>JACEFZ010004889.1:0-51630 GCA_014155875.1 Cepaea nemoralis | reverse complement strand
TTTGCCTGGGAATTTTTTTTGGGTGAGTCTTAAACCTTTCCCCCCGGGCCTGACTTAGCTGTAGGGGATTCTATTTTAAATTTTTTTGCCCTACAAAATTTTGGCAATATGTCCAAACCCCGGGCCCAAAAAGATCAAAAAAAATCTGTTTTTGCTGTCCTGGACCTTGGTTTGGGGACGCCCCCGGGCCTTTCCCAACAATGCGCCCAATTGTTTTTTAAATGCGCCATCTCCCGCTTAAGTTCATCTACCTCCCCCCACTGTTCATGTGCCCCCTACTGTCTTTTTGCTGGAATGCCCCCCTGTCTTTGTTTCGCCCATCCCGTGCTCTGCTGTCTGTGGTCGTTGTTACGTTTCCCAAAACCGTGGCTTAAACGTTGTACACCTGGGTTTTCCGGGTGTGTTTTAGCGCTGGCCCTCGAAACTGCAAAAATCACGAGCAGCAAAAAAACGACAAAAAAAGGCTCGTCAGGGCCTTTCTTTTATCATCTGCCGGGGTTTAAATCGTCCCTAAACGGGGGCGACAAACTGGTCTCTGAGCATTGACTCGTAAAAAGGTGAACGTTCTGTCTCTCTTTGCGCAGCCCAAACCCCCCAAATTTCCCCGTGCAATTTATGTAGAAGTCACGATCGACTCCCGGCTCCCTTTCGGGTGGGAAAAATTTTCCCCGGGTTATTTCTTGGGGGGGTTCGTTGTCACCGTAGATGGTCGCTAAAAACCTCCAACATCTTTTGGGGGGGCCCTTTTCTCAGAGGTGTGCAGTTTTAAACTCTCTTTACTTGCGGTAAAATGGGGGTCGAGATAAGGTAAACTTTGTCAGCTGTCCCCATCATGCCCGCTGGGAACCTGACGGATTTCCCCGAGATACTCTTTAAACAGGGGGGGCCGGTGGGCCCCCGAAAGTATTGTGTTCTTTCGAGGGGGCCATTATTCTTTCCACTTTCCATGGCGATGCTGTGGGGTAGAATAAACATTGCCCTGCACAGAGGCCGACGCCCCTTCGCTGCTTTCGACTAATGCGGCGGGCGTGTTTTCTGGTAGTCATGTTTGAAATCGTCGTTGAGATCTTTTTAAAAAAAACTTACAAACTCGTTTCCGCAGGACTGACTCTGCTGCTTCGGCTTCTTCGGGGTATTTTTTTTTCTTTTGGGGTTTGTGGGTTCCCCGGGGTGTGTTTAAAACCCAAGAATCCCAAACCGAGTAGACTTACTAAACCCCTACTGACAGTTTTGACAGCCCTGATAACTGTAAATTGGTAGCCCAAATAGAACAAAGCCTTACCCTGCCAAACTAAAAACCCAAAAAACTACCAACTAAATAAAACCAACTTGTATTTTATTCTGTCCCCAAACCCTAATTTTGGGAGGCGGGCAGACAAAAGCACTTAAAAAGAATCCTTTTCCCCGCAGCGCCAATTTTTTTTATAGCACAAGGATGAGAGATGAGAGAGAAAAATGGAGGAAGAATAAAATTGAAAGAAAAAGATTGTCCGTCTTCCGGTTGTAGAGAAAACCACTGATTTGTGTTTAAACCCTTTGGGTTTTTAAATCTACCACCTAAACAAGTAACGGGTTTACGCAGGTCACAAATACCCACTACCCTAACCGACAAGCACTTTACGGGCCAAGAAGAAAAAGCAAACCTGAATCAAGTTTTTTTGCTTCTCAAAAGACATTAAAAAGGTATACAAAGTTTCGTGCGGAAACCAATTCAAAAAAATTAGGGAAAGAATGCTGTCATTTAGCTAGTATCAAATAATACCCCCAAAACTAAGGAATTGCACGAAATTTAAAAAATAACTAGTCACATTCAATCGGGGGAAATATAATAAAAAAGAAACCAAGTCTGACAAGAAAGTATATAATCTACAAAAGATGCCAAAACCAACTTCCACCGTCAAATGACCGCCCACTTTTTCCCCGGCAATCGATCAACACACCTGAAAATTGAACAAAAGACACCTTTGACTATGTGAACAGCATCATCGGGTTGTCAACAACCTACTGCTCACCTTCGTCTTCAGCTACGTGTATTGACATCGGGTAAGAGATATTCCATCCCTGCCCGGGCGGTCGTACACCATCAACCAGTGTACCCCGATGCCAACATCAACCCATGAACCCCCCAAACACTTCACCATGTGTAATAATCATGTGACATTAATACAATACCCACGCCGACACTGATAGTCTTTCCACAGCGGACAGACACATATAATTCGGCAGTGGGACAACCCTAAACAACAACTCCTGATCCGCTTGCCCACACCCGGCCGGGTTTCCCCGCGCCAGACACATAACACAACAGCTGATAACTGGTCGTCACATTTCAACAACTACATCAGGTAACCCCAACAACAACACTTTGTCCCCGAGGCCGACAACACAATACGCCAGTGACATGTACTAGGGCCATGTCTCATTGTCATTGGCGCCATCGTCGTCCTCAATAGCAGTGTATATTCATTCTCAACAACATAAATTCCCCTTGTCATTAATCACAAAACAATCAACACATCATAAACATAGCAATCGATCAATAATAACCTGTATCCCCTAGTGACTCCAACTCCCATAACGTCATCATCCTTGCGTATATCCTAGCCATTATCATTAACAACATAACTCTACATCATTAACAATATCATTGCAGTTTGGTACCCCAACAGTAATTATAAGACAACAAGATGGGACACCGGTACTGCCCACCAATCACATATATGAAATGCTCTTTCACACTAAAACTCCTACAATCATTATAATCTTTTGCAGTACATAAGTCCACTCATGATTAACCATCATTGTGGGCCGTCAACATTGACTACATAAACCCACACAACTATTAACACAAACCCAAGTTGACAACATAGATTAATATCACGCCTAACAACACCCTAGTTATGATAATTGATAAACGTGCCTCTTCATCCATCCCCGCAGTATAGTTTGTCGTCTTTATAAGCCAATCTCCTCCAATATTCAGCTCTTGAAGTATGGACGCACGTTTCCTTTTCTCTACCCAGGATATATCCCCCCAATCTGTCTGTAACGTTTATATCCAAAGGCATTCCTGTCCCCTTCAGCTCACTTAGTGCTCGTCCAGTTGTATCTATTCACCGCTCTCTACTTCCCTATCTCGCCTTATAGTATTAAAGCCATTTAAGCCTTTTACCCCCGATTCTCCATGAAGGTCCGAACCCGCTACTTTTAGGTTGTACTGCTAACCAGTTGTATGCTCTATTTCTCCGCCGCAGTCTGACCCCGATTCAACTCTGCCGGGTGGGCAACAATACAAGCACATTCTTTCATCTGCAGGCTTTGCTCCAAGCGCGGTCCATTCATCCGCTGTATTCACCTGGCCTCATTGAATGGCTTGACCTAGCGGTCGCGTCTCGTACTCGCCGTGTTTACATTTTGATTGAGAAATAATTCGGGGACTTTTGATGCCGCTAATAACGTTAGCACATAATCACTCCTATCATGGTTTCGGCGCTCATATCTCTACTTCGTAACTAGTCACTGCGAATTTTGGTTGAATAGTTAGTTACGTATTCTTTACCTCCTTATAGAACGTCGCAGTTAATCCCGTTATCTGTCAGTTGTAGTTTGCCAACGCTTCCTAAACCTAAGTACCATTACCCACGCCCGACTACAGACTAATAGATTTCTAATTAAAATTAACCAACTTACGTAGGAGTCCTGTCCCGTGGATAATTGCTCGCCTGCCTACGGGTGCTCTTGTCTGATCACCGCCCGTGTCAGAATGATTTCGCCACTTTCCAATAAAGTCAGGCTCCTTCCAACTTTGTTCGACGCAGTCCTCTGGATGATCCCATCAAACGTGTGTCCTCTTAGCCCACTCTAGTCTTGTATGACTTTCCTTAATGATTGCAATTGACAATAGCAATCAATAGTTTCTTTAGGGCGGTTCTTTTTCCAACACTTAAGTCCGTGCTTTCTCTGGTCCTCGGATTTATCTGCCCGACCAGAGTTGCCACAGTCTTATTGGTCTCCACAGCCTTTCGAGTATCTGCACTCGGCTGTCTAGAACTTGCTTATCTCCTCAAATGCTTCTCTGTCCCGCGTATATATATACCGCTTAATTTGGCGGTTCTTTCTGGCATCACGTGACATAGCTCCTCCTTGCCGCGAAGGGCTACCCAATCAGATCTTTTAGCTGTACCACATAATTAATTCTACTTAATCCGCTTTATTCTAGATCCCTTGACACTACTAGGTTATAGCTTGCGGTCGAAGACCTTACCCTTTCTGCCTTCGCCTGGTTTGGTTCATTGGGCGTGTCCGTTCCCATATATCTAGTCTAATCCGTTGTATTTCTTGCTCATTTGACAGCTCCTATGCTAAGTTCGGCTTCATGTTTCCCGAATTTCTTATTCTACTAACAACGAGAGGTAAGCTGTCGGTCAGCGGGCTGCACAAGAGTCATTGCCCGGCCACTCACTACTAATTTTGAATTTACTGGTCGGTGAACTCTTTGTCGAACCAAAAATATCCCAGTTAATGCTTTCCAGTAAACTCAGGCGCCTAGAGACAATGAAAGCATACTGTCTCATCACAATATGTGACCTCTAAAGCGAGGAGAGCCATTCCACACGAAACATTCCTTTCTCCACATTGCTAAGCATACTCTTTTGAATCCGTAATAAATACAACGTGTGTTGCAGTAGTCTCCTCTAGCCACCGGAATGCCGCTGTTACTGCCTCCACCTCCATTCTCATGCTGGAGGTCGTAGTCTCATATGCCAGACTCTCCTTTTTCAAGACTTTGCAATAAAGCCCCAGCTACTACGTCTGTTTCTCACCACTGACCCATTGGTGTAGATGACTATGTCACCTTAGTTAGTTAGTTAGTTAGTCGACAGATCATCCTCATTGCACATCGAACCATTCAGTCCATAAGTGCTCGGATCCCCTCCTCAGCAAATCCCGCAGCGTGTAGCGGCTAACGACGCCAGTTCTGTGTTGGTTTATCAATCTTCTTTGGCTTCCTGCGTAGTGTTCTTGTTTGGCCACACCTCTTTTAATTTGCTGCTCTCGCAGTCTGGCCATTGTTGCAGATTCACAGTCATCACTTGGATCTCGCAAAAGTCTTACTTCTCGTAGAGCATTCAGAATGTCAGCCTGGTCCATGGCGCGTCCGCCCTCCACAGTAGCCTCACCTGCGAGCTTGTCAGCCCGCTCATTTCATTGTACTCCCGCATGCCCTGGCACGAAGATGAAACTAATCTTTGCCAGGCGAGACCGCTCCAGAGGCAGCAACCATTCTCTTCGGATCGACCCCTCCTCTATCCTCTTGATCATGTTCATTGAGTCGCTAAGGAAACAAGCCCTAGTGAATGTCTGTGTCTCGAGCCAGTATGTCACCTTGATGTGAATTGCTCTGGATCAGCTGTTGCACTTCAAACTCAGTGCGGCCCGCTGCCCATTCTCTGCACTCACGACCCGGTGTTATTATTACATTGTGCCAGTCTGTCTTATCTTCTGGAACTTCAACCCACTCTCTTTCACGATTGATGGTCTCTAGATCACACACCTGACGTATAGAAAGTTCTGCCTGTGCCATCCAGGACCTGCCTCGTCTTAGTCTATGACCCTTGACCATTTCCATTGCTGCATGCAGCGGGTGATCCCTGTCTGCGGCAACTCTTAGGTACCATTTGGCCTGAAGGACCCTATGCCTATCCGTCATTGTGGGTAGCGTCAGGATATGCCTCATGCATATAATTGGTGTGTCCTTTGTGCACCCCAAGGATTAACCGCATGGCAGCATTCTGTATGCGCTCCAACCTTTAAAGCTGGCTCTTTGATACTGTCATCAGCCCCAAACCATACTCAATGACAGACATTGCACATTGGGTATTCTCATGTGTGCTTTAGTCATCCGATGTTGCAGCCATCACAAAGTATTTCTGCTGACTGTTCCAATAAGGAGTTTGTTGTGATAACTTCTATTTATCCCTTAAAGACGCCATTGACGTGTTTCGCTAGTCTTCATACACAGTTCGTGTAAGCGGCAAAACATCAGAGTTTCCACAGTATCAGATAACTGAGTCCCTTACAGTACTGATTATATGAGCCCTGTCCTTGCTTCTTTCCGTGGATATTCAAATCCCTCAAATGAACAAGTAACAATTGTAAATGTGGCAGAATTTTCAATAATGGTTACACTGGGTCAGTAAAGTTATACACACATCTATTTGCTAAAGGAATATGCACAATGCATGCACATGTATTTACTGGCACTTTTAGACGGTATAGACAAGAAGTGGAATGCATTAAACAATGCTATGTTAACAGACATGTCTGCAACCTATTACCATCATCATTGTGTGATAATTTCTTTGCACAACGTCATTTTCATCACAACCCGCCGGAAAGGTTCTCGATCATTCGCTAATTATTCTACCTAGAGCACTTTAATGTCCCGGGTGGTTTTAATGTTCTATGTCCACCATAGTATTGTTCGACCCCTGCGACTTATTCCAGACACCAAATCTTCCTGTGTTATTCTTTCTTACATTTTGTTACTTTACACGTGGCTATACTGTTTTAGTTTCAGAGACATTATGCTGTTTATAAGACAGTGTTCGTAAATGAAGACCCACAATGCTATAAAATGGCTGGGTACTAACTATAGGTTGTCTTTTTAATGACTGTGCAGTGTTTGAAAATATTGCCTGTCCAAGTTTTGTATTAATCCTCTGTAAAGTTCATGCAACATAATAGGTAAATACAAAACTTGGACTGGCAACATTTTCAAACACTGCACAGTCATTAAAAATACACCATATATATCCAAATGCCAGTTGTCAGTTCAGGTGGATGACAGACCTGGATAATGCGGACCTCTATCGGGGTAGGGGGGGGGGGGGTGTCTGGGTGGTTGTGGATAGTAAGACACTTCTTTCCGCGAGACGGTGGTGGGTTCAAATCTCAGTGCAGAGGTCAACATGGCCGAATGGATAATAGCGCTCGATTTTAAACATCCGGTGTGCTGATGCTGAGATAGCGGCTCTCTCTTTTGCTGCTCGACTCAAAGTGGTGACACCATGATTCATCGCCTGCCACTATGCGGAAGAGAAATGCATCATCCTCCATTTACAGAATGGAGGATGATGCATTTCTCTTCCGCTGCAAGTGTTCAAACACCATCCCATGCGTTCCTCTTTTTGGTGGTCGGTCAACATCCGTGGTACCCACTGTGAACACACCTTCCGATATTGCAGTTTCTAGCGAACGTATACTTCAACAACGGTTCATCTGTACTGCTGCATCAATTTTGGCGATTTTTTTTTTTCTTTCTGTTGCAAAAATATACGCTTGAGCCGGCCGTCGAAGATCTCTCGTGAACTGACGTCCTTTCCGAAACATTCGTGTCCAATCTGTCACTGTTGTCTTCGACACACATTTGGTACTGTACGCTACCTGCATTCTTCAATGAATGTCCACAGATCGACATCCTTCAAATGAAAGAAACTGAATCTTTGAGTTTTTCTGGATGGAATTTGGATCAACCGGGCCATTTTCTCAACGGTCAGAAACAGAACCTATGCATCATGGGACGATAAGCACTTGCTCTTTTATTCATTGGTCAGTACTTATCACATGACTATGACATGATCATGTTCAACGTACGCAATTACGCGCGGTGCGGCACGAACGGATTTCAGTTGAACGCCCCTTATATATATATATATATATATATATATATATATATATATATATATATATATATATATATATATATATATATATATATATATATATCATGTGCCAAGCCGGAAAGCGTGGGCGGTCATGATTCGCCAGTTCACTCGATCACCAGAGTCGTGGATCAGCTCAGTGTTCCTGTCTCGTCCATGCCATGTTGCCAAGCCATCCAGGTATTTTCCTCTCGGTCTTCCTCTTGGTCTGTTCCCTTCGATCTTGCCAGCTGTCACTACCATATCTATATATATATATAATATATATATATATATATATATATATATATATATTATATATATATATATATATATATATATAATATATATGGTGCTGTAAAGTCTCACCACACTTTGTATGTAGAGCGAATTAAAAAAATTAAGTACACGATGTCATTAACAAATGTGCTCCACAGTCCATCGTGAAGCAATATTAGATTATTATCAATGGGGCTTCTTGAAAGGATATGTCTACAAAAATAATGTACACAAAATATTTAAAAGCTTCACCCCCGACGGGACTCGAACCCGCAATCCCCGGCTTAGGAGGCCGGTGCCTTATCCATTAGGCCACGGGGGCGATATACACAAATCACATATTTGATGTACACATCGTCAGTTTTACTCGAAATGAGCACTAATTGTTTTGAATTTATGTTAAATTCGACATTCCCTAAAATACACATGACGCGCATTCTTGGTAGATTCAGGAGACTACTTAAACAATATGTTACATGAGCTTACAAGCTCACAACAGAGTATTGCTCATATCAGGACAAGACAGTGTCACTTTGTGTTCACTTTATACTTGCTATGAAGAGGGTCTGGTAGCACTAACGTAAACCACTCAAACATGTCCTACAAGATTGCCCTATCTTCGCCGAACTGAGAAGGGAAATCTGGTCACTGAGGGACCCTTGGAGGGCAACATTGGGAGACCGGTGAAAGCCTCTAGCGGACCATCCGGTTGGTGATAGACGCATAGCAAACGTTGATCGTAGAAGAAAGAAACTTCCTGTTCCGGTCTGAAGCAATATGGCGATGAAATGAGGATTGCAAGAACACAAAGTCATTGGCAGGGGCCAACCGAACTCCAGATGAGAATGCTTGCACTTGACAAGCTGTTGCCAAGAGTAGTTTCTGGTATTTTCTTAGTCAGCAGAGGAAGATGAAGAAGAAAGCAATTGGCGAAGTTGTCAGCTGTGCGATGTTCGTCCATCATGAATGACGTTGACCATTCATTGACGATGACCATTCATTACACTACATCTTTGATTTGATGAGGAACGAATGACTTGCGCTTTGGTTTTGTATAGCGAGGAGGTGGTCGCGCAACACCCTCGTCCCCGCTCCCTCGTCTGTGTCCGTCTGGCTCCAGTGGCGAGCATGGCAAGACGACTGGAAGACGGACACAGATGCAGTGGACGTTAGGCTGCCACGGCCAGTTATCCCTGTTTATATTGGCTCTCGGGAGCCTCGGGCCCTTCCGTCAATTCCTTTAATTTTCAGTTTTAAGACAAGCGTAGCGACAAGCAATGAGCGTATGATTTCTTTTAGGATCAACACGATTTCCTTCACCGAAGACGGACTGACCGCCAGAGCAGACCACACACAAACATGAGGCGAGAAACTGCCCACAAAAGATGCTGCTCGTCTAAGTTGCGAGCAGATCTCCCGATTTACGGTTGAGCCTCTCCAGCGCAAATGTGCACATGGCGACTGACCGGACAGACGTTCATGCACACGCAAGCCGAGAGTAGCATCGCTAAAGCTGAGACAAGCATGTGACTACCTTCTTGAAACGCCTGCCTCGCTAACTCACGCTCGTTGGCTGGGAAGATCCCATTTTGGTGTACCTCACACAGCCATCCGAGACAAGCATATGACTACTGGCAGGATCAACCAGATATCTATCGGACAGACGGACTATTCACGCACACGCAAGCCAAGAGTAGCATAGCTAAAGCGCGCCCTCCCGGTACAAGGTGATACATGCAAAACCACTGGACGCCTACCGACGAGCTTTCAAGCTACGCCGGCAGGACTAACCGAAAAAAAAGAAGCTATACCAGCTTACTGACTGCAGGCCCACTACTCATCGAGAGAGAGTGGGCGCTTATCGAGACTTTGTCGAACGGTCGTACAAATTTTGCTCTTTTGCCCGCTCAAACCACGACCCTGGCTGCACGATGCGGTTACATTCTTGAACAAGCCGCTGAACTCAAGAACTGTGGCATCTCTTTGACAATTGCGCTGTAACTCTGGCGGTGACACACAACAACATATATCCGGACATATTACCCAGACCTAACTGCTGGTACAACTGTTACATTGTGATATCGTGACATGTGAGCACGTTACAGCTGCAGAGCCCACTCTATTCACATCATCATTGTCGGGAAGATCACAACCAGCAAGTGCAGGAGGCCCAACACTTTGCAGTTCCATGATGCAGAGCTCAAGGGGTCTTTTGAGCACAGGAAGATGCATGATACTCCCTTCGGAGCCAGCCGGCCACACACAATTGTTTTAGTTTAGCCTGAATCTGAAATAAACTCAGATTTCATCTTGTGCATAAAATCATGAAAGTCGAAGACAATTTTGGCATGCTGGTTGGATCGCAACTCTTTTGTGTTCAGATATTTTTATCATGTATGTTTATATTCTGAAGACAGTTGAATGTGTGAAATAAAGGGCCAGTGGCGACATTCCGAGTTCACAATTTCATCAACAGATCATCCTAGTTGCACATGGACATTCAACTATTAATCCATAAGTGATCGGGTCTTCGCGTGATTGCTATTCAGCGTGTAGCGACTGAACACACTAGTTCTGTGTAAGTAGAATATTCTTCTATGGATTCCAACATAACGCTTTTATACGCCATGTCAACGTTTCACATGATGTGAATGTCCCGACTATCAAAAAGCATATTCTGCGGATGGGGGAATTAATTGTTTTTATATTTATTTCATTTTTCAAAAATGAATTTTCGTACAATACAGTAATACAAATAATGTAAGCTTGATTAATTATCTGGGCTGAATAGTTAGCCTTTCTACTTTAGCTTTATAAAATGTAAGGTTACATATTAATTAATTAATATTTCAACATCAAATGATCGAAAACATAAAAAAATTAATTAACGTTTACATATAATGTTTTTAAAAGGTACATTTGAACCCATTCCGTCAATATTCAGTCGCTGTTCGAACTCTCTGTGCTTGCTTCTTGTAGTCACTTGATGCGGTGCCTCTTGTCACAGTCCAACAGTAATCAGCACGCTGTGTCTTGTAGCTGTCTCTGTGTGTTTGTTTTTTCTGTGCTGACAAAGGCTTTATCCGCAACATCCGTTTCGTTACTTGTGATCAAGTTCTAGTAAAGCTAACCGTCTACTTCTTGTTGTTTGTTTTAGTGATCCCTTCTCTCTAAACCACCGAGACGTTTACTATGGCCAAAGTATGTCAGTCTCCAAGATATGACGCTCCTTGTGATCCAGCTTTCCTCGATTTTCAGATCCTGCAGAATGTCAGTATTTGTCTTATCCTGACCTGGGCTCTGGGGGTCGACGCAGCCTAAACTGGGTACTAGGAAATGGCTTGGGAAGCAAAGGCGATCTGCGTGGTACCGACCATATCACCCACCTGGTACCTTCTGGTCTATACGAATAAGTGTTTAGAACGGTATGCCCAAGTGTAGGTGCGTAACAGTGACCTTTACTTACTTACACGTGATAAGAAGTACCGGATGTGTGATGTTAGGATCCCTTTATATGCGATAAGAAGTACCGGATGTATGATGTTAGGATCCCTTTACACGCGATAAGAAGTACCGGATGTATGATGTTAGGATCCCTTTACACGCGATAAGAAGTACCAGATGTATGATGTTAGGATCCCTTTATACGCGATAAGAAGTACCGGATGTATGATGTTAGGATCCCTTTATACGCGATAAGAAGTACCGGATGTGTGATGTTAGGATCCCTTTATACGCGATAAGAAGTACCGGATGTATGATGTTAGGATCCCTTTACACGCGATAAGAAGTACCGGATGTATGATGTTAGGATCCCTTTACACGCGATAAGAAGTACCGGATGTGTGATGTTAGGATCCCTTTACACGCGATAAGAAGTACCGGATGTGTGATGTTAGGATCCCTTTACACGCGATAAGAAGTACCGGATGTGTGATGTTAGGATCCCTTTACACGCGATAAGAAGTACCGGATGTATGATGTTAGGATCCCTTTACACGCGATAAGAAGTACCGGATGTATGATGTTAGGATCCCTTTATACGCGATAAGAAGTACCGGATGTATGATGTTAGGATCCCTTTATACGCGATAAGAAGTACCGGATGTGTGATGTTAGGATCCCTTTATACACGATAAGAAGTACCAGATGTATGATGTTAGGATCCTTTTATACGCGATAAAAAGTACCGGATGTGTGATGTTAGGATCCCTTTATACGCGATAAGAAGTACCGGATGTGTGATGTTAGGATCCCTTTATACGCGATAAGAAGTACCGGATGTGTGATGTTAGGATCCCTTTATACGCGATAAGAAGTACCGGATGTGTGATGTTAGGATCCCTTTATACGCGATAAGAAGTACCGGATGTGTGATGTTAGGATCCCTTTATACACGATAAGAAGTACCGGATGTGTGATGTTAGGATCCCTTTATACGCGATAAGAAGTAACGGATGTGTGATGTTAGGATCCCTTTATACGCGATAAGAAGTACCGGATGTGTGATGTTAGGATCCCTTTATACGCGATAAGAAGTACCGGATGTGTGATGTTAGGATCCCCTTTATACGCGATAAGAAGTACCGGATGTGTGATGTTAGGATCCCTTTATACGCGATAAGAAGTACCAGATGTGTGATGTTAGGATCCCTTTATACGCGATAAGAAGTACCGGATGTGTGATGTTAGGATCCCTTTATACGCGATAAGAAGTACTGGATGTGTGATGTTAGGATCCCTTTATACGCGATAAGAAGTACCGGATGTGTGATGTTAGGATCCCTTTATACGCGATAAGAAGTACTGGATGTGTGATGTTAGGATCCCTTTATACGCGATAAGAAGTACCGGATGTGTGATGTTAGGATCCCTTTATACGCGATAAGAAGTACCAGATGTACGATGTTAGGATCCCTTTATACGCACTGAGATGTAGTGGGCGTATGATGTTAGGATCCCTTTATACGCATTGAGATGTAGTGGGCGTATGATGTTAGGATCCCTTTATACGCATTGAGATGTAGTGGGCGTATGATGTTAGGATCCCTTTATACGCGATAAGAAGTACCGGATGTATGATGTTAGGATCCCTTTATACGCACTGAGATGTACTGGGTGTATGATGTTAGGATCCCTTTATACGCGATAAGAAGTACCGGATGTATGATGTTAGGATCCCTTTATACGCACTGAGATGTACTGGGTGTATGATGTTAGGATCCCTTTATACGCCATAAGAAGTACTGGATGTATGATGTTAGGATCCCTTTATACGCATTGAGATGTACAGGGTGTATGATGTTAGGATCCCTTTATACGCGATAAGAAGTACCGGATGTATGATGTTGGGATCCCTTTATATGCGATCAGAAGTACCGGATGTATGATGTTAGGATCCCTTTATACGCATTGAGATGTACTGGGTGTATGATGTTAGGATCCCTTTACACGCGATAAGAAGTACCGGATGTATAATGTTATGATCCCTTTATACGCGATAAGAAGTACCGGATGTATGATGTTAGGATCCCTGTATACGCATCGAGATGTACTGGGTGTATGATGTCAGGATCCTTTTATACGCATTGAGATGTACAGGGGGTATGATGTTAGGACTCCTTTACACGCAATTAGGCCTCTTGAGTCACCACTTGAGCCACGGAGTTCGTGCTTAGTGTGAGACTTTCGACGCTAGTGCCATAGTTTTATAGACCAATCGACGGCACGTAGTCGGTCATGTGGTCTGTGTCACGCAGGCCGCCATTACTTCCCACGACATTTAAGACTTGGTGGATCTGGGTGCCGAGGTCAAATTTTAAAATATTTAATTTTTAATACCCTCGACCACCGCGGCCTCCCGATGCTCGCCCCATATTTGTTTAGACCAATTGGGATTTAAAAGCGTTTTTAATACAAGAGGGTCTCTCTTACTGCACCTGGTTTTATCCTGTATGGCTCTGTCTCTTTCTGCAGGGCGGCCTGTCGAAAGTCTCACACTAAGCACGAACTCCGCAGCTCAAGTGAGAACCCCCGGGAGTCTGCCAGAAAACTGCACTTGCGAGCCGAACAACGAAGGCGGAAATCGAACCCACAACCTTCGGTGCGCGAAGCAGGTTGAGAGATCAATTGTGAGTTAGTGGTTAATGTGGCTTGTATCAGGCCGGTCGCCTTTATGTTCCAATATATATTCTGGTATTCATTTCAGGCTGGGTCGTCCTAGGAGACCATATCAAGTTTTAAAATCCGCGCCGATGCGTATTCCTACCCACGACAACTGGACCTGCATGCGAGCGTCTAGTCACAACGCTACCACGTGTCCCACGTTACCACGTGCCCCACGCTACAACTTGCACCACGCTATAAAAAACCCTTTTGTAATTCATAAAGCTTTTAAAGAGAGGTGTGTTCAGTCACTTAGCGTGGCCCATCGTGTAGAAAGAATTATCCTAGCACATCATCAATTAGCTTTACGCTAACAGACTACTTGGAAGCATTGCGTTTTTTTTAGATAGTATGAGCATCCGTCGTTCAGAAAACAACGACCAAATAATGAGCGTACAAATTGCCTGAAATGTTGCTTGTCTTTTGCAGGACGTTGTGACCAACCCCAACACAGGGCTGATTTTCTAGGCAATTTTACATTCAGTGTTTTGCCATTGCTTTCTGAAGGAGAAGTCAATGTTTACGCCCAACTGGCCAATTGTAGGGGTTGATCTCGCTACCCCGCCGTCAATACATTCTTAGCCTTTCGAACAAATTACCTTCTAAATCACACACAAGTTTAACAAAAAATGCTCGTGTTGATTAAGACATTCTATAAAGTACTTGGAACTAACATTCTTAACGTAACGACTGACCCAATCGACTTACGCTGATGATGTTCTGTTAGAGAAAGCACTACGGTTAACGCACTGCCAGGCGCTGGCCTGGCTCCAGGGCAGGATGGAGATCAATGCTACAGGCCACAGGGAGGACGTCATTGTCTGAACAGAAAGAAATGGTATGTTATTATTTAGTGAAAGTAAGTAAGGAGAAAAGTCAGTAGGGAGAAAAGTCAGTAAGGCGAAAAGTCAGTAAGGCGAAAAGTCAGTAAGGAGAACATTATTACAGATCGGTCACACATTGAGCGTGTGATATGTTAGGCGGTGAGTGATGACGGGAATGACCATGTGTTCTCATGCATCTATTGTGGATTAACATTAACCGCCTGAATTGGTCTTATCAATCGCAATCGCAACCGCCGAGGGTTGTATGCCTCTTTTGAAGTGCAGTGCAATAAACTATCGTCTGTCATGACGGCACGCTGCCAATAATGGCAAGTATTGGATATCTTTTCACCCATGGGGCGTAATGGTTATACATTAATCATAATCTTCATCATGTGCTGTGCCTGTATATAAATAACTGTGCTCAGGTTTCGTGGTCTCATGCGATCATCAGAGTATTGGATGACATATATGTTCCTGTTCCGATTTTGGAATGTTGCCTAGCCATCCAGAAATTTACTTCTTTGTCTTTCCCTTTCTCTGTTTCCATGGCGTTTACCAGTTAACACTAAGTTTTCACGTTTAGGTATATGGGGTGTTAGCCGCATATTTGTTATATCTATCAGCACTCGACGGGTAATGTGGACAACATCCCGCCACGGCGACACTACTTACTACTATTGGCCCCTGGCCGTCTTGACAGACGATAGTTTCTTATTTTGTGCTACAAATAAGGCACAATAACTACAACCTTTAGCGGAGACCAGGGACGGAGTTAAAATTCTCCATGGCACAAAGACTGGGCTGAATCGTAGAAACCATGTGTTGGTCGTGCAGCATGATCCCTCTCTCCGTCTGCCTAGTTTACTCCAGAGACAGGGCAACACACTACATCTAGAACAAGACCAGCTGCAGAAGCTGCCGGATCAGCAAATTAATGCTCTTACTGTCCGCCTGTCGGAGCTTCGATCCTAGATCAATTGCCGAACAAGACTTAAGATTTGGTCTGCCCTGCCATGACATTTAGTCTTTTGATTGCATTTGCTCGCACTATGTTTAAATATACTTGGTTTGTACCCTCCGCCCGAAGCCGTTGGCACAATATGAGGTTCGCTAGCACTACTTGCCAGGAAATGCCCAGAACCCATGTTAGGCCGGGTCGAGCGTTACAAACTGCATGCATACAGACTTCAATTAACGTAATAAATAAATAAAGGTCCATTTTACATACATTAAAGCGCATTGGAAATAACTGTGTCAAATCCACATTTCTGCCTTTATTTCCCAAGACATTGTTTGGTATCAATTTTAGACTGGGTCTACTTGGGGTGACTAATTATTATGACATGCTCTATTATTACATCTTTTCCACTTTCACTAAACCAGGTTGTGTAGAATGTTTCATGTTTCCGCTGTTTCATGTTTCCGCACTGTTTTCCTTTGTCTTGTATATACCTTGAGCGCTTATGTGTCGCTGTTATATTCAGAATATGTGATAACTTCTTTGATGTGATTTTTTTTTCTCGCGCTCGTTAGGTTTGAACCTAAGCGTAGTTCATACACACTATTTATAGTAGTTATGGGCTGAATTTTGCGTGTGAATTAGCTTTCCATATTAAAAGTGTCCTTCGCCATCAGGCGAACTCACTCCGACTTCAGAGGTACTTTGATGTGATAAAAATATAAAACTTCAACAGGTTGCGGGGTGGGTGCCGCAGAAGCGCAGTGGCTTGACGCTAACCTATCGGCGTAATGCTCATGGCCTGGATCCGCATCAAGGCGTATCCAAATTAAAACACAGCAAACATAAACAATATACTGTACAATTTCTGGCCCGAGTTGTTCTGCAATGTGCACCTGACGAGATGCAGCGAGACATGCCAGGCAAGAAACCACGCAATTATATCGAAGTATACGAATATCGCAGCTCTGCTGTAAACTGACACAAAGCAATTAAGTCCAAAATTTAAAAAAAAAAAATATATATATATATATATATCGGATAAACGACGAAGAATAATATCGAAATAAGTCAATCAAGAAATCGTAAAATATATTGTTTATGGCAGCTATGTGTAAATTCACTACAGTGATACATTGTTTTAAGTATCCGAATTCTTTTTCTGTGTTTAAATACACCTGGCTTCTGTGTGGACCTAGACTAACGGTTCTATGAGATATCTTGGGAAGTAAAGGCTACCTATCACATCACCCACCAGCGCTCATTGGGCTCTATAAAAGTGGGGGTGAAGCACCATATGACCAGTGCATCTTACGGGATGTGTCAAGGGATCCCTCACATTTACCTACAGGGAATTGTGTTGGAGTCACTTGACAATGAAATACCTTAGGTAAATATGGTTTAAAAAAATACATTTAAAAAAATAACCGAAGGTCATTATAACAAGCACACAATCACAAAAGCACGGAAGTCGTTGCGGCTACAAGACTTCATTTGAAAACAAAATCAAATAAGAACAGACAACGACAGACATGATGCTACGGCAACTACTTAAGCCAGACTGTTATTTCTGTATTCACTCTTTGTTACCCCCCCCCCCCCCTTTCCTCTGGGGATTTAGGAGCGGATCGCTCTGCGTTGCTTTCAATAGTTTGAGTGTCGACCCTTCGGAAAGCAAAGGCAGACTACTGAACATAGAATGGCCTTGTCAATCGCACAGCATTATACATAATGTGATTGATTGCAACATAGAGAAAGGTGAAGACAGGCATGCTTTAGGCAGAGTCGTAGGCTTCCATTCAATAATCAAATATAGAGAGCATCTGTTGATTTTATCCCCAGGACATGCTGGTGGAGTGGGAAACGAGCAGGCGGACAGATGGGCTGGGTCTGCACACCTTGGTGGGTTATTGGTGCATGACAGGGCAGATGTTGTCGGGCCCCTTTTGGAATCGTGTTTATAGTACAGAAGAACGGGTAGATCATCACGGCCTGGGGAGAATGGTGCTGCAGGGAGTGACCAGAGGATCTGGCTGACACTCTGAACTCTGAGGAAAGGCCAGAACGGACACATAATCAGACTACTGCTGGCATCATTAGTATTGGGACTCTTCGCTGGCTTTTGTAGATAAGAACGAAGCACGCAAGGAAATGTCCCGAGTGCCTTGATGGCGGTTCTTGACTCAACTCAACTCAACTCAACTCAACTCAACGCAACTCAACTCAACTCAACTCAACTCAATGCAAAGTCCTGTAAAGGACATGCAACTAAGTTTATTTCTGTTTGCGTTTGATGATGAAAGCTTGTCATTCCCTCATGTTGTAGTTGTTGTTTTAATGTTTCAGTTTGTTTTTGTTGTTGTTTTTTTTTTTTTGCTGCCATTGGATCACTTTTTACACACGATATCTCAGTAAGTGTTTAGTCTCCTCCCATTGATCACACAAGAAGCATCTCCACACCGGGCAAAAGTTCATACTGGTCCCGACTATTGTGATTAAGTTCTGGTCAACCTGCCCGTCCACGCGTCGTCTGCCTCCCATTATGCCTTGCACTCTCACAGCTTAACCACCATTGGTCCCCATGTCACGTGTGTATGTAGTGCATGAAAAGGTAACACGATTATTAATATGGAAATCTTGCGAGTAAACATAAATTCACCTATCAATCAACAGGTATTCAAGATGTCGCGCCCCAGGACACGTTTATGTTAATGTTTTATTTGCATTGTTATGGAGGGTTACAGGCGCGGTGGGAGAATAACCGGAGCTGTGGGAGACTAACCGGAGCTGTGGGAGAATAACCGAAGTTGTGGAAGAATAGTCGGCGCTGTGGGATTATGAAAGCAATTCGCAATCCTGTATATCGCGCCTGAAACACAGCTGCGGGAAATATGGGAGCAAGCCGCCTTGTGTTGGTTTTCATACGAAGGTATCAGCTACTGAAAGTAAACTTGCCAAGAAATCACAATAAGCCAGACAATTATGGGGATAGCTGCGAAGTCCTGTAAAGGATATGCAGCTAACTTATGGACAAATAAAAGACAACAGAGAAACATCCAATGGTGAAGGTCAGCGTAGCGGAATGGATAATAGCGATCGCTTTTAAACTTCCGGTGTGCTAATGCCGAGGTGGCTGGTTCAACCCCTACATCGGTCAGGTGGACTAAAATGTTGACTTCTCGTCCTTGATTTTAGAACGTAAGTTACAAGCACCTCAAATGTCGAAGTGGCTTCGCCTGATGGCACAGGACACTGGTTATAGGGAAAGCTAATCCGGTCGAATGCACTAGAAATAGTACCACGTGTGGGGAATACGCTTGAGTTCAAAGCGATTGGGCGCGAAATTACAAAACAAAATAAAAAACATCTAATGGCATTCGAAATGTGAGTTTTATGGCATGCACGGGCAGAAGCATGGACAGTAAACACACACGCTGATTAATTTCTAGGACAATGCACAGGATACCATGGATGGACAGAAGCATAGACAATAAATATACAAACTATAGTATGTCCACATTTGGTTGCCTTCATTCACGATCAATTATTTTGAAAACTGTCTGTTGCATCGTTATGAAATTTTTCCAGCCGTCTTATATTTACCCCCACCCAAGGAATATGTCTTTGAAAGGTCCAAAAACAACTTAAATCATTGAAAGCGGCGACATTCCTTTGATCTTTTGCTGAACAACTAGTGATTTCTCGCTAACGAAGTTATTTTTACGGTAATGTGAGACATGTCAATTCTGTTGACACACAAAGGCGTATCCGGATTCGTATGAGAGTGGGTGCAATGAAAGAATTAGCTTAAAATCGACAGGGTCGGCTGCATTGCACCGGGTGTTTATCCCATATGGCTCAGTTTCTTTCCGCAGCGCGGAAAGCGTCGCACAAAGCACGAACTCCGTAGCTCCAGCGACGACCCTCGGGAGTCTCCGAAAAAATGCACTCGTGAAATGAAGGACGCGGCCCGGAATCGAACATACAACCTTCGGAGCCCGAGTCAGACGGCTTGACCACTTCACCACGGAGAATCCCGAGAGGGGTGCAATGTGTAATATTAGTAAAGACAGAGAATTTACAGAGGCACGGGGTAAATAATTTGTAAATTAACAGGAAAGTAGAAGGAATATATTTCTTACCTTATTTTTCATTTCCTTCTTGTTTCTTCAGTTATCAGTTGGGGTATCTTCATTGCACTCCGGACATGTCCATAGGTGCTCAGATCCTTCCCCCCCCCCCCCCAGCATATGCATCAGCGTCCGGTGGCTAATAGTGCCAGTTCTGTGTTGGTTGACGAGGCGCCTTGTTTTCCCGATGTACCTCTCGCATCTGGCCGTGCCGAATTCTTACTCCCAAGTCTTTCATCCTGGACAGCGATGTGGATTCACTGACGTCAAAGTCCTCTGTTCTCGCCATATCTTTAAGGACGTTAATAACATCGGCACGATCCATGGGCTGGCCATCTACAGGGGGTGCAGAGCCAGCCAGTTTATCAGCTCGTTCATTTCCCTCGACTCCCGCATGTCCCGGGACGAAGATGAAGGTGACTTTACGAACAACAGACTTCCGCAGCGACTCAGTCCACCGTCTACGTACAGATCCAGCTTCGATCTTCTGAATCATGCGCATTGAGTCACTTAGTACACACACGTTGGTATAATGCTGTGATTCCAGCCATATAAAAGCCTGTGTAACTGCCATCACCTCCATCGTCATGCTGCTCGAGGTCATAGAGTGGGCACCACTGGATTCTTGAACGGTTCGGCCCGCTGAATGGGCTGTAAATGCCCACGCACTTCTGTGCTGCTTTACAACAGATCCATCTGTATAGATGAGCACTTTGGGGCTATATGAGTGTTCATAGATGAGCGCGTTGACTTCTGCATTGACAGCGACAGGGTTCTGCTCTCTGCACCGTCTGTCGAGTGTGATAATGCAGGAGAAAGTGCACTTAAAAGCTGGAGGCACCGGCACCCATTCCTTGCCGGGGTTGATACTGGTAAGACTGCAGACCTGTCTGACGACATCTTTCGCCCGACCCATCCATGATTTGCCTCCCTTTAGCCTGTCACCCTTTTCTCTGAATATAGCGTCATGCAGAGGTGCTGCTCATCTGCACTTATTTTTAAGAATGCACGAGCTCTCCAGATCTTGATCCTGTGTTCCATTGTCGGGAAGTCAAGGAGGTATCTCATTGATACACAGCTGGTGTCTTTCGTGCAGCCTAAAATGATGCGCATGGCTTCGTTTTGTACCTTTTCAAGTCTTCCAATCTGTGTAGGGCTGACAGTGAGGATGGCCAGGGCATACTCTGCTCAGACCTTAATCTGTGTCGGACGATTCCAGTAGGTTGATGATTGCTCTCGGTTGCATAAAATTCAATCCATCCTTTCTCCAATAGTCCTCTTCCTCTTTCAACACATGGTCCTCACATTTTTTCCAGTAACTTTTATCAATATTTAATAGCGCGGACTGGGTTAGTATCTTGACGTCAGACAATTTGAATGTAGTATTGGCAGCTGCCACTTGTCCTTTAATTTTAGCCCACACAAGTTCTATAGGGTTTAAATGAGAATGATACGGCGGAAGTCTCAAGCACCTATGGCCATGCTCTTCTATCAACTTGTCAATTTGAAATTTCTTGCTTTTTTGCGTCTGTTTTACAAGGGACAACAACTGTAGCTTGAAATATGTTTCTGGAAATGGTATATTTTCCCTTCGGAGCCATATCTTTATTGCTTCCTTTGTGCTCGATGCCGTAGGTATTTTGTCTTCTTGGGCAACAACATTGTGATATGATGCATTGTCCATGATTAGACAAGACGGTCTATCAAGGGATGGAAGTACTGTATTCTCGAGCCAATCTCTAAATACATTACCATTCATCTCATTATGATAATCCCTATTGTCTGTATGCTTTGATACGAACACGAGCCCAGCATTCTGTAGTAAGCCATTATGAGTACTACCAGCATGGGCTATGACCAAACGCTGTCCTTTACTACTGGGCACATAACGTTTTATCTTTCCATCCATTGATTGCCATTCCTTTTCACTTGTGTGGTGCGCATTGATCCACGTTTCATCCAAATACACTATGTCATAATTTTCTTTGCGCATTTCCCTTATTTCACGTAGGTATCTGCTTCTCATGGCTCCTAAATGCGGTTGCTCGCAAAGGATATTTCTACCTCCCTTGTACTTTCTAAAAGTGAAGCCTAATGTCCTTATAATTTTCCACAAAGTTGTTTTGGATAGCTCTATGTTATTGTCCTTTCTCAACAAAACCCTCAGTTTTCTTACACTCACTGTTTCTTTGGCATCCATCATTTTTATAATAACTCGTCTGATGACATCCTTGTCAAAGCTGTCTACAATTGCCTTTCTGCCTACCGTTTGCTTATCGCGTGTTGGTTTCATTCCAGATTCTTGCACCCATCGACGAAACGATCGTTTACTCAAACCTAATGCATGCACTGTTCTTTTTTCGGGATTTGTAACAGTATGAAACAGTTTCCTGCGATCAGCTTCTTGACAAAAATATGTGTACAACTTCATAGCGATGTTTTGAAGTGTACACAATTTCACTTTTAATCCCATTGAACAGTATTAACACATTCAAATATTAGCTATTAAGATTACATTAATGGTAAGATTTATTTATATAATCACGTTTCATGAAAGAACCCACAGTTTGACGACGCCTCTGAACTATAACACTCAGTCTGTCCAAAAACGAAAGACCGCCAGACAATTTTAAAATTAGCGCGAATGGGTCTTGCTGAGCTGTTATACTCTAAAAATTAAGGCATTTATGGCGGGGCGGTAAAATATATACCTCATATAAGCAAAAATTGAAATCTGCTGTACAATCTCCAGAACAAAATTTTTTTTGTTCGGTGGACATAATGATAAAACTAGAATCAACTCTGGAAATAAAATATACTATGCACCACAACATCTACTAAAATCAAAGGCGCTATCTCGTAACACCAAAATCACAATATACAAAACACTGATCAGACCAGTTGTGCTGTATGGCTCTGAAACCTGGAGTACAACGAAAGGAGACGAAGCCTTGTTACAAACCTTTGAGAACAAAATTTTAAGACGCATCTTTGGACCCATTAGAGATACACAAAGTGGAGAGTGGAAAAGAAGAAGTAACAAACACATTTATGATATGTTTAAGTCCCCGCTAATCACTGGTATCATGAAGGCTAATAGACCACAATGGCTGGGGCATATAGAAAGATTGGAAGATAATAGGGAAACAAAACTCGCTTACACTCAGGAAATAAATGACCGTAGACCCAGAGGTAGACCAAGAAGGCGGTGGAGAGATAATACATGTACAGACCTACAAGCACTTGGAATCAACGACTGGCAAGAGAAGGTCCACCAGAGAGACGAATGGAGACGGATTGTATTTGCAGCAAAGAACCTCAATGGCTCGGAACGCTGAAGAAGAAGGACATAATGATAAGGTTATATACTAAATCTCATTATTTTCCATCAGTTGGTTACTGAGATATTCAATTTTATATTGAGGCAACAAAAACAAAACAAAAAATACACTATAAGAATTATTTAATGGTAGTGGAAATGTGATTTCTGATGACAATGCTAAGAATACCATGGATGGACAGAAAACGATTAAGACAGTTCTTCAACTGACAAATGAAAGTCGTATGTTGATTTGAGAAGTTAGACGCAGACAGTCAAGACTTTATAATCACATTGTCAGGACAAATTAATTTGAAAACTTAGTGACTGCTAGCAAAATAGATGGGAAAAGAAATAGGGGAAGGTACATAAAGAAATACCTGGATGACTTGGCCGTATGGCAGAATAAGGGCGAGAATACAGATCTGATGCAAGATTAGCTTGATTGTGTGAGATGGCGAATAAATGGCCGTCCCGCTTAACGGCATGGCTCATGATGATGAAAATAATTAGCTATTATGTCGATATAATGCATCCACAGGGCAAGACTTTGCTGAAACCTTTCTTACAGTTTGGTGTCCTGGTAACCTTCAGACTTCATTGCGGACTGCCATTTTTGGTTGGCGTATAGTTTTTCTGTAGCATTATTTCACCGAGTCTTTTAACATTAACAAAAAGGATTCACTCTAATCCCTATTCACTATTTGAGAGAAGAACCGGGACATCCGCATGTCTATATAATGTCAGTGATACTTTCAAGAATTACTTAACCCCACACACAACATAGAAAACCTCACTTTTGTGCCTAAAATTCATGGACAACAAGAATCAAATTTCATACCTGCAGAAGTCAAAACAGTTACACAGAAAAGTCCTAAAATCACATCACCTAGTCCATATGGAATAACCACAGAAGCTATTCAGGCCTGTGGGGAAACAGGAGTTAAATGGCTAACAAGACTTTTTAATAAAGCATGGGAAGAAAGAAAAGTCCCACATGATTGGCAACAGACAATGATAGTACCAATACGAAAAAAGAAAGGCAATATGAGAGAGTGCGAACAACACAGAGTATATCACTCCTGAGCCATGTAGGGAAAATGTATGCAAAACTATTGGAAAAGAGCTAGACCCATAGTTGAACAACAGTTAAGCAAAGCACAATTCGATTTTCGGAAAAGTAAAAGTTGCACTGATGCACTATTTACACTTAGACAAATATGTGGAAAAAAACTATCGAATATAGTGATCAGCAAAATATTGTGTTTGTAGATCAGGAAAAGACTTTCGACAGATTAGACAGATACAAATTATGGACCATCCTTGAAGACTATGGGATGCAAGGGCAATTGCTATAAAACATCATAGCCATGTATCACTCGAGCCGAAGTGCAATAAGAACACAAGATATGTTCACAGTCAATACAGGAGTGAGGCAGGGATGTGTGCTCTCTCCTTTGCTATCTACATGGACAGAATATCTAAAGAAGCATGTCCTGACAGAGAAGATTCAGGAAATTTAGAACTCTTTACTCCAGATGAAACAACTGATACACGGGAAATAAATGAACTTCTATTTGCAGACGATCAGTGCCTGTTTTACAGCGATGAGGGCAGATCACAAAATCATATTGCTAATCTGAGTTCAACCTGTAGCAGGTACAATATGAGTATAAACACAGCCAAAACCGAAGTAATGCAAGTTAGCAGATCTCCGGGCCCACTAAGTATACAGATAAATAGCACAACTCTGAAACAAGTTAAAGAATTCAGATATCTTGGAAGTATGATCACAGAAGATGGCAGATTGGACAGAGAAATCGAAATCAGATGTCGAAATTCTAGTGCACTTAAATATCAACTATCATCCTTACTGAAACATCCAAATATACCCATGTCCGCAAAACGACAGATGATAAACAGCATATTAACACCAACCCTATGCTACCAATCTCAAACTTGGACTTAATCCAAATCACACTTTCGCAAAATCAACACCTGCGAGATGAGATGCCTGAGGAGAGCTGCCAACTTAACAATCCGAGACCGAGTAAGAAATGTTCTATCAGACAGACAGTGGGATCAACACCTTGTGCCACATTTATTGAAAGACAGAAGATCAAGTGGTTTGGCCATGTCGTTAGAATGCAACACCATCAACTACCATCACTGGCCTTACATCAAAGATCATCTGCGACGAGACCACGAGGACGTCCAAGAAGAAAATGGATTGACGACATCAAAGACATTGTACAATCACACGGAATGACACTATCCAGTGCCGCCCATCGGACGCTGGAGCGCAAATTATTCCTCCCCACGACGCTTGCCGGCAGAAGTGGAAGATGATGATGATGATGATGATGATGATGATGATGATGATGATGATGATGATGATGATGATACTTGGACCTCTTTGCTTTCCCCAATGTAGAAGCGCAAGATGTAGATGAAGATTTCTTTGGTCTCACAGGTTCGCCAACAAATCGTTATTTCCCGTAACATTCGACACAGACAGCGGCAGTCGTGAAGTTTGACACTTTTATTATTTCACAACAATCTATTCATGTTTTAATGCAAGCAAAGACGCCATAAACATCGGCTGCATAATGTGTTACGCCAGCGAGAGTCTCGCTGACAGACGTGGCTGGCAACAGGTTATGTCATCTGCTGTTCATGGTTTCTGTGTTTGAACTTGTATTATTTGATAAATGGCTCTCCCTCCATTGCTGACATCAATATTAGTTTTCAATCAATCAATCAGGTGCCGTCTCCACAATGTAGGTTGGCTGCAATGGATCTCCAGCAATGTCTGTCTCTCACCCTGACTGTACATTCTGACAGATCGATGTTCGTCCATATCTTGATGTTATCTTCCCACTTATATCGTTGTCTACCTCTTGCTCCAGGATGGTTTTTATAAGAGTGTTATGTCTTTTAACTTGGTCAAAATATTTCACTTGCCTCTTTTTTATTTCTTTCATCAACTCTCTTTTCAATCCCAGTTTTTCTGGAGCCTCTGTATTTGATGGTGTTTATTTCCACAAAATACGACATATTCGTCTATATATCCACATCTCTAGGGCTACTATTCGACTTTCTAATTGCTTTTTCAATGTCTAGGTTTCCGCGCCATATAGTAGTCTTGAATATACATAACACTTAACAATTCTCATATTTAATGCGTTGTTAATCTTTCTAGATGTTAATACTGATTTCATGCTGTTGAACGCATTTTTGGCCATTTCTATTCTCTTTTTAATTTCTGTTTCACTTCTGCCATTTTCTGTTATTATATGTCCAAGTTAGGAATGTTAGTCTTGCTATTTGTTATAATATATTCACTGTAGGACCAGAACCGCCTGTGTTTTACCCGAGCCCATTAGGTAGGCATAAAGCAGTAGCACTGTCAACCACCATGTATCTCGCAAGAGGGCACTAAGTAGAGTTGGCCTGGGACTGGATTCTTAATCTCGTATAAAATGTTAGCGGAAAAATCCACCCAACCATGCTGGGGGGGGGGGGGGGGGGGGGGGGGGACCACTGACGCTGGATAGGATCATCAACAGCATCACCCAGTGCCTTGCCGGCTGGCGTGGACGATCATGCCTCTCCACAAATTGCAATCTCCGATAGCATGGATCAATTCTTGTGTTGTCTCCCTTCCGTGCCATGACAAGAATCGTCTCCTGCTGTTTTCCTTTATCCCTCTTTCCACAAATCTTACCGGTTGTCACAACATGTTCCAGTTTTTGTCTTCTCATAAAGTGGTCAAACAACGATGACTGCCTCTTTCTGATTTTTGTGATAAATTCTCTTTGCGACTTAGCTTCCCTCAAAATGTTCAGATTATGATAGGATACATACAGGCAAAACCTGATAGTAGTATACTAGAAAATCCTTTCCCTGAAACAGCAGGGCAAGGGAATTAGATGGAGACGTAAACACACGGAGAATAGAATTAGAAACAGTTGGTACTGGACCCTCCCCCCCCCCCCCCCTCCATCCCATCACCGTGCGAGCTCCCATAGGGCTTTAAAAGACATGTGGCACCAGCACTAAATAAACAGTAGATTTCGTGACGTGTAAAAGGGTAATTTACTTTACTTTACTTTACTTTACTTTACTTTACTTTACGTTACTGTACTGTACTGTACTTTACTTTACTTTACTTTACGTTACTGTACTTTACTTTACTTTACTTTACTTTACTTTACTTTACTTTACTTTACTTTACATTACTTTGCTGCGTCGATTGCTGAAGGTTCAAGCCCCGGTGAGGATCGGTTTTTTTTTCATGTAGATTTGTAGTAACAAAATTTCCTCTGGTCTCTGGGTAGTGTGTATTATTGCGCACGTAAAATATCCCTCGGATGATGGAAATCGAAAAAGAGTAGCCTAATGGCGCTGCCCGGCAAAATCTCGAGTTATTTATCTACCCAAAGTATTTCAGGATCCTCGCCGGTGCTACTGAATTCGTGCACTGAGCTGAGATTCTCCGGACTCAGGCTTGAGTTAGGAGTAGAACGGAGCACTTATGGGTTACACCCGTGTGCTGTGATGTTGATCTGTCGACTAAACTAAACTAAACTAAACTAAACTTCATTTTACTTTACTTTACTTTACTTTACTTTACTTTACCCATGTTAGGCTGAGTCAGCATATCAGCCCATGTTACTTTTTGTTTTTAAATCAGCCTCTATGTGGATCTGAAGACTCGATCACCGGGCAGGTAATTCAGCGTGCTCGCGTATGTAATAACCCAGTTGCAGATGTATTACCTGGGAATAAAACCCGGATCTTCTGATAAAGATTACGTGCTTTAACCACGCTGCCACCTGCCCCTCAATAGACGTATCATCAGTTGTAAAAGTCCACCAGATTAAACAAGAAAAATGCACAGAAGCCACAGAAATATAGTTACACAGAACAAAATTATTATTTCAGGAACATTAAAATTACACAGACAACGACTTGTCAGGGCTTAGTCTGTTATGACTGAATTAACTGTATACCATTGATCTGCTTTCTGTTCGCGCCGAATATTAGGCGATGCTCACTAACAAACATCAATGGGGGAAGATGATATTTAAAGCAATCAGTTATGTTATTTTTTTTTTAAGTCTTAAAATTCGAGAGGGACCAATTTCATTGCACCGGGTTTTATCCCAAATGACTCGGTCTCTTTCCGCAGGGCAGTCTGCCGAAAGCATCGCACAAAGCACAAACTCTATAGCTCCAGCGACGCTACCCAGGAGTCTCCGAGAAAAATGCACTCGTGAATCGAAAGACGTAGCCCGGAATCAAACCCACAGCCTTCGGAGCGCGAAGCAGATAGCTTGACCACTTCGCACCGAAGACTGCTGACGAAGGAGTTGAAAATAAAAAAAAAAAAGTGAAAATGTGAATTTCTATTGACATGACGTGGCAAGCAACCCCAGCATGTAATGTCTGTTTGTGGTTTACTAGGCAGGTTTTACATTCAGAAGTTTGCTGATAGCAGTTTGGATAGTTTTAAATATCTAGAGCAGGGGTGGCCAACACGAGGCCAGCTGGCCGCATGCGGCCCGCAGGGAGTCATGTTGTGGCCCGCGGAGTGGGAAACGACAATGTGGTCGAAGCTGTAGCACGCTTGTTTGTTTACTTTAATTTTTTTTTAAATTTTAACACTTAGGAGCGTGGCCCGACAGGAAATATTATTTCTGAAATTTGGCCCGCCTGCTGAAAAAGTTGGCCACCATTGATCTAGAGACATTTATAACATCAGATGGAAGATGCACAACAGAGATTAAGAGCAGAATAGGGAAAGCAAAGGTTGCATTTCAAAAAATGAAGAATATCTTATGCAATAAGTCGCTATCATTGAATGTAAGAAAGAGAGTGCTGAAGAGCTATATAGAACCTGTTTTGCTGTATGGCTGTGAATTTTGGAATGTAAATGAACAAATTAGGAAGAGATTGGAGGCAATAGAGATGTGGTTCCCGAGACGAATGTTGCGAATTCCTTGGACTGCCAAAGAAACTAGTGAAGAATACCTTAAAGTAGATAATGAAACTAGAACATTACATACAAGAAGCAGGGGCCACGGAAGTGGAAATCCAGCAACTAATTCAGGATAATGCTCCCCGGGTGATGTGATTATATACACAGATGGTTCGGTGTTGAGGAGAAGTGCCTGGGGGTTCTTAGCAAAAGCTAATGGTCGACATTTTGTGCAGGAGAGCCTGGCATATGATAACACAACATCTAGCTTAAGAATGGAGGTGGAGGCGGTCGGTACAGCTTTCCGCTGTGTGGAGAATACGACACACACACACACACACACACACACACACACACACACACACACATCGTGATTGTAACTGACTCAGAAAGCATGCTGAGTAGGGTGAGGACAGGCAAGCTTCGTGCATTGTGGCTTGCTTCGCTTCAGAAGTCACGGGTGATAAGCATCATCTGGATCTTTTCTCTGGGGCATGCTGGTGTTCTGGGGTGTGAACAGGCGAACAGATTGGCTGGCTCTGCAAAACTTGGTGGAGTATTGATGCATGATAGGGCAGACGTGGTTGCGGCCTTGTGGGAGCACGTGCACACCTCGGAGGAGCAAATGGATCACCATGGTCTGGCAAGAATGCGACAGCGAGGGGTGACAAGGGGATATGGCTGACGATCGACGCTCAGAGGAAAGGCGAGACGGACATATAATCAGATTGCTGCTGGTACTATTAGTGTTGGAACTCTTCGCTGGCTGCTGGGGATGGGAACGGAGCGCTTATGGGAATGCCCCGAATGATGTGATGTCGGTTCCTAAATCAATCAATCAATCAATCAATCAATCAATCAATACAACAATAAGACAGAGGAAAATATAATAATTTTTTTTTTTGGGGGGGGGGGGGGGGGGGGGGAGGGTCATGTGATGAGAAGAGAGGCGCTGGAGAACATCGTGACAAATGGAAAGATCGAGGGGAAGAGAGGCAGAAGCAGAAACGAGAAATGATACTGAATGGATTGCGACGGTGGCATGGAGGAATATCAACAGTAGAGTTGATCCAGAAAACCAAAGACAGAGATCTGTGGAGAGTCATGAACGCCTACGCCAGTCGGCACGGTACTTGATGATGAGTTTGCCACAGCCAGCTCCGTGGCGAAGGCGTAACGGTCGCCATTCTTAATCCCGCAGATGCCGGTGATTTGGCAGCAGACCACCTTGAGTTGAATTTTTATGAAAATAGTACGGGTGCCGGTCGTTCAGAAAGCAATGGCAAATTACTGAATGTAAACTTGCCAAGATATCACAAACAGCCAAAATGCTGGGGATTACTGCGACGTCTTGTAAAGGATATGCACCTAACTTTGATACAGTCTGCCAGTAGTTTCTGAACCGCCGATTCTCGTCCATCCATCATGTGCCATGCCGATAAGAGTGGGCGGTCATGTTTTGCTATCTCACTCGATCACCAGAGTCGTGGATCAACTCCGTGTTTCTGTCTCGACCATGCGACGTGACCAAGCCATCCAGGTATTTACTTCTCGGTCTTCCCCTTGGTCTCTTCCCTTCGATCTTGTCAGTTGTCACCAAGTTCTCCAATCCATTTCTTCTCATAATATGCCCAAAACCTTTTGACTCTCTTCGTCTAATGTCTCTAATAATAAGTAATAAGTTTACGATCTTCATTTGTTTCTTGAATGACTTGTTCATTAGTTTTTCTGTCTGTCCATGGTATTCTTTGCATTTTCCTCAGAAACCACATTTCTGCAGCCATCAGATTTTTTTCAGCTTGTCTGCTCAGTGTCCAGGCTTCACGTCCATACAAAAGTTTAGGTTCTATGTAGCACTTCAACACTCTTTTTCTCGTTTCAATTTATATCTTTTTATTGGTCAGTATGTTTTTCATCTTGCAAAAGGCTACTTTCGTCATGGCGATTCTTGTTCTAATTTTTTCAAGGCATCTCCCATCAGATGTTATGACTGTTCCGAGATAACTGTACCGTTTCACTTATTTAAGAATTTGCCCATTTACTTGTATATTACATTGTGGTATTTCCTTCTTCCCTGTGACGACCGTAATCTGTGTCTTCTTACAATTCAATTCTAACCCTAGTTGTTCACTATGTGCAACAACCGCATCTACTAAATGTTGCAGGTCCTGTTCATTGTCTGCATTGTCCGATTCTCGCACCATCTATTTTAATACAAAGCACCCTGTTATTTAATTACCTGTGACTAATTTCGAATCCTCGACCCTGAATGTCGGAGGATTGAGAAACTGTGTACATTAACTCTTTTCTGACATTCAAATAAGACAGGTAATATTCATAGGAAGCAGTTAATATTTGTGGCATTCTGAGTTTACAATAAACGAAAAAGATTATATACCTAAACCCGTGAGATTTGTACCGCATTGTGGTATTTGTATGGCATTTTGGTATTTGTATGGTATTTTGATATTTGTTTGGTATATTAAGGGGGAGGAGAGAAATCAGTTATATTCCTTTAACGATTATCATAATGCAGTGTGATGGTATGTGTTACTAATTCTTCTTCTTCTTCTTCTTCTTCTTCTTCTTCTTCTTCTCCTTCTTCTTCTTCTTCGTCTTCAGCGTTCCGAGCCATTGAGGTTCTTTGCTGCAGATACAATCCGTCTCCATTCGTCTCTCTGGTTGACCCTCTCTTGTCAGTCGTTGATTCCAAGTGCTTGTATGTCTGTGTATATATTATCTCTCCACCGTCTTCTTGGTCAAAGTCCGAATTCACGGCTCATGTATCTATTTCGTAAGAAATGGTTTTTACAAAGGTGGGGATGTTAACCCCACGCTTCAACCCCCAACCTGGAGGACCAGGGTGTTTCTCTTTTTCTGTTCTCTACCCTTTGACCTGTCCGGATTGGGAGGCCCTGCTGGTAGCTACGCCACCGCCGGCATAGCTCTCAGGGTCATTGAGAAACTCAAGCTCCCCCACCACGACAAGGTGGAAACACCATCGGGGGAGTGTTACTAATTACTTACATGTATCCCACGCAATGAAAACAATGACAAACTACTGAAGGTAAATTTGTCCAGGAATCACAAACAGCCACAAAATACTGGAGTTGGCTGCAGCGTCCTGTAAAGGACATGCAACTAACTTTTTTGTTTTGATTTTAGCACGCACAATTATTGGATGCACTAGAGACATGGCTGTGGACAGACATGTGCATCAACACCACACGGAATCAACTATAAGAAGAAGCAGACACACACGCGCTACTTACTCTCTAATCCTAACGCTGTTCTTACACTCTCAACAATATCCTTAAATCGACACGGCAAACCAGTTAACACATGCGGGGAAGTGAAATCCGGTCAATTTGTGAATAGAGTAGAAGAAACGCCGCACCAGCCCAGCACTAGAACAACACACATAATGATTTGTACAAGCAGTCCCCCCAACTGCACCTATATTTCCACTCTAGCGGATACAGTTCTGCTGGGCTGTAATGACAGTCGTTTGTGTGGTAACAAGAGGACATAGGAGTGGCCAGGGTGACATTCGACAATGTGAAACAGTTTTTCTTTTACAATCAAGACTTCGCCATCATCATCATTACGTGCCATCACCGCAATGAAGGTTGTCAGTAATGATCTATAGAAGTTTTGTTTTGAACCTTCAATGATCACTCTGCCAGGCTGTAGTACCCTGGTGATATTTTGAAAGGTGTCTTGCCTATTTAATAAGTTACACATAGCTTTTGTAACTATTTCTTCCGTTACGAATTTTAAGTATAGTGAAACTTCGATTAACCGGTAACTCGTTTAACCGCCAGTTTCTGTTATCCGTCATCGTCTAAGAAATTTCACCACTGCCTGGGCTGACCTAACAGTTTCTAACCTAAGGGATGGGTGGAATAAACTCTTGCCTGAACTTATTGACGAAACTGAAGAAACTGAGACTGTTAATGTTGATGCGGCTGTGCAACAATGTAGGATAAACAATGAAAACATTACGCCAGAAGAAGTAGTAGATTGGTTGGAATGTGACAAATGGATGGAGGTTTTGAAATTTTGAACGATAATGAAATTGTTTCTAGTGTGACTATCATTGAAGCAGAAGAAATTGATGGTGATGAAGGATCAGTTCTTAACAAACAATCTACAACTAGCCACTCAAAAGCAGAAACAATGTTTTCAAAGTGCATCGACTGGCAGAAATGCAAGAGGTAAATACAACACAGATCCTACTTCTGCGAAAGATATGGCACACCGCCGCGCAGAAAGTGCGAGCCTCAAACACAAATAATGAGATGACAAATTATTTTACAGTAACATAGGTTTATAGTATTTCAATACATTTCTGTACATTGCTATTCTTATATTGAAGTTTATATTGATTGTTTTGTAAAATTAAATAGAATATGTATGTATTATTCACTGTTATAGGATTTTATTTTCATTATCGTCCCAAGCCCGTAGTGAAATGACATTACTGTATATATGTATTAAGAGATTTATGTTATCCGTCTATTCGATTATCCCTGGTTCCGATGATGACGGTTAATCGAAGTTTTACTGTAGAGTGTTTCTCGCCCTAAGCATTGGATTGGAGCCTGTTGGTAAGGGCGTACTAAAAACCTGCCAAAGAAACATTGCCAAGGGGAAAGACGCCGTTGCCAAGGGGAAAGACACCATTGCCAAGGGGGAAAGACGCCATCTTTTCCCCCGTGGTGGTAAGGGCGTACTAAAAACCCGCCAAAGAAACATTGCCAAGAGGAAAGACGCCATCTATTCCCCCGTGCAATCAGGCCTACGCAATGTGACGGCCCTACCATATCATTGAGCCATAGCGGGTTCCTTCTTCGGTCATGTTTTTATTTATTTGCATTACTTTGAGCCAGCTTGATTTGAATTCAAGCGTAGTCTATACACACTACTTTCAGTAGCAATGGACTGAATTTTGCGTGTGGGTTAGCTTTCTCTATTATCAGTGTCCTTCGTCATGTGTTTCTGTATGCGGATAGACAAAATAATAGATGTAATGAAAGAGGTATGTCTGTGTAATTCTTCAGACGAAAGACCGACAGAAGGGGAGGGGATTACTGCAGCTGACTTTAAGTGGCACTGGATGATGGCGATATTGATGGTGGTGGTGACTATGATGATGATGTTGACGATGTTGATATTGGTGTTGATGATAAAGATGATTACAACGATGACTCCGACGATGATATAGATGGCTCCGACGATGACGAGGACGACAACGATGACGATGTTAATGATGATGATGTTAATGATGATAATGTTAATGATGATGATTTTAATTATGATCGTGTTGATGATGATGATGATGATGATGATGATGATGATGATGATGATGAGTGATGACGACTATTATTTTTATGATGAAGACGACGACCATGATGATGATGATGATGGATGATGATGATGATGATGATGATGATGATGATGATGATGATGATGATGATGATGATGATGATGATGATGATGATGACGACTATTATTTTTATGATGAAGACGACGACCATGATGATGATGATGATGGATGATGATGATGATGATGATGATGATGATGATGATGATGATGATGATGATGATGATGATGATGAATATTATGATGATGATGACAACTGGAAAGATCGAGAGGAAGAGAAGCAGAGGCTGACCAAATGAAATTATGCTGGATGGATTGAGGCGGTGGCATGGAAGAATATCATGAGCAGAATTGATCCAGAACACCACAGACTGAGATCTGTGGAGAGCCATGAACGCCTACGTCAGCTGGCAGGGCACTTGATGATGATAACAACGACGACGACGACGACGATGATCATGATTGTGTTAAAGATTATAATGACAATAATGGTGATGAGGAGGAGGATGACGATAATGATGATTATGCTGATAACTGCTGATTATGATAATGACGATGATGATAATTATACTAACGATGTACGAGCCCATTATTTTATCTGTCGTTTAAAATGAATACTTATGATGTAGAATCGATGTAGCCTTCTCTGGTGCGAATGGGTTACGAGTGTAATTCATAATCCCGCATACTACATTAGAAACACAGTTGCGGGAGATTTGGAAGCAGACCGCCCTGCGCTGGTTTCCATACAGCGGTATGAGTTCAGAAAGCAATGCCAAACTACTTGCCTAGGAATCACAAACAGCAACAACAACAAAAATGGTCCAGAAGTGTCCAGTCTCCCCCAAGAGAAGGCAACGGGTGCAGACGGCTTTCATAACTTCCAGGTACATACCCAGTTAAGTGGGCAAAAATTACAATTCGCATACAAAACTGAAGCACATGAACAAGTTTGTATGACAGAATGTCAGTTTTTGGGGGGTACTCTTTTCTGCAACCTATGACATCGTTTGAATGACGTGGAAAACTGCCCCCCCCCCCCCCCCCCCCCCCCCCCCCCCCCCCCCCCCCCCCCCCATTTTGTATACTTGATGGGCAGGGGGAACTAATTGCTTATGTCTATTGCGTGGCGAGACTCTTTTGAACAGCGTCTGCTCTCGTTGCGGCGGGGTATAGGGGAGGGTTGGCGGCTGTATGGTGGATCTTCAAAACTGAGGTAATGAATGCAACTATAAAAACACGAGGTCTGTCTATGCGTCAAGCTACAGGCCTCCATCAGCATCAACAAGAGCCACGTCTGCAGTGACAGTTGGCGAGAATGGAAGTACAGTTTAAATGTTCATTCTATCTCCTTACAGGACGTCGCAATCAATTCAGCATTTTTAAAAATAATTTACTAGGCACTTTTTAGCCGGCTTCGTGGCTTAGAGGTTATGACTTTTCTCCGTAATCTCGTATACTCTCGGCGGTAACGTGATGACGGTGAGAATCAGCAGTGGTTCGAATCGCATCGGTAACTTACGGGGTATGTGAGCCGGCCGCTCAGAAAGCAATGGCAAACTACTGAGCGTAATCTTGCCAAGAAATCAACATACAGCTGAAAGATGCTGGTGTTGACAGAGATGCCCTGTAAAGGATATGTAAAAAAAAAAAGAAGGCAATTTTACGTTCAGTTATTTGCCATTGTTTCAGGATAATGCTCGCCCGGGTGATGTGATTATATACACAGATGGTTCGGTGTTGAGAGGCAGGAGAAGTGCCTGGGGGTTCTTAGCAAAAGCTAATAGTCGACGTTTGATGCAGGAGAGCCTGGCATATTATACCACAACATCTAGCTTAAGAATGGAGGTGGAGTCGGTCAGTGCAGCGTTCCGCTGGATGAAGAACACGAAACACACACACATCGTGATTGTAACTGACTCAGAAAGCGTGCTGAGTAGGGTAAAGACAGGCAAGCTTCGTGCAGAGTGGCTTGCTTCGCTTTGGAAGTCACGGGTGACAAGCATCGTCTGGATCTTTTCTCCAGGGCATGCTGGTGTGCTGGGGAATGAACAGCGGACAGATTGGCTGGCTCTGCAAAACTTGGTGGAGTATTGATGCATGGTAAGGCAGAAGTGGTTGCGGCCTTGTGGGAGCACTTGTACACCTCAGAGGAGCAAATGGATCACCATGGTCTGGGAAGAATGCGACAGCGAGGGGTGACGAGGGGATCTGGCCAACACTTGACGCTCAGAGGAAAGGCGAGACGGACTTATAATCAGATTGTTACTGGTACTATTGGGGTTGGAACTCTTCGCTGGCTTCTGGGGATGGGGACGGAGCGTTTATGGGAATGCCCCGAATGCTGTGATATCGGTTCCTAAATCAATCAATCAATCAATCAATCAATCAATCAATCATGAAAGACTAACGCTCATGCCATCGAAATTAACGGAAAGGGTTCTATTTTCAAATCGCCAGTGGCTGATTTCGAACCCTGGACTTGATGTGTCGGGGAATTGTGAACTTCGTTCATGACCTCTAGGCCACAGTCGCCGTGGATATGCCATAGATTCGTGGGTTTTGCTACACGTTATCCTAATCCATTACCTACAGTTCACAGTATGAAGAATATTCTTTGTATTATATCTTTGTAAATGGAGATGGGGAAAAAGAATACATGTGAGTTACATCGAGACAGTCCTGATGCGCGGAATTGAATCATGGACAATTAACAAACCAATAACGAATAATGTGGAATCAGCTGAGATGAGGTTTTATGGAAGAATGATGAGAATTCTTCTCTTCTTTCTTCTTTTGTCCTTCATTGTCCTGTGCCGTTGGGCATCGCAAGCTTATTTGGTGATCGGGTTTTGAACTAGGGGTCGCTCTTTCTCTTGGTATGCTGAAATGTGGTGTTTTTTAAGTGTTGATGACTCCGTCGATTCATCTTTTTCGTGGTCTTCACCTGCCTCTTGATGTTTCCATGTTCATGTTGTATGCTCTTGCTGCTGGCGACAATGGGTGTATTCTCACTAGATGGTCGATCCAGTTAAGTCTTTGTTTATCAATGAATTGTGCAGCAGGTGTTGCTCCAACTGTTATATAGGTCTCCTCGTTTCTAATATGATCCTTAAGGGTAATAAAGCTGTCTTGTGAGGAGTTAACTAGCGCAGAGAACTGGTTACTGGCAGCAGTTGGCTGTCGAAAATCCTTCGCCACGTCATGAGAAGGGAAAAGCTGCAAAGTTGGAGGGAGATTAATAGAGACGATGCAGGACAGTCTGGAAGACCATCGGTATCACAAAGGATTAACAGTTTCAGGCACAGCAGGCTGTGGACATGCATGATCACCAAAGCCATGCGGCATGGATTGTAAGGAGTATAAGATGTTACCTCACACTATTTGATGTTGTCTGTCTTGTTATACTTACGACTTCCTGCAGCTATTTTGCCTTGAACTTGTCTAAATTGATGGAATTTGTGACAATTGGGGGGGGGGGGGCATATGCCACAATTGCCAATGTGCTTGTAGGGGTATGCTGTAGCTACACTGGCAAATTAAGCTTGAATCGCACCAGAATACACCGAACCACTACGGCGTTCCATGTGCAAAACATGCCGAATAAATCTCTTTATTTCTTCACAAGTTCATGAAGTTATACACTCTAGCAATTAACCTACTTACAATCTGATTATTTGGTTGTTTCGGGATTTGAAATTTAAATATTGAGCACAACCCACTACTGGCAACGCTGATCGTATTCTAGTATGAACCTAAGGCCTATCCAAGTCAATATGGAAGCACTATACTCGAGTTTCGCTTTCGTTTGAGCTCGTCAGTAGTGCATATCCCTGACCGGATCCGGAAACAAGCCCCGGATCACTGGCGTGTGAAGCGGGTGTGTAACCACACGGCACACGCTGGACAAGCCAAATTATCATAACAGAATATTACAACGTTACCCATTGTAGGCCATACTCAAGATTGCCCAATCGCCGCGACTGACGTCCGTCTATCGATGTGGACCCCGAACGATCAGGACTTCTCACTGGCAAGGAAACACCAGGCCTAAAATCCAGTGAGCAATAATAAAATCTGTTGCACTGGGTCATTACGGGCCCTCAGCCCACTCAGCGACACGGCTAGCCTCGCTCTCTGTGCGGTAGCGTGTTCAACGACATGACGTGTGTACTGACCACCGCTTGCTGTACAAATGATCTCGTTAACTATGTAGCTCTTGCTCCTGCTGTTCAATTGTTGGGTTCGCATTCATAGTTGAATCTCTGTCCACATCCTCATATTAGAACGCTGGTCTGTCGATTTCTACGATGTGAACATGGCTGTATTTCCCGGCAGACTCATTCTCTCCTGTCTGCTGATTGTTTGTCCAACACATCGTTTGGCCTGTAGCCTCGCTATTTTATTGGCTACTATCTTAAACCGCTTACCGGTGTATCCTTTATTCTGACTGCCAGTGATTATTCATCACTAATGCTATCTAATTTATCTGAATTAAATAAAACAAGCAACGTTCCAGACTCATCGACAGTAACCTAGCTGCGCTTATGACTTAGGGCACGACAGATTTGTGCCTAGACATTGATAAACTGGCATCTTAACTTAAGTAACTGATTATTGAAGAACAGTTACAATTGTAAATTAATTACATTAATAGTGATTTTCGAAACTGATATAAAATGTATTGTTAAATGAACTTTTGATTTTAAACCTAAAAAATGACCGCAGTATAGTACTGACACTGACTGCCTTTAAGGTTTTAGAATTTTGTTGATGAAAGTTAAGAAAGGTAAGAATGATATTGCACGACTTTTATAATTTTATAACGTTGTGGCCGGCTTAACTACCGAAAATAGTAGATATGGCCCTCTGCTTGAAAAGCTTGGGAACCACTGTGCTATATCATTGCTTTGTATTGTAGATGCCTAAATGAATTTTTCAAGGGACCCAACTCATCAGTATTTGACAATGTTAATCTGATTACTTCCCTTGGCTCATCAATTTACAGAATGTGAAGTTGCCATTAACAATTCATCCCTTGGCTCATCAATTTACAGAATGTGAAGTTAACAATGCATCCCTTGGCTCATCAATTTACAGAATGTGAAGTTACCATTGACAATGCATTACTTGACTCGTCAATTTATGGAATATGAAGTTGTCATTGACAATATATCCCATGGCTCATCAATTTACAGGATGTGATTTGCCATTCACAATACATCCCTTGGCTCATCGATTTACTGGATGTGAATTTGCCATTCACAATCGGGAAGGCTTTTTTTGTGTGGTAGCTAACCACTTGCCGCCTGGCCCAGTGCTCATGGGTTCGATCTCCCATCAAGGCGGATGCCGCATATGTGCATAGAGTAATTGCCACGTTAGGAGTGGAATGGTCAAAATCAAGCCGGTCGCTCTTACTTCCCAAGACATTTCTTGGTGTCGATGTCAGGTCCCTATTTAAGGCTGGTTGGAGCTGGGTGATATGGTCAATATTAAGAAGTCTGCCTCCATACGAATTCGAATTCATGACATCCCTGTCCGTGTCGAAGGCAAGTTAAACACTGCGACTTCCACGGAAGAATGTTTTGTTAGTCTTTTCCTCCCATAGCGAACGGCGAATCTAGGCATTGAACTCTCGTTTGACAGCGCTGGTTTCATTGTTAACATAACTGCATACACCAACGCGCCAGCTAATAATGGAAGGCAGCAATCACGTTGAAAGACATTACAGAATATATCCGGGGAGGCAATTCAATAAAATATTATAACATTCAAGGGTTGCATCCCCTTGTGCGCCCGCAAACCAAAAGGAAGTGAGTAGGCATTTAACCATACGATCCAGGAACACTACAGTTTGGTTTCACCATTTGCAGACATGTTTGTTCTGGTTTCACCATTTGCAGACATATTTGTTCTGGCAGTCTACCCACGTCACTACCTGTTGTTAACTAAATTATGTTTACGAGAGGACTGTTATTACCATTAGTAGAAAATGGAAGACTACATAGAAATAGAAACAGATTTTAAAAGTAAACTGCGACCTTGACCCAACCAACCTACTACTGTTGCCTTTGACAAACATGGGCGCTTTATAGAAAGCAGGAGAAGAAACTTGATTGAGAAAAATTGTGGCTCCATTAACAGAGATGAGTTTAGAATAGCTGGCATTAGAAATGACATCCATACCATTCAAATGACACACTATTGAACATCATTGCATCACAAATGCTACTGTGGTTGATTGCGACGTCCTGTAAAGGACTTGTTACTGACATTAACCATTCCAATGCACATGAATTTATTGATAGACAGCTAAAATAACGGTTCCGACCCCGTTCTTCTTCTTCTTCATCTGCGACATGTACTTTTGGGTTGGGCGCAATTACGTTGTGCCTGGTTACATGACAGCTGCAATATTTGCGCCTTGCAGTCGACACTTCCTGAATTTGTTGCCAGAGTTGGCCTTCCCGGGTAGTTTCGAATGAAACCGCACGGCCTCAGAGCTGCAACATTATCCTCGCGCTGCCACCTATAGGTGATGCTACTAACAAGTTTCGTCTATAACATCGCATGCATGATGTTCGGCCCTCGTGAAAAAGCAGAGGCAGACCATGGGTTTTCTCAACCATCCATCTCCGGGGCGAAGTGGTCAAGCTGTCTGACTCTGGCACTGAAGGTTGTAAGTTCAATTCCTGGCCGCATCCTTCGGTTCTCGAGTGCATTTCTTCGGAGACTCCTGAGGGTCGTCGCTTGAGCTAGGAGTTCGTGCTTTGTGCGACGCTTTCTACAATGGGGAAAGAGACTGAGCCATATGGGATAAAAACCAGGTGCAATGAAGTCGACCCTGTCTACTTTTACAAGACTATTTTTCAGACCAGCGAGCATATTCCATAGAGCTGGGACTTTGATGACCTTCACACAGTGAGTTCTACCACCTTTGGAAGCAGAACGCCGCGTCTAGTTAGGCTTGATTTGCGAGCCCAACAATTTTCCAGCTAACGGTTGAGACGCTTCTTGCCACATAAATACCTCGGAACGTGGAGCAGATCAGAAACAGGGAGGATCTTTCCTGAAGGTAAGGCTTTCTCTCATAGCACCAAATCTTCATCTAGCAAATATATGCGACAGACCTAATTGTCATTCTGTCTGATTCTCATTAGTTGGACAATTGAAGTTATTTGTCATGTAGCAGTAACCCCAATCGGTAGACATTCGAACCCATTTGTTAGATTAGCAGAGCACACCTTCGATGGACTTCATTTGTCCGTAGCTTAAGGGTAGTCGGACTGCAGGAGGCTTTTCCACTGTGTGGTTTATGGTCACAGTGTGGTTTATGGTTACTGTGTGGTTTGTGGTCACTGTGTGGTTTATGGTCACTGTGTGGTTTATGGTTACTGTGTGGTTTGTGGTCACTGTGTGGTTTATGGTCACTGTGTGGTTTATGGTTACTGTGTGGTTTGTGGTCACTGTGTGGTTTATGGTCACTGTGTGGTTTATGGTCACTGTGTGGTTTATGGTTGCTGTGTGGTTTATGGTTGCTGTGTGGCGTATTGTCACTGTGTGACTTATGGTCACTATGTGACTTCAGATCACTGTGCGGTTTATGGTCACTGTGTGGTTTATGGTCACTGTGTGGTTTATGGTCACTGTGTGGTTTATGGTCACTATGTGACTTATGGTCACTGTGTGGTTTATGGTCACTGCTTTGTTAATGGTCACTATGTGGCTTATGGTCACTGTGTGGTTTATGGTAATTGTGTGGTTTATGGTCACTGTATAGTTTATGGTCACTGTATAGTTTATGGTCACTGTGTGGTTTATGGTCACTGTATAGTTCATGGTCACTGTATAGTTCATGGTCACTGTATAGTTTATGGTCACTGTATAGTTTATGGTCACTGTATAGTTTATGGTCACTGTATAGTTTATGGTCACTGTGTGGTTTATGGTCACTGTATAGTTTATGGTCACTATAGTTTATGGTCAATGTGTGGTTTATGGTCACTGTATAGTTTATGGTCACTGTATAGTTTATGGTCACTGTATAGTTTATGGTCACTGTGTGGTTTATGGTCACTGTATAGGTTTATGGTCACTGTATAGTTTATGGTCACTGTATAGGGTTTTTGGTCACTGTATGTTTATGGTCACTGTATAGTTTATGGTCACTGTATAGTTTATGGTACTGCGTGGTTTATAGGGCACTGTGTGGTTTATGGTCACTGTATAGGTTTATGGTCACTGTATAGTTTATGGTCACTGTGTAGGTTTATGGTCACTGTATAGTTTATGGTCACTGTGTGGTTTATGGTCACTGTATAGTTTTATTGTCGCTTTATAGGACACTGCTAAAATTTATGAATCACTTTTGGTTTCATGGGCACCCGGTAGATGGCACCCGGACCGGTTTATGGCGTGCATTTTTTTCACAAGGGTGGAGGCATTGTAGGATGGCAAGAGTGTATGGCATGTATGGTTAGGACGTATAGTCTATGGCATGTATAGTTCTCCAGAAACGTAAGTTTTTGCCCACTTTTAAGAGTCATTTGGCCATATGGGTCACTTTATAGTTCATGGTCACTGTATAGTTTATGGTCACTCTGTGGCTACAGTCACTGCGTGGTTTATGGTCACTGTATAGTTTAGGGTTACTGTGTGGTTTATGGTCACTCTGTGGCTACAGTCACTGTGTGGCATGGTCACTGTGTGGTTTATGGTTACTGTGTCTCGAGGGTCCACCAACTCCAAGATCCCCTGCTACAACTGTTCAGGTCTTTGATATCCGTTATCTGTGGTGTTGGACGAGGACCTCAGGCAGAAGTTCGGCATGTGCTTCCGTACAACCATTTCATGGTGCACTGGCGCCCTAGGGGAAGTTCGTGGTGTCCCTTTCTACGCACCAAAACGGCTTTAACTTGAGCCCGTGTCTGCGACCGAAGTCACCACCCCACAGATTGGAATGTTGTGTCCGCGAAGAATACACAAAGACTTAACCAATCACAGTTCATGAGCTTAGCTAGGGTGGACAAGTTCAACTCCACTTCCCCCACACACACATACACACACAACACATACAGACACACACTCAAACACATATACAAAACACGCACACTCACACTCACATCCACACACGCTTATACAAGACACAGACACGCCACAGATAGGTATGATCTGTCAGCGTAAAGAACACTAAGACTAATAAACCACAGTTCAGGAGACACGCTTGGCTTAGACTGGACAACTTCAACCCATTCTCCTCCCCGTATACACACACAAATCATGCACACCCACACATATACAGACACAGAGACACCTACATCCATATACACACACATGCAGACACGCCCACACGCATACAGACACAGACACACCCACACCAACACACATACAGACAGACACACCAACACTCACACACACAACATATAGACAACTGCACACATATACACACCCACTTACACACATGCATACACAGACAGACACACGCAAAACCACATACATACAGATACATACACTCCCCCCCCCCCCCCACATACACAGACACACCTACACTCACACTCACACAACACCCACAAACATACAGACACACTCACGCAACACCCACAAACATACAGACACACACCATCACACGCACGCACATACAGACACACCCACACTCACACAACACCCACAAACATACAGATACAAACACACCCTCACACACCATACAAACAGATACACCCACACTCACATTCACGCAACACCCACAAACATACAGACATAGACACACCCCTCACACACACATACAGACACATCCACACTCACACTAACACAACACCCACAAACATACAGACACAGACACACCCCAACACAGACACAACCACACTCAAGCATCACCCACAAACATACAGACACAGACACACCCCACACACAACACACACACACACACACACACACACACACAACCACACACATACAAACACACCCCCATACACAGAGAGACACACCCACACTCACACAACACCCACAAACATACAGACACAGACACACCCCCTCACACATAAACATACAGACACCACACAACCACACTCACACACACATACAGACACAGTATGTACTCCCTCACACACACATACAGACACACCCACAACAACACACATACAGACACAGACACACTTAATGTAAAATGTATAGCAGAAGCCATTGCCCAAATAGGGAAGGTAAAGATCATCACCACGAGCCATGGGTGATCATGTTTCCACATCTGAGTCGTGGATCAGCTCTGTATTCTTATCTCGATGATGTCATGTGGCCGAGTAATCCAGATATTTACTTCACTACCTTCCCCCTTGTTCATTTCCCCTCAATCTTGCCAGTTGCCACTAAGATCTCTAGTTTACCTCTTCTCATAACAGCTCCATAACATCTTGACTGTCTAAGTCCTGATTTCCTGTGGGTCAACAACATCAAGAGATCGACTGGACAAAAGGATAAGACATAATATATAATAAAATCAAACAGGTAAAAGTAGCAAACAATGGCTACTTTAACGAAGTACTGTAATCAGATGTGAGACAACGAACTATAGTAAAATGTTGTCATGAAAACACGTTTACAAAGGCACACAATATATTATGTAGAAACCAACTATTGGCTAAGTAAGAATCTGGAAAAGACTAAATATGACAACGTCGAAAAATAGGTTTATGAACAAAAAAAATATAAGCGGATTTTGGAGCACGCGATGATATTGCCTAAAGTTTCGTCTCTGCAACCACTGGTCTAATACTAATGTCTGGACATTGATGGTTAGTGGTGAAACGGTCACCTACTTGAAGCTGACAGACGAGAGAGGGAGAAGAAACAAGAATCGTGTGTTGCGATTAATTTCAAAAGCTGATTAACTTTATATTTTTCCTAACAAATTCCAAGTTAAGATTCAGGTCATTTATTGTGTGTTTATCCAGGGTCTATGGGATTTCACGGTAGTTTTCGAGTTGAAACCAATCTGCTTAGTTCCTGATTTATTATTTTACTAGCTGCTCATCGCCATCATAATCATCATTATCAAATTTACAATCATTATTATCATCAACTATGCTTTGGTGACTTCTTGCGGAGGAGCGCAATTGAGAGGGTTCAAGCCTTACCCTAGTAATAATAAATAGCAACCTAAAGATTAAATGTGATGGCAGAGCAGACGAGGCACTAAACCTTGGTCGGTAATTGGTCTATGATCGAAGCTCCGACAGATGAACAGTTAGAGCATTGTTTTGCTGATCCGGCAGCTTCTGCGGCTTGTCTTGTTCCAAATGTATTGGTGTTACCATTCTTCTGGGGTAAACTGGGCAGGCCGAGAGAGGATGATACTGCATGAGCAACACATGGTCTGTATAGTTCGGCCCAGGCTTTGTGTTATTGAGAGGTATAACTTGTCATTGCTGCCTACAGTACCTTGCTGTGTAGGACAGGCTGGTCTTGAAGCTGGGGAATTAAAGCCGCTTGGATATTGCAGTCACCGCGAAATGTGCAAATCCCTTAAAATCTCATAGATTTGGTTTTATTGAATAATGCTGAAAATTTATTGGATAGACAAAATAAGTGATCTAACAGTTTCGAAAGAGGCTGTGATATAAAGAAAATTTAGCACAAACATTAGAAAGACTCAGTCGTTATTTTATTTTTTTGCCACAGCATGATAAGAGAACTGGGGAATATTGTGACAACTGGCTTTGTGAGAAGAGAGATAGAGGAGCACAGCGAGAAAAGATTCTTGTCAACACTTGTGTTATGGTACGGAATGGAGTCGGTACACGAACTGATATTAGCTGTTGGAGATCCCCAGAGGATGCGAAGCACGATCACCATCTAGTAAGGCACTTGATGATGATGTGTTTAGCGATTTGATTTGTGAAGGATAACATTCATTGCCCACCAACATCTCTTTAACGGCTCCAGTCTCTTCCTAGAGATCAGACTAATAGGGTCTCAACACAATGCACGCAATTCGTAGCACCAGAGAGGTTAGAGTGCGTGTGTGCAAGAGCCACACGTGCTATAAATATTGTGCATGCTATAAATAGCGTAAATCCTATAAATAGTGTGCAAGCTATAAATAGTGTACGTGCTATAAATATTGTATATGCTATAAATAGTGAACTTTTGCCGCATGCGCCGCTTTGGGCTCAAGAGGAAATACTAACTAACTAATAAATAGTGAACATGCTATAAATAGTGTAATGCTAAAACATTGCACATGCTATAAAAAGTGTACATGCTATAAATATTGTACATGATATAAATAAAGACAGAGCTATGAAGTTTTCTTGAGATAAGTTATTCACAAAGAGAACTGGTTACTCGCATACGAAAAAGCCAGTCCATATTCTGCAAGCATGCCATGAGAAGGGGAAGGCTGGAGGGAAAGAGAAGCATGAGGAGACCAAGAGAAACAATACAGACAGAAGGCTATGGACAGACATCATCGCCAACGCCACACGGCCAGGACTATAACAAGAAGATCAGCCTATATAGCCTACTGCCCCCCCCCCCACCCTCATTTTCAGCTGCGGAGGGTCTTGTCAGCCAGGCAACCTACCAATGTGTCATTTAAGTTTTCCGGCCTTAACTTAGACGCCCGATAGACTACCCATGATCCGTAATATAATATCATCGGTTTGTAAATGTCTACAGTGTTGGTAAACAGTCTTCTTCTATTAGAAGCGGACACAGTACCTCTATACAGCTCCGTCCATTTATACAAATGATACATTCAATCGCCCTTTATTACACACTTGAAAGTAGCTTCAAACATTGATTAATTCCGGGGCAGTCGGTACAGTGAGCGCGATTTTGATGCAACAAATGTCTTCTGTCACTGCAGAATTTCTAACCACGGATGTGTTCGAGTTAAACAGGGGAAGTTTTCCTGAACTAATCACAAAAATCTTGTCAGAAACTAGCAGTCCATGTGATTGTATAACCCCTTCTCGTAGAATAGGCTCAGGCAAAGCCCTCGCAGACCATTATGAGAGCAATACAAATCAAATTAACCCATAACCCAATCGTAGGCCGTATGGGAGCATTGATAGAAGCATCAATACTCGGTGTAATGTATGGGTAACATGATGGAAGCATCAATACTCGGTGTAAGGTAGGGGTAACATGATGGATACATCAACACTTGGTGTAATGTAGGGGTAACATGATGGATACACCAATACTCGGTGTAATGTAGGGGTAACATGATGGATACATCAATACTCGGTGTAATGTAGGGGTAATATGATGGATACATCAATACTCGGTGTAATGTAGGGGTAACATGATGGATACATCAATACTCGGTGTAATGTAAGGGGTAACATGATGGATACATCAATACTCGGTATAATGTAGGGTAACATGATGGATACATCAATGCTCGGTATAATGTAGGGGTAACATGATGGATACATCAATACTCGGTGTAATGTAGGGGTAACATGATGGATACATCAATACTTGGTGTAATGTAGGGGTAACATGATGGATACATAAATACTCGGTGTAATGTAGGGGTAACATGATGGATACATAAATACTCGGTGTAATGTAGGGGTAACATGATGGATACATCAATACTCGGTGTAATGTAGGGGTAACATGATGGATACATCAATACTCGGTGTAATGTAGGGTACCGTGATGGATTACATCAATACTCGTGTAATGTAGGGGGAACATGATGATACATCAATACTTGGTGTAATGTAGGGGTAACATGATGGATACATCAATACTCGGTGTAATGTAAGGGTAACATGATGGATACATCAATACTCGGTATAATGTAGGGGTAACATGATGGATACATCAATACTCGGTGTAATGTAGGGGTAACATGATGGATACATCAATACTTGGTGTAATGTAGGGGTAACATGATGGACACAACAATACTCTGTGTAATGTAGGGGTAACATGATGGATACATATATACTCGGTGTAATGTAGGGGTAACATGATGGATACATCAATACTCGGTGTAATGTAGGAGTAACATGATGGATACATCAATACTTGGTGTAATGTAGGGGTAACATGATGGACACAACAATACTCGGTGTAATGTAGGGGTAACATGATGGATACATCAATACTCGGTGTAATGTAGGGGTAACATGATGGATACATCAATACTCGTTGTAATGTAGAGGTAACATGATGGATACATCAATACTCGGTGTAATGTAGGGGTAACATGATGGATACATCAATACTCGGTGTAATGTAGGGGTAACATGATGGATACATCAATCCTCGGTGTAATGTAGGGGTAACATGTTGATTACATCAATACTCGGTGTAATGTAGGGGTAACATGATGGATACATCAATACTCGGTGTAATGTAGGGGTAACTTGATGGAAGCATCAATACTTGGTGTAATGTAGGGGAAACTTGATGGAAGCATCAATACTCGGTGTAATGTAGGGGTAACATGATGGATACATCAATACTCGGTGTAATGTAGGGGTAACATGATGGATACATCAATACTTGGTGTAATGTAGGGGTAACATGATGGACACAACAATACTCGGTGTAATGTAGGGGTAACATGATGGATGCATCAACACTCGGTGTAATGTAGGGGTAACATGATGGATACATCAATACTCGGTGTAATGTAGAGGTAACATGATGGATACATCAATACTTGGTGTAATGTAGGGGTAACATGATGGATACATCAATACTCGGTGTAATGTAAGGGTAACATGATGGATACATCAATACTTGGTGTAATGTAGGGGTAAAATGATGGATACATCAATACTTGGTGTAATGTAAGGATAACATGATTGATACATCAATACTCGGTATAATGTAGGGGTAACATGATGGATACATCAATACTCGATATAATGTAGGGGTAACATGATGGATACATCAATACTCGGTGTAATGTAGGGGTAACATGATGGATACATCAATACTTGGTGTAATGTAGGGGTAACATGATGGACACAACAATACTCTGTGTAATGTAGGAGTAACATGATGGATACATAAATCCTCGGTGTAATGTAGGGGTAACATGATGGACACAACAATACTCGGTGTAATGTAGGGGTAACATGATGGATACATCAATACTCGGTGTAATGTAGGGGTAACATGATGGATACATCAATCCTCGGTGTAATGTAGGGGTAACATGATGGATACATCAATACTCGGTGTAATGTAGGGGTAACATGATGGATACATCAATACTCGGTGTAATGTAGGGGTAACATGATGGATACATCAATATTCGGTGTAATGTAGGGGTAACATGATGGATGCATCAATACTCGGTGTAATGTAGGGGTAACTTGATGGAAGCATCAATACTCGGTGTAATGTAGGGGTAACATGATGGATACATCAATACTTGGTGTAATGTAGGGGTAACATGATGGATACATCAATACTCGGTGTAATGTAGGGGTAACATGATGGATACATCAATACTCGGTATAATGTAGGGGTAACATGATGGATACATCAATACTTCGTGTAATGTAGGGGTAACATGATGGATACATCAATACTTGGTGTAATGTAGGGGTAACATGATGGATACATCAATACTCGGTATTATGTAGGGGTAACATGATGGATACATCAATACTCGATATAATGTAGTGGTAACATGATGGATACATCAATACTCGGTGTAATGTAGGGGTAACATGATGGACACATCAATACTCAGTGTAATGTAGGGGTAACATGATGGAAGCATCAATACTCAGTGTAATGTAGGAGTAACATGATGGATACATCAATACTCGGTGTAATGTAAGGGTAACATGATGAACACATAAATACTAGGTGTAATGTAGGAGTAGCCCGTTGGAGGTATCAATACTCAGTGTAAAGTGTGAGGCACGTCCTTGATTGCGGAGATGGCACTCGATAATCGTGATTCTAACAATGCATGCTTCCATCCCTAGTGCTCTGATAAAGATGCAAGGAATACTATAGACGGACATAAGAAACACCAGTGAGAAACAAAAAACAAACGAAAACACTAAACTGATTAGAGACATTAGACCTCGACAGTCAAGATATTTAGGTACGCAGTGAGGAGACATAACATTGAAAACTTAGTGACATCTGGCAAACTTGATGGAAACAGAGACAGATGAAGACACGGAGATAAGTGTCTAGATAGCCATGATCCCCCACGACTGTCTGCGTAGTGGCCGACTGTTAGTTCTCCCAGGAAAGGCCAGATGGATATATAATAAGACTGCAGTTGGATGGTTAGTATTGAGACTCTTCACCGGCTGTTGAAGATGAGGACGGGGCACGTATGGGAATGTCCCAAGTGATTTCGTTTTTTTACCCAGCTCAGCTTAAAGCTCACGAAATCTCTACATTTACAACACTGGTAACAAGGGGGATAACTGAGTTCTCTAAGGAATACACTACACTAGTTCTCTATGCAGTACGCTAGTTCTTTGTGGAGTACACTAGTTCTTTATGGAGTACACTAGTTCTTTATGGAGTACACTATGTTTTTATGGAGTACGCTAGTTCTTTATGGAGTAAAATACGCCCGTGTGTTGCCGGGGCTCATAAGGGAAGCAAAGAATAGTAACACTGTTGCCTTCCATGCATGTCGTAAGAGGAGACTAAGGAGGCCTAGCTGATACTTTGTCTACTGTCTATTAGGACTTCCGGTCCCCAACATGGCGGATAGCATTTCAACCGTTAAGGCCCTGGAGAGTTTACGCTTGGGGCTACGGTTTGCATTCGCATTTTCCTCATGTTGGACTGGAAGTGCATGGTTCCGTCGCCCTGCTACTGAGTGAGTGCGTGGCGCGACACTGTGAGCTGTGAATTTCATGTGGAATTCTTTTACT
>JACEFZ010004888.1:0-66880 GCA_014155875.1 Cepaea nemoralis | reverse complement strand
TTAAAAAATTTTTTCCCCCGAGCTTAAGCGTTTTACTTTTAAAAATTTCCCATGCGCTGGTGACGAGGTTGAGGGATCGTTTCCTGCACCGGTCAGTTGGGCTTCAAAGTTGTCTTCTCGTTACCTCTGAAGTCGGAGTGGGTTCGACTGATGGCAAGGGCATCGGTAATAGGGAAAGCTAACCCACACGCAATATTCAGCCAAGATCACTAGAAGTAGTGTATATGCACTACGCTTGAGTTCAAAGCGAGCGAGCCTAAAGAAGAGATGAAGAAGTTGACTTCTCGTTCAGAAAGCAATTAAAACTACTGAACGAAAAAGTGCCTATAAATGCACCCTGGTGTTGGGGTTGATCACAACGTCCTGTAAAGGACATGTGTCATTTGCCATGATATTGTCCGCGTCACCCATGTTGTGCTGACTGCTATAAATACATTTAGAGTTAACAGAGTGAATCCTAATCGTCTCAAGGCTTTGTTAAAGGCTTCTACATTTCTACAAAGTAGCAACCGTACTTGAACAGTAACCTCCATAACAGCCGGTTTCCCTGGTCGAGGAGTTAGCAGCTTTCTCCGTAACCCCGAATAATCTCGTGGTTGGCGTGATCGCACGAGAATTGGAAACTTTTCGAGTCGCGCCAGTGACTTCGGCCGCTCAGAAAGTCCTCTATTACAACTCTTGGCTTGACCCAGCTTAGTAAAATAGGCCCAGAGAGTTGTCAAGTGGAAACAGCACATATGAATCTAGTCATGCTTTATCTTTGTTTTCGTAGTGTTGCCAAGGCTAGAACTTGACACTCTGCAAAGCTCCCTGCCACAGTATTTTGTAAACCTATGACAATAGCGGAGCTGAAGATCATTGTGACAAATACGAGGGGGAGTCAATAAGTAAGTCATATAGTTCTGTGGGATGGTAGGTAAATGTAGCTGGTGTTTTCTACAAGTGTCATTAGGTGACAGCAACATCGAACTTTATATTCCCGTTCGACAGGTTGCGCTAGGTGTCTCATGCGCAAGCGCAGCGCATAAACAAAATGGCGAGTGTACTTACGGAGTGTACAACCAAAGAGCAACGTGCTGTCGTGCGTCTTTTTTTTAGGGGGGGGGGGGGGGGCAAAAGGACTGCCTTCAAAGGACATTAATAAGGAAATGCTTCCTGTTTATGCTGACAAATGTTTGTCCCGTAAAGTGGTGCATAGCTGGGTAGAAAGATTTTCTCAAGGACGCTCTAACATTGTTGATGAAATCCGATCTGGTAGCCCTGTTGAGATTGCAACAGAAGCATCCGTGCAGCGGGTGGAGGAGATGATTAGAGGTGATAGGCGAGTAACGATAGACTCTGTAGCATCTGCAATAGGGTGCTCACGTGGTTAAGCTTACAGCATAATGCATGATCGATTGAAATTTTTTAAAGTGTGCTCAAGGTGAGTACATAAACAATTGAAGGAGGAACACAAAATGAATCGATTTGGCCTGTCCTTGCATCATCTGTGTCGATACGAAGATGAAGGAGAAGACACGCTGAACAGGATTGTTACTGGGGACGAATCATGGGTGCATCACTACCAAAGCGTGCTTCAATGCAATGGACACATCCTTTTTCGCCTTGTGTCCAAAATTTCAAGGTTATGCCATCAGTAGGGAAGGTTATGCTGACAGTGTTCTAGAATTGTCAAGGGGTGCTTTTAACCAATTTCAAGATGAAAGGTGACAATGTGAATTCTGAATCGTACTGTGAAGTTCTATTGATGCTTCTTGATGCAATTCGAAGAAAACGTTCGGACTGCTGGCTAGAGGAGTGTTACAACTTCATGACAATTGTCAGCGACTTGTGCGCTGCAGATTCTCAGGACTCCCCTACTTTCGCACCGCACGAAATAACAACTCGTGACATTTGCGAAAGGAATGCAATTTATTCAGAGCCGACATTTGAATGGCTCTACGAGCGTTATACTTCATCATCATTATACAACATGAATGCAATGAAGTGATAGTATTCACAATCTAAATGAACAGCCCTATGTTTGCCTATTGCCTAGAAACTATAGCATTTGTCAAGGATACGTCTGCTCTCTACCGTCTCCAGTCAGGTCTGTCCACACGCTACACATTGCGTTAACAAGCACGGACACTGTCCCCTCCGTGCAGTAGCTATTATTGCGTGCATGGTCTCGCAAGCACGCTGGCTTGTGAGCTAGAGTAACCGGGCATTTCACGGTTACTCGCAAGGACAAGCTTCCCAATGGCTTGGGGAAAGCCCTCGCTCAGTTGTACGCATTGGCCCCTGGTCTGACACAAATGTGGCTGCTTGTGAGGCTATTTATAGTGCTTGGTGTCTCTCCTGTCTAGTGTCTCCCTACTAGACTAGTGTTAACTCCTATCGCCTCTATAAGGCCTTATTGGAGATCTTGACCGGGTCCCCTCATCTCTGTGAAGTGTTACTTCCTTTTTACTCATGTTTGTAACACTTTTGGTCACAAAGAAAAATTGGTTGCTCCAATTTTGTCAGATATCCAATAAGTTATAACTTTCTAGTTTGGGGATAGAACAACTGTCTTCTTCCTTCATTCACAGTGCTCTATCTTTTCACCTGGCTAATTAAGTAGGCCTATGTATCAGTATAGTTGGCTCTATCGATATCTTTGGGAATTGTTTTGGACCGGAAACGTTGTCTTCTGACTTATGTCCTGGCTTCCGTCGTTTGACCCTATGTCTTTTGACTTTCACCTATTGACTTCTGTCTTTACCTGTCCTCAAATTGCCCGAAATGACAACACACATACAAGTTGACTCTATTATGAGTACAACACATGAGCACAAAGTGTTCATGTTCCCATTAATATCCCCTCCAACTCTTATACACACAGTTCTACTTTTCACCTTCTCGCTTCCGCTTGTGAAAAGCTATATTCACTGTTACATTAAGGTTTCTAAGAAGTTATTGTGTCCCCTGAATTTAAAGTTGTTGTTCTTTGAAATGAATAGTGTGTGCAACTTTTATGTGTTTGTTTTCCTGTTTGTTTGCGTGTTTTCTAATAAACTACAGTGTACTTAACTCTCTAACATCTGTATGCGTTAGTGTACTAAATGTGTGTGTTCCTTCGAGCGCCGCAAATCGGTTTATTGTGGTTACAAACGTTCGTTGTTTTTATTTGTGACCACCCTTCCGCTTTCTGAAGCTCAAAGTACGTTCCCTATCTACTCTATTAAAGTATGGCAGTAACACACATAAAAACTCGACAACACATTGGCTACACAGATGACACACACAAGTCAAAATAAGACGTTTCCAGCGGTGGAAAAATTTGCCGCTGTCTTTCTCTCTCGCTCTCTTTCTTTCAATGTTTACTAATTTTGACATTCTCTCCTCGCATTTATTCTTCTTGCATACATCTTTCATTCACTTTCATACTCTTCTTTCACTCACACATTCTCTCGTTATTAAAATATGTTTCATAGCATTACATACATGAACATTACATATATACAATAAACGATTGGCTGAATTATAACAGTAATCACGCCAAATGACTGAGCGTTTTGTTTGCACGCGTCATGTCTATACATAATATACATAGTTATGAGGATGGTTTGTTACCGATCCTGTCCTAGTAACTTCAATGATTTGGTGTGCTGACCTAAATTACCCTCGAGGGAAATAATCTAATAAATACTTTCATTTAAGTGAATTGGGTTAATTACCTTAAAGTATTATTTGTGAAAAAGATGATATTAATTCCTAAATGGTTGGGTTAGTTTGGAAATGATATTTTAGATAAATGAATTTATACATTATTATGATTACATGGTAATAAACTAATATAATATCTAACAATCGTATTTCTATAATTGGTGTTCTATTAAATGAGTTATTAAGTAAATGATGGTGATTTCTAATTAACAAATAAGAAAGTAAAGTTATATATGCATTTAAACAATTTGCAAATGAATCATTAATAGAAAAATGAAGTTATAGGTACTGTTAATAAAATAATAATATACATATATCACAGTTACATGTCTATATCTAATTACACTAAATCGACGTCCTCCTTTGCGTTGTGAAGATGGAGCAATACTCTTTGTAGACTATTATAACATAGTTCATTTCGGCAAAGTCTTTTATGCTCTCCTTCAAGGATAGTGTATAAATATAGTTTCCTACTAAGTTATGTAGGTTCATAGCTAACACTTGAATGTTCTTCTAGCTTATGTGTGTGTCAGCGCATGTTACTTCTGCGTCTGTTCGTTACACTTCTCATAACACTGTTATTTTCACACAGGTTACCTATTTGGCGATGATAACGCACTTCCAATGTGTCTTAATCACCACATACGGCACTGATTTATCTAACATTACAGTGTCACTGTTTCTGGTGGTGTGTGGTCGATCCCTTCCTGCAAATCAGGTATTTCAATGGATGATGGACGACTCAAAATGTCTGCAACCGTATTTAATCTTCCTTTTAAGTGCTGGATGGTAAACGTGTAATTTTGGAGAATCAAAGCCCACCTGTAAATTCTGTTATTGCTAGGAAGTCCAGACTGCATCACAGACAACGGAGAATTATCGGATTCGATCACAAACTGTGCTCCTGCCAAAAATCTATGGAATCTCCTCACGCAATAGATCAAACTGAGGCCCTCCAATTCTGATGCTGAGTATTTTGATTCAGCAGGGGTAATCTTGCGACTTACGTCCATTACGGGGTGGAACGTCCCGTCGTAGAACTGTCCTAGTATCCCAGATATGGATATGGCACTCGCATCTGTGCGTAAGAAATCAGTGAGTTTTGGATTAGGCATACGAAGGATAGGTGGAACGCTGAAAAGATGTTTCAATTTTGATAACGCACTAATTAATCTTGCATCTTTTACAGATAACTTAGCCGAAGCTTTTAAGATGTTAGAAAAACACTGGTGATTTCCGCCAGATTTGGAATGAATTCACTATAGTAGTTTACCAGACCCAGTAAACTTCGGACCTGTTTCTTGGTCATTGGCATTGTCAAATTCAGAATCTTGGTGACGATTCTGTCATCAGTTTTTAATTGGCCCCTGCAGATGGTATGACCCAGGAAGTCAATTTGTTCCATGCACAACTCTACTTTGGACGGCTTCGCTGTGAGCCCAAATAATCGCAACCTGTCGAAGACTTGTCGAAGTTTCAGTAGGTGTGTTGTCCAGTCTTCCGTATGAATGCCTATGTCATCTATATAAATTGGAATATTGGTCATCCCATGGAGAAGATCCCTAGTTAGACGGACGAAAGTCGCTGGAGCGTTACGAAGGCCGAAAGGAAGAAAGCGCCACTCATATAGTCCGAGAGGAGTGGAGAAAGCCGTTAGATGAATAGAATTTACTTCCATCGGGACTTGCCAATAACCTTTCGTGAGGTCAATCTTGCTATGACTGCTCAGAAGCGTTGGTTCACTGTAATCTGACACCAATTGGGGTCCTGCCTGTCAGCGACTTGTGCGCTGCAGATTCTCAGGACTCCCCTACTTTCGCACCGCACGAAATAACAACTCGTGACATTTGCGAAAGGAATGCAATTTATTCAGAGCCGACATTTGAATGGCTCTACGAGCGTTATACTTCATCATCATTATACAACATGAATGCAATGAAGTGATGAGAAATGATGCTAGTATTCACAATCTAAATGAACAGCCCTATGTTTGCCTATTGCCTAGAAACTATAGCATTTGTCAAGGATACGTCTGCTCTCTACCGTCTCCAGTCAGGTCTGTCCACACGCTACACATTGCGTGGACAAGCACGGACACTGTCCCCTCCGTGCAGTAGCTATTATTGCGTGCATGGTCTCGCAAGCACGCTGGCTTGTGAGTTAGAGTAACCGGGCATTTCACGGTTACTCGCAAGGACAAGCTTCCCAATGGCTTGGGGAAAGCCCTCGCTCAGTTGTACGCATTGGCCCCTGGTCTGACACAAATGTGTCTCCTTGTGAGGCTATTTATAGTGCTTGGTGTGTCTCCTGTCTGGTGTCTCCCTACTAGACTAGTGTTAACTCCTATCGCCTCTATAAGGCCTTATTGGAGATCTTGACAACAATGCCAGACCACATACAGCTCGATTAACTCAGGAGAAAATTAACCAACTAAAGTGGGAAGTTATGGAACATCCACGTTATCCCCCTACACCCCCCCTCCCCCCGACTTAGCCCCTAGCGATTTCCATCTTTTTTGGTCTACTGAAAACTTACCTTGGCGAGAGACATTTCGCGAATGGCGCCAAAGTTGAATGTGAAGTGAAAACATGGTTTAGAAAACAGAGCACGCAGTTCTATGCAGCCGGTTTGGGAGGACTGATAAAACGATGGGTTAAGTGCGTCAATGTTGGTGGAAATTATGTTGAGAAATAAGGGGCAATGTATGTATAAAAATAAACTTGTTTAAGTTGTTATCATATTTAGTTATTTTTATAAAGGCATTTGTGACTTTGCTAATCACTGGTATCATGAAGGCTAATAGGCTACAATGGCTGGGGCATATAGAAAGAATGGAAGACAATAGGGAAATAAAACTCGCTTACACTCAGGAAATAAATGACCGTAGACCCCGAGGTAGACCAAGAAGACGGTGGAGAGATAATATATATATACAGACCTACAAGCACTTGGAATCAACGACTGGCAAGAGAAGGTCCACCAGAGAGACGAATGGAGACGGATTGTATCTGCAGCAAAGAACCTCAATGACTCGGAACGCTGAAGAAGATTTGTGACTTTCTTATTGACTTCCTCTCATAGAGCTAATGTCACAGAGTGGTGATAGACAGAAAGACATACAGAGACACATATATAGAGCAATATCGGAGAGAGAGAGAGAGAGAGAGAGAGAGAGAGAGAGAGAGAGAGAGAGAGAGAGAGAGAGAGAGAGAGAAACACAGAAGGACAGAGAGAGATAGAGTGAGGGAGACAGAGAAAGACGGAGATAAGCTGAGAGAGAAAGATAGGAAATTATAAAAAAGATAGAGAAACTGGAAGATTAGCAGAGTCAGAGAGAGACATGAATAATATGTGACAAAGAGAGACAGAAATAAGCAAGTAGAGGCAGAGAGAGAGAGAGAGAGAGAGAGAGAGAGAGAGAGAGAGAGAGAGAGAGAGAGAGAGAGAGAGAGAGGATACCTGTTGAAATGCAGCGAAATATGCCAGGCAATGCATCATGCAGTCTATTGTTTGTGTCTTCATTGTTAAAATTCCCTACGGGAAAATATAGCTATTACTATTACTTAGAAATATAATCATTACACTAAAAGAACATCTTAAGTGCCCAGTCTAACTGGCAAACATCAAAGCGTAAATGACATTGTACATGTCCTTAACGCGCATTGTGCATAATGTGCGAGACTCATATTTGTATAGAGTAATTGCTTGTGCGTGTTTTGACTACTGTATTCGGTTTTAGATAGGCCTCTTCATCGCCCCACAGCACCGAGTGAAAACAGATAATCTGATCTTACTCTGAGTTGGTGGTGGAAAACCATGATTAGGAATAGATATAGCCACCTTACCTGGTAATACCGTCAGTTCTTCCCCTTATAGTTCATGCCGTGTGGCGTAGGTGATTATGTCTGTCCACAACCTTCTGTCTCTTGTGCTAGCCAATCATATCTGATACGTCTCGATGCCATGATGTCAAACTTCCCAGCATCTTCTCGCTTGGTCTCACCCTGCCTCTATTCCCCTCCAACCTTCCCGTTGTGGCCAGATACTCCAGCTTACTTCTTTTCATAATATGTCCAAAGAATGAAGACTGTTTTCTTCTGATGCAAAACAACTAGATTCCTCTTTGAGTGAATTTCTTTCAACATTTCTTCATTGCTCTTTTTATCCGTCCACAGTGTGTTCATCACTCGTCTATAAAACCATTTCTTCCTCAGTTAGCATGTCATGTAACAGAGATATTATCTCTAATGACTGCACTTGATGTGATGCATGTTAAATCTGATAAATTGAGACGGCTAATGGTTTGACGTGTGACACTGGTATGATGACTGATGGTTGTTTTTCTACAATTTAGCTTAACCACGGGAACTAGTCCATCAAGCATGTAAAGGGGGAAAACTGCTTCAGTATTTATTCGAAAGAAAGTACAAAGAGACAGAATCATACACATTTATATGGAAAGTAAAGTGTGCAAATACCTTTCAAAAATTAAAGAATCAAGATCTTTCACCATCATCATCGTCTTCTGCATTTCCCTTCGTTGGGAGGAAAAGTTGACGTTCCGGCCTGCGATGGGTGGCACTTGATAGTGTCATTAGACATGTTTGTACAATGTCTTTGATGACGTCAATCCATTTTCTTCGCGGGCACACTCCTGCTCTCGTATCGAAATCTTTACTGAAGACAATCTCTTCTTTGTATCTATCCTGCTTTACTAAGATAATCATTAAAATCCACCATATATTCATGTTGTTTTATCAGATGTATGTGCATTTACACGTTGAGCCAAACCGGTTGACACAAAGAAAAGTGCGTCAGCAATTCACCGGGGCGTAGTTGTATTTGTAATCTGTGTTAACAATACAAACACAAGCAGCATTTCAACTGAAAAAGAATATTGTGTGCAACCGATCCACCCTTATGGATATCTAAAAAAATAAGATTGAATGTGTTATGTAATGATTGTTCTACTGCATACGTGTGAATCGCGAACATTGAATAGAGTGATTGATCGGATACGAGCCCACTGGGGTGAAGTGTCTTCAAAGAATTCTGAAAATTGAAAGGACAGCTAAGAGGACAAGTCGCCAATTGTAGAGATGTAAGGATAATAAACATATACTATTGTCCACATTAGCCTGATCCGGTGACAGAAACCCTTGTTGGTAATAAAGCGTTAAGTTTTAACATATCATAGGTAACGTAATAATAAAATGAGGTTGTCAGTTCCCTTCCTCGTGGCTTTTTCTTCGGTGACAATTCCCATAAAATTTTGAACATTTTCTGGTAAGCATGTTACAAGATTGAGCAACTATTTTGCCGTGCAGGTCGAGGTAAAAAAACAAGCCCATGCTGCGAAATGATGACGGATCATTTGGTTTAATAAACAAATGCTTCCGTTCTCATAGGACTGCGACGCATCCACCACATTAGGATATGACATAGACCAGTGGTTCTCACAATTTTTTGGCTCATGAACCTCTTCACAATTGTTCAAAATGTCATCCCCCCCCCCTTTTTCGTATTTTCTCCCTATAAATCCACTCCCACCGCAAAAGCACGTTTTCACCGAAATCTTCATCAACAGAACAACAAAAACTAAACAATAAAACGTATCAAATGTGACTGACATCTGTGAGTTTACACCCTTGCTATACTATCTGCTACATTGTAGGCTACACTATCGGCTACATTGTATGCTACACTATCTGCTACATTGTATGCTACACTGTCTGCTACATTGTATGCTACACTGTCTGCTACATTGTATGCTACACTGTCTGCTACATTGTATGCTACACTGTCTGCTACACTGTCTGCTACACTGTCTGCTACACTGTCTGCTACACTGTCTGCTACACTGTCTGCTACACTGTCTGCTACACTGTCTGCTACACTATCTGCTACACTGTCTGCTACACTGTCTGCTACACTGTCTGCTACACTGTCTGCTACACTGTCTGCTACACTATCTGCTACACTATCTGCTACATTATCTGCTACACTGTCTGCTACACTATCTGATACACTGTCTGATACACTATCTGCTACACTATCTGCTACACTGTCTGATACAATGTCTGCTACAATGTCTGCTACACTGTCTGATACACTGTCTGCAACACTATCTGCTACACTGTCTGCTACACTGTCTGCTATAATGTCTGCTACACTGTCTCCTACACTATCTGCTACACTATCTGCTACACTATCTGCTACACTGTCTCCTACACTATCTGCTACACTGTCTGCTACACTGTCTCCTACACTATCTGCTACACTGTCTGCTACACTATCTGCTACACTATCTGCTACACTGTCTGCGACACTGTATGCTACAATGTCTGCTACAGTATCTGCTACACTGTCTGCGACACTGTCTGCTACACTGTCTGCTACACTATCTGCTACACTGTCTGCTACACTGTCTGATACACTGTCTGCTACACTGTCTGCTACAGTATCTGCTACACTGTCTGCTACACTGTCTGATACACTGTATGCTACAATGTCTGCTACAGTATCTGCTACACTGTCTGCTACACTATCTGCTACACTGTCTGCTACACTATCTGCTACACTGTCTGCTACACTGTCTGCTACACTGTCTGCTACACTGTCTGCTACAATATCTGCTACACTATCTGCTACATTATCTGCTACACTGTCTGCTACACTATCTGATACACTGTCTGATACACTATCTGCTACACTATCTGCTACACTGTCTGATACAATGTCTGCTACAATGTCTGCTACACTGTCTGATACACTGTCTGCAACACTATCTGCTACACTGTCTGCTACACTGTCTGCTATAATGTCTGCTACACTGTCTCCTACACTATCTGCTACACTATCTGCTACACTATCTGCTACACTGTCCTCCTACACTATCTGCTACACTGTCTGCTACACTGTCTCCTACACTATCTGCTACACTGTCTGCTACACTATCTGCTACACTATCTGCTACACTGTCTGCGACACTGTATGCTACAATGTCTGCTACAGTATCTGCTACACTGTCTGCGACACTGTCTGCTACACTGTCTGCTACACTGCCTGCTACACTATCTGCTACACTATGCTACACTGTCTGCTACACTGTCTGCTATAATGTCTGCTACACTGTCTGCTACACTGTCTGCTACACTGTCTGCTACACTGTCTGCTACACTGTTTGCTATAATGTCTGCTACACTGTTTGCTACACTGTCTGCTACACTGTCTGCTACAATGTCTGCTACACTGTCTGCTACACTGTCTGCTACACTGTCTGCTACACTGTCTGCTACACTGTCTGCTACACTGTCTGCTACAATGTCTGCTACACTGTCCACTTCACTATCTGCTACACTGTCTGTTACACTATCTGCTACACTGTTCACTTCACTGTTTGCTACACTGTCTGCTACACTGTCTGCTACACTGTCTGCTACACTGTCTGCTACACTATCTGCTACACTGTCTGCTACACTGTCTGCTACACTATCTCCTACACTGTCTGATACACTGTCTGCTACACTGTCTGCTACACTGTCTGCGAAACTATCTGCTACACTGTCTACTATACTATCTGCTACACTGTCTGCGAAACTATCTGCTACACTGTCTACTACACTATCTGCTACACTGTCTGCTACACTGTCTGCTACAATATCTGCTACACTGTCTGCTACACTGTCTGCTACACTATCTGCTACACTGTCTGCTACACTGTCTGCTACAATATCTGCTACACTGTCTGCTACACTGTCTGCTACACTGTCTGCTACACTGTCTGCTACACTGTCTGCTGCACTATCCGCTACACTATCTGCTACACTGTCTGCTACACTGTCTGCTACACTATCTGCTGCATTGTCTGCTAACCTGTCTGCAACACTGTCTGCTACACAGTCTGCTGCACAATCTGCTACACTGTCTGCTACACTATCTGCTACACTGTGTGCTACACTGTCTGCTACACTATCTGCTACACTGTCTGCTGCACTGTCTGCTACACTGTCTGCTACACTATCTGCTACACTGTTCACTTAACTGTTTGCTACACTGTCTGCTACACTGTCTGCTACACTATCTGCTACACTATCTGCTACACTGTCTGCTACACTGTTCACTTAACTGTCTGCTACACTATCTGCTACACTGTCTGCTACACTGTTCACTTAACTGTCTGCTACACTATCTGCTACACTGTCTGCTACACTATCTGCTACACTATCTGCTACACTGTCTGCTACACTGTTCACTTAACTGTTTGCTACACTGTCTGCTACACTGTCTGCTACACTATCTGCTACACTGTTCACTTAACTGTCTGCTACACTGTCTGCTACACTGTCTGCTACACTGTTCACTTAACTGTCTGCTACACTATCTGCTACACTGTCTGCTACACTGTCTGCTACACTGTTCACTTAACTGTCTGCTACACTATCTGCTACACTGTCTGCTACACTGTTCACTTAACTGTCTGCTACACTATCTGCTACACTGTCTGCTACACTATCTGCTACACTATCTGCTACACTGTCTGCTACACTGTCTGCTACACTATCTGCCACACTGTCTGCTACACTATCTGCTACATTATCTGCTACACTGTCTGTTACACTGTCTGCTACAATGTCTGCTATAATGTCTGCTACACTATCTGCTACACTGTCTGTTACCCAGTCTGCTACACTATCTTCTACACTGTCTGCTACACTGTCTGCTACACTATCTTCTACACTGACCACTTCACTGTTTGCTACACTGTCTGCGACACTATCTGCTACACTGTCTGCTACACTATCTGCTACACTGTCTGCTACACTGTCTGCTACACTGTCTGCGACACTATCTGCTACACTGTCTGCGACACTATCTGCTACACTATCTGCTACACTATCTGCTACACTGTCTGCTACACTGTCTGCTACACTGTCTGCTACACTATCTGCTACACTGTCTGCTACACTATCTGCTACACTGTCCACTTCACTGTTTGCTACACTGTTTGCTACACTGTCTGCTACACTATCTGCTACACTGTCTGCTACACTATCTGTTACACTGTCCACTTCACTGTTTGCTACACTGTCTGCTGCACTATCTGCTACACTGTCTGCTACACTATCTGCTACACTGTCTGCTACATTAACTGCTACTCTGTCTGCTACACTATCTGCTACACTGTCTGCTACACTGTCTGCTACACTGTCTGCTACACTATCTGCTACACTGTCTGCTACACTGTTTGCTACACTGTCTGTTACACTGTCTGCTACACTGTCTGTTACACTGTCTGCTACACTTTCTGCTACACTATTTGCTACACTAACTGCTACACTATCTGCTACACTATCTGCTACACTGCCTGCTACACTATCTGCTACACTATCTGCTACACTGTCCACTTCACTGTTTGCTACACTGTCTGCTACACTGTCTGCTACACTATCTGCTACACTGTCTGCTACACTATCTGCTACACTGTCTGCTACACTATCTGCTACACTGTCCACTTCACTGTTTGCTACACTGTTTGCTACACTGTCTGCTACACTATCTGCTACACTGTCTGCTACACTATCTGTTACACTGTCCACTTCACTGTTTGCTACACTGTCTGCTGCACTATCTGCTACACTGTCTGCTACACTATCTGCTACACTGTCTGCTACACTATCTGCTACACTGTCTGCTACACTGTTTGCTACACTGTCCACTTCACTGTTTGCTACACTGTCTGCTACACTATCTGCTACACTGTCTGCTACACTATCTGTTACACTGTCCACTTCACTGTTTGCTACACTGTCTGCTACACTATCTGCTACACTGTCTGCTACACTATCTGCTACACTGTCTGCTACACTATCTGTTACACTGTCCACTTCACTGTTTGCAATACTGTCTGCTACACTATCTGCTACACTGTCTGCTACACTATCTGCTACACTGTCTGCTACACTATCTGCTACACTGTCTGCTACACTATCTGCTACACTGTCTGCTACACTATCTGCTACACTGTCTGCTACACTATCTGTTACACTGTCCACTTCACTGTTTGCTACACTGTCTGCTACACTATCTGCTACACTGTCCGTTTCACTGTCTGCTACACTGTCTGCTACACTATCTGCTACACTGTCTGCTACACAATCTGCTACACTGTCTGCTACACTATCTGCTACACTGTCTGCTACACTATCTGCTACACTGTAAACTTCACTGTCTGCTACACTGTCTGCTACACTATCTGCTAAACTATCTGCTACACTATCTGCTACACTGTCTGCTAGACTGTCTGCTACACTGTCTGCTACACTATCTGCTACACTGTCTGCTACACTGTCTGCTACACTATCTGCTAGACTGTCTGCTACACTATCTGCTACACTGTCTGCTACACTGTCTGCTACACTATCTGCTACACTGTCTGCTACACTGTCTGCTGCACTATCTGCTACACTGTATGCTACACTGTCTGCTACATTGTCTGCTACACTGTCTGCTACTCAGTCTGCTACACTGTCTGCTACACTTTCTGCTACACTGTCTGCTACACTGTCTGCTGTCTGCTACACTGTCTGCTGCATTGTCTGCTACACTGTCTGCTACACTATCTGCTACACTGTCTGCTACACTGTCTGTTACACTGTCTGCTTGACTGTCTGCTTGACTGTCTGCTACACTGTCTGCTACACTGTCTGCTACACTGTCTGCTGCTGTGTATGCTACACTGTCTGCTACACTGTCTGCTACACTGTCTGCTACATTGTCTGCTACACTGTCTGCTACACTATCTGCTACACTGTGTGCTACACTGTCTGCTACACTATCTGCTACACTGTCTGCTGCACTGTCTGCTACACTGTCTACTACACTATCTGCTACACTGTTCACTTCACTGTTTGCTACACTGTCTGCTACACTATCTGCTACACTGTCTGCTACACTATCTGCTACACTGTCTGCTACACTATCTGCTACATTATCTGCTACACTGTCTGCTACACTGTCTGCTACATTATCTGCTACACTGTCTGCTACACTGTCTGCTACACTATCTGCTATAATGTCTGCTACACTATCTGCTACACTGTCTGTTACACTGTCTGCTACACTGTCTGCTACACTGTCTGCTACACTGTCTGCTACACTGTCTGCTACACTATTTGTACCCTGTCTGCTACACTGTCTGCTACACTGTCTGCTACACTGTCTGCTACACTGTCTGCTACACTGTCTGCTACAATGTCTGCTACACTGTCTGTTACACTGTCTGCTACACTATTTGTACCCTATCTGCTACACTGTCCACTTCACTGTTTGCTACACTGTCTGCTACACTATCTTCTACACTGTCTGCTACACTGTCTGCTACACTGTCAACTTCACTGTCTGCTACACTGTCTGCTACACTATCTGCTACACTGTCAACTTCACTGTCTGCTACACTGTCTGCTACACTATCTTCTACACTGTCTGCTACACTATCTGCTACACTGTCTGCTACACTATCTGCTACACTGTCTGCTACACTATCTGCTACACTGTCTGCTACACTATCTGCTACACTGTCTGCTACACTATCTGCTACACTGTCCACTTCACTGTCTGCTACACTGTCTGCTACACTGTCTGCTACACTATCTGCTACACTGTCTGCTACACTGTCTGCTACCACCTGTCTGCCTACACTATCTGCTACACTGTCTGCTACACTATCTGCTACACTGTCTGCTACACTATCTGCTACACTGTCCACTTCACTGTTTGCTACACTGTCTGCTACACTATCTGCTACACTATTTGCTACACTAACTGCTACACTGTCTGCTACACTATCTGCTACACTGTCTGCTACACTATCTTCTACACTGTCTGCTACACTATCTGCTACACTGTCTGCTACACTGTCTGCTACACTGTCTGCTACACTATCTGCTACACTGTCTGCTACACTATCTGCTACACTGTCTGCTACACTATCTGCTACACTGTCTGCTACACTATCTGCTACACTGTCCACTTCACTGTCTGCTACACTGTCTGCTACACTGTCTGCTACACTATCTGCTACACTGTCTGCTACACTGTCTGCTACACTGTCTGCTACACTATCTGCTACACTGTCTGCTACACTATCTGCTACACTGTCTGCTACACTATCTGCTACACTGTCCACTTCACTGTTTGCTACACTGTCTGCTACACTATCTGCTACACTATTTGCTACACTGTCTGCTACACTGTCTGCTACACTATCTGCTACACTGTCTGCTACACTATCTGCTACACTGTCTGCTACACTATCTGCTACACTGTCTGCTACACTATCTGCTACACTGTCCACTTCACTGTTTGCTACACTGTTTGCTACACTGTCTGCTACACTGTCTGCTACACTATCTGCTACACTGTCCACTTCACTGTTTGCTACACTGTCTGCTACACTTTCTGTTACACTGTCCACTTCACTGTTTGCTACACTGTCTGCTACACTATCTGCTACACTGTCCACTTCACTGTTTGCTACAATGTCTGCTACACTATCTGCTACACTGTCCATTTCACTGTCTGCTACACTGTCTGCTACACTATCTGCTACACTGTCTGCTACACTATCTGCTACACTGTCTGCTACACTATCTGCTACACTGTCTGCTACACTGTCTGCTAAACTGTCAACTTCACTGTCTGCTACACTATCTGCTACACTGTCAACTTCACTGTCTGCTAAACTGTCTACTACACTGTCTGCTACACTATCTGCTACACTATCTGCTACACTGTCTGCTACACTATCTGCTACACTGTCTACTACACTATCTGCTACACTATCTGCTACACTATCTGCTACACTGTCTGCTACACTGTCTGCTAAACTGTCAACTTCACTGTCTGCTACACTATCTGCTACACTGTCAACTTCACTGTCTGCTAAACTGTCTACTACACTGTCTGCTACACTGTCTGCTACACTATCTGCTACACTATCTGCTACACTGTCCACCTTCACTGTCTGCTACACTATCTGCTACACTGTCTGCTAGACTGTCTGCTACACTGTCTGCTACACTGTCTGCTACACTGTCTGCTACACTGTCTGCTACACTATCTGCTACACTGTCTGCTACACTGTCTGCTACACTGTCTGCTGCTTTGTATGCTACACTGTCTGCTACACTGTCTGCTACACTGTCTGCTACCTTGTCTGCTACACTGTCTGCTACACTGTCCACTTCACTGTTTGCTACACTGTCTGCTACCTTGTCTGCTACACTATCTGCTACCTTGTCTGCTACACTGTCTGCTACTTTGTCTGCTACACTATCTGCTACACTGTCCACCTTCACTGTCTGCTACACTATCTGCTACACTGTCTGCTAGACTGTCTGCTACACTGTTTGCTACACTGTCTGCTACACTGTCTGCTACACTGTCTGCTACACTATCTGCTACACTGTCTGCTACACTGTCTGCTACACTGTCTGCTGCTTTGTATGCTACACTGTCTGCTACACTGTCTGCTACACTGTCTGCTACCTTGTCTGCTACACTATCTGCTACACTGTCCACTTCACTGTTTGCTACACTGTCTGCTACACTATCTGCTACACTATTTGCTACACTGTCTGCTACACTGTCTGCTAAACTGTCTGCTACACTGTCTGCTACACTGTCTGCTACACTGTCTGCTACACTATCTGCTACACTGTCTGCTACACTGTCTGCTACACTGTCTGCTGCTTTGTATGCTACACTGTCTGCTACACTGTCTGCTACACTGTCTGCTACCTTGTCTGCTACCTTGTCTGCTACACTGTCTGCTGGACTGTCTGCTACACTGTCTGCTACACTGTCTGCTACACTGTCTGCTACACTCTCTGCTACACTATCTTCTACACTGTCTGCTACACTGTCTGCTACACTATCTTCTACACTGTCCACTTCACTGTTTGCTACACTGTCTGCTACACTGTCTGCGACACTATCTGCTACACTGTCTGCTACACTATTTGCTACACTGTCAACTTCACTGTCTGCTACACTGTCTGCTACACTGTCTGCTACACTGTCTGCTATACTATCTGCTACACTATCTGCTACACTGTCCACCTTCGCTGTCTGCTAAACTAGCTGCTACACTGTCTGCTAGACTGTCTGCTACACTGTCTAAAACACACTTTCTGCTACACTGTCTGCTACACTGTCTGCTACACTATCTGCTACACTGTCTGCTACACTGTCTGCTACACTATCTGCTACACTGTCTGCTACACTGTCTGCTACACTGTCTGCTACACTGTCTGCTACACTGTCTGCTGTCTGCTACACTGTCTGCTACACTGTCTGCTACACTGCCTGCTTGACTGTCTGCTTGACTGTCTGCTACACTGTCTGCTGCTTTGTATGCTACACTGTCTAATACACTGTCTGCTACACTGTCTGCTACACTGTCTGCTACATTGTCTGCTACACTGTCTGCTACACTATCTGCTACACTGTGTGCTACACTGTCTGCTACACTATCTGCTACACTGTCTGCTACACTGTCTGCTACACTGTCTGCTACACTGTTCACTTCACTGTTTGCTACTCTGTCTGCTACACTATCTGCTACACTGTCTGCTACACTATCTGCTTCACTGTCTGCTACACTATCTGCTACATTATCTGCTACACTGTCTGCTACACTGTCTGCTACACTGTCTGCTATAATGTCTGCTACACTATCTGCTACACTGTCTGCTACACTGTCTGCTACACTGTCTGCTACACTGTCTGCTACACTATTTGTACCCTGTCTGCTACACTATCTTCTACACTGTCTGCTACACTGTCTGCTACACTATCTTCTACACTGTCCACTTCACTGTTTGCTACACTGTCTGCTACACTGTCTGCGACACTATCTGCTACACTGTCTGCTACACTAACTGCTACTCTGTCTGCTACACTATCTGCTACACTGTCTGCTACACTGTCTGCTACACTATCTGCTACACTGTCTGCTACACTATCTGCTACACTGAAAACTTCACTGTCTGCTACACTGTCTGCTACACTATCTGCTACACTGTTCACTTCACTGTTTGCTACACTGTCTGTTACACTGTCTGCTATACTTTTTGCTACACTATTTGCTACACTAACTGCTACACTGTCTGCTACACTATCTGCTACACTGTCTGCTACACTATCTGCTACACTATCTGCTACACTGTCCACTTCACTGTTTTCTACACTGTCTGCTACACTGTCTGCTACACTATCTGCTACACTGTCTGCTACACTATCTGCTACACTGTCTGCTACACTATCTGCTACACTGTCCATTTCACTGTTTGCTACACTGTCTGCTACACTATCTGTTACACTGTCCATTTCACTGTCTGCTACACTGTCTGCTACACTATCTGTTACACTGTCCACTTCACTGTTTGCTACACTGTCTGCTACACTATCTGCTACACTGTCCACTTCACTGTCTGCTACACTGTCTGCTACACTATCTGCTACACTGTCCATTTCACTGTCTGCTACACTGTCTGCTACACTGTCTGCTACACTATCTGCTACACTGTCTGCTACACTATCTGCTACACTGTCTGCTACACTATCTGCTACACTATCTGCTACACTATCTGCTACACTGTCTGCTACACTATCTGCTACACTATCTGCTACACTGTCTGCTACACTATCTGCTACACTGTCTGCTACACTATCTGCTACACTGTCAACTTCACTGTCTGCTAAACTGTCTACTACACTGTCTGCTACACTGTCTGCTACACTATCTGCTACACTATCTGCTACACTATCTGCTACACTATCTGCTACACTATCTGCTACAGTGTCCATTTCACTGTCTGCTACACTATCTGCTACACTATCTGCTACACTGTCTGCTACACTGTCCACCTTCACTGTCTGCTACACTATCTGCTACACTGTCCATTTCACTGTCTGCTACACTATCTGCTACACTGTCTGCTACACTGTCCACCTTCACTGTCTGCTACACTATCTGCTACACTGTCCATTTCACTGTCTGCTACACTATCTGCTACACTATCTGCTACACTATCTGCTACACTGTCCACCTTCACTGTCTGCTACACTATCTGCTACACTATCTGCTACACTGTCTGCTACACTATCTGCTACACTGTCTGCTACACTATCTGCTACACTATCTGCTACACTATCTGCTACACTGTCCACCTTCACTGTCTGCTACACTATCTGCTACACTGTCTGCTACACTGTCTGCTACATTGTCTGCTACACTATCTGCTGGACTGTCTGCTACACTGTCTGCTACACTGTATGCTACACTGTCTGCTACACTGTCTGCTACACTGTCTGCTACACTGTCTGCTACACTGTCTGCTACACTGTCTGCTACACTGTCTGCTACACTGTCTGCTACACTGTATGCTACACTGTCTGCTACACTGTCTGCTACACTGTCTGCTACACTGTCTGCTACACTGTATGCTACATTGTCTGCTACACTGTCTGCTACACTGTATGCTACACTGTCTGCTACACTGTATGCTACACTATCTGCTACACTGTCTGCTACACTGTCTGCTACACTGTCTGCTACACTGTCTGCTACACTATCTGCTACACTGTCTGCTACACTGTCTGCTACACTGTCTGCTACACTATCTGCTACACTGTCTGCTTGACTGTCTGCTACACTATCTGCTACACTGTCTGCTTGACTGTCTGCTACACTGTCTGCTTGACTGTCTGCTACACTGTCTGCTACACTGTCTGCTACACTGTCTGCTGCTTTGTATGCTACACTGTCTGCTACACTGTCTGCTACACTGTATGCTACACTGTCTGCTACACTGTCTGCTACACTGTCTGCTACACTGTATGCTACACTGTCTGCTACACTGTATGCTACACTGTATGCTACACTGTCTGCTACACTGTATGCTACACTGTCTGCTACACTGTCTGCTACACTGTATGCTACACTGTCTGCTACACTGTCTGCTACACTGTATGCTACACTGTATGCTACACTGTATGCTACACTGTATGCTACACTGTCTGCTACACTGTCTGCTACACTGTATGCTACACTGTCTGCTACACTGTATGCTACACTGTCTGCTACACTGTATGCTACACTGTATGCTACACTGTCTGCTACACTGTATGCTACACTGTCTGCTACACTGTATGCTACACTGTCTGCTACACTGTATGCTACACTGTATGCTACACTGTCTGCTACACTGTATGCTACACTGTCTGCTACACTGTATGCTACACTGTATGCTACACTGTCTGCTACACTGTATGCTACACTGTATGCTACACTGTATGCTACACTGTATGCTACACTGTCTGCTACACTGTATGCTACACTGTATGCTACACTGTCTGCTACACTGTATGCTACACTGTATGCTACACTGTCTGCTACACTGTCTGCTACACTGTATGCTACACTGTATGCTACACTGTATGCTACACTGTCTGCTACACTGTATGCTACACTGTATGCTACACTGTATGCTACACTGTATGCTACACTGTATGCTACACTGTCTGCTACACTGTATGCTACACTGTCTGCTACACTGTATGCTACACTGTATGCTACACTGTCTGCTACACTGTATGCTACACTGTCTGCTACACTGTATGCTACACTGTCTGCTACACTGTATGCTACACTGTATGCTACACTGTATGCTACACTGTATGCTACACTGTATGCTACACTGTATGCTACACTGTATGCTACACTGTCTGCTACACTGTATGCTACACTGTCTGCTACACTGTATGCTACACTGTCTGCTACACTGTATGCTACACTGTATGCTACACTGTATGCTACACTGTATGCTACACTGTCTGCTACACTGTCTGCTACACTGTATGCTACACTGTATGCTACACTGTATGCTACACTGTATGCTACACTGTATGCTACACTGTCTGCTACACTGTATGCTACACTGTATGCTACACTGTATGCTACACTGTATGCTACACTGTATGCTACACTGTCTGCTACACTGTATGCTACACTGTATGCTACACTGTATGCTACACTGTATGCTACACTGTCTGCTACACTGTATGCTACACTGTATGCTACACTGTATGCTACACTGTATGCTACACTGTATGCTACACTGTATGCTACACTGTCTGCTACACTGTATGCTACACTGTATGCTACACTGTATGCTACACTGTATGCTACACTGTCTGCTACACTGTCTGCTACACTGTATGCTACACTGTCTGCTACACTGTCTGCTACACTGTATGCTACACTGTCTGCTACACTGTATGCTACACTGTCTGCTGCACTGTATGCTACACTGTATGCTACACTGTCTGCTACACTGTATGCTACACTGTATGCTACACTGTATGCTACACTGTCTGCTACACTGTATGCTACACTGTATGCTACACTGTCTGCTACACTGTATGCTACACTGTATGCTACACTGTCTGCTACACTGTATGCTACACTGTCTGCTACACTGTATGCTACACTGTCTGCTACACTGTCTGCTACACTGTATGCTACACTGTCTGCTACACTGTATGCTACACTGTCTGCTACACTGTATGCTACACTGTCTGCTACACTGTATGCTACACTGTATGCTACATTGTCTGCTACACTGTCTGCTACACTGTCTGCTACACTGTCTGCTACACTGTCTGCTACACTGTCTGCTACACTGTCTGCTACACTGTCTGCTACACTGTCTCCTACACTGTCTGCTACACTGTATGCTACATTGTCTGCTACACTGTCTGCTACAGTTTTCTCTACTTTATTCTGATGACAATTGAGGAGTTGGAAAGAATTTATTTTTGACCAGAATTATTGCAGCAGATTGTGTAGAGTGGATGAGGGAGACTAGGAGAGAGGCTTTGAAAGACCGAGAAACACAGTGCGAAACAAACCAACGAAAGAACGAACGAAGGAACGAACGAAGGAACGAACGACCTTTATTTTCAAAGGGGTAAGAATTGGGCACGTAGGCCCGTCTGATATTCTGCCCTTCTTCTCTATTTCCTCTCATATATTATTTCATTCTACGTCACTTATGAAACTAATATTAGACAACAAAAGAACAGTAAGCATTAAAACGCATGAAAAATAATCAATGATACATGACTCACTTAGGCAATGTTTAGGATGGGCATTATAAATACCTAAGGAAGGTGTAAGATACCATACATATGGGAATGTTTATTGGCTAGTTGTCGTCTGAGATAATTTTCCATTATTATTGTGTTTTTATTTTAAACATGTAGTCTGTACTGAGGTAGTGTTCAAATAGGTTGCGACTGTATGTATAATGACTCGTGGTGTCTTTGATGTCTTGTGGAAGATTGTTCCAGAACTGAGCGGCATAGTAGTCTAAGCTTGTTCTTTATAAGTCTATCCAAGGTTTAGGCACATGAAGTACATTTAGTCTTTCGCTATGATTTGCGTTATATTTTAACAATGACCAAAGGTAGCTTAGAGCATTTGGAAATAGGATTTTGTGAATTAGTTTAGCCTTATTAAAAAAAAGTAGGCGTTTGTGGGGTGACAGTAACTGAAGACGTTCTTATAGGATAGAAATGTCGGTAAGCTGTTCATCATCATCATCATCATCATCATCATCATCATCATCATCATCATCATCATCATCATCATCATCATCATCATGTGCCATGCCGGTAAGCGTGGGCGGTCATGTTTTGCCATCTCACTCGATCACCAGAGTCGTGGATCAGCTCTGTGTTTCTGTCTCGACCATGCCACGAGGCCAAGCCATCCAGGTATTTGCTTCTAGGTCTTCCTCTTGGTCTGTTCCCTTCGATCTTACCAGTTGTCACCAAGTTCTCCAATTCATTTCTTCTCATAACATGCCCAAAAAATTTTGACTGTCTGCGTCTAATATCTCTAATCAGTTTACGATCTTCATTTGTTTCTTGAAGGACCTGTTCATTGGTCTTTCTGGCTGTCCATGGTATTCTTTGCATTTTCCTCAGAAACCACATTTCTACAGCCATCAGATGTTTTTCAGCTTGACTGCTCATTGTCCAAGCTTCACATCCATATAAAAGTACAGGTTCTATGTAGCACCTCAACACTCTTTTTCTCGTTTCAATTGACATCTTTTTATTGGTCAGTATGTTTTTCATCTTGCTAAAGGCTACCTTAGACATGGCGATTCTTGTTCTAATCTCTTCAAGGCATCTCCCATCAGATGTTATTACTGTTCCGAGATAATTGTACCTATTCACTTGTTGAAGAATATTCCCATTTACTTGTATATTACATTGTGGTATTTCGTTCTTCCTAGTGACGACCATAATCTGTGTCTTTTTACAATTTAATTCTAACCCTCGTTGTTCACTGTGTGTAACAACTGCATCTACTAAATGTTGCAGGTCCTGTTCATTGTCTGCAATCAAGACTGTATCATCTGCATATCTAATGTTATTGATGCATCGTCCCCCAATGTTGATTCCTTCCATATCTTCAATATTTCTGAAAATACTTTCACTGTACAGGGAAAACAGATCTGGAGACATTACACATCCCTGTCTCACACCTCTCTTGATAGGCTGATATTGGCCTACTTCATTATCAACTCTTATGGCAGCTTGTTGTTTCCAATATATGTTTTTTACAAGTCTAAGGTCTTTTCCATCAATTTGTAGATCTTCAAGCATCCTTATCATGTCGACATGTCTCACTTTATCGAAAGCCTTTGTGTAGTCAATAAAGCAAAGGTGTAGATCTTTGTTTACTTCTATAGATCGTTCAATTACGGTTCTCAGTAAATATACAGCATTTACTGTACCCTTTCCTTCTACAAACCCACATTGTTCTTCTCCTATTTCAGGTTGTATTTTCCTCCTAATTCTTTGCATGATAATTCTTAGCAAAATCTTCGTGATGTGACTCATTATACTAATTGTTCGATGTTGATCACATTCCAAGGCTCCTGATTTCTTTGGGATTGCAATAAATACAGAATTACACAATTCATGAGGTATATTTCCAGTATCATATATTGTATTAAGCAGACTGGTAACTTTATCTATTCCATATTCTTCTAAAGCATTAATCATTTCTGTTGTGACACTGTCTGAACCGGGGGTCTTGCCAGATTTCATATGGTTAAGAGCATTCTGAACCTCCATCTTCAAAATTGCTGGTCCTTCATTATTATTTTGAACATCGTAGTGTTCGTCTCTGTTGTCGTCATAAAGGTTTTTCACGTAATCTGACCATACATGTAAGATCTGATCTTTTTCTATTATGACTCTTCCATCTTTTGTCTTTAGGCAGCCTGCTGATGTACGTGTTCTTTGATTAGTAAGCTCCTGGATTCTTTTGTGCATTAATTTCGCATTTTTACTGTTGTGTTGTTTTTCAATTTCTTCGCAATTTTTCTCAAGCCATGTTTCTTTTGCCTCCCTACATAAGGTTCTGACTTTTCTGTGAATTTCTTCATATTTAGCAGGATTATTTTTGTTCTGTCTTCTTGTTTCCATTAGTTGTAAAATTTCTTCAGTCATCCATGTCTTACTGCCCACTTTCTTTAATTTTGTAATAGTTTTTTCTGCTGCACAACTGATTGAATTCTTCAGCATTTCCCATTGATCATCTACATCTTGAAATAGGATCTCTAGATCAGACAATAAATCAAATTTGTTCTTTACTTCTATGTTAAAATTATCTTGTATTTCTTTGTCAGTTTTCAATTTGCACAAGTCATATTTAGGGTTTCCTGCTATATACTTGACTTTCTTTAACTTTACCCTCAATGTGCCTGTAATTAATCTGTGATCACTGTAACAGTCTGCATTTGGAACTGTTTTTACGACTGTTAACGCATTTCGAAACCTTCTGTTAATCAGGATGTAATCTATCTGGTTTTTAATCCTGCTGTCTGGACTCCTCCATGTCCATAATCTTCTAGGATGCTGTTTAAACCAGGTGTTTCCTACAACCATTTCTTGTTCTTTTGCCCATTCTACAAGTCTGTATCCTCTTTCATTTCTTTCTCCCAAACCATGGTTGCCTACACTGCATCCATCGCCTTGCTTTCCTATTTTTGCGTTGAAATCACCCATTATGATATTTATTTCTGATTTTTTGCAGTTCTTCAAAGCAGACTCCATGTCGTTATAAAATTCCTCTATACTTTCTTCACTGCATTCACTTGTTGGGGCATATACTTGAATGATATTTATTTTAAAAGGTCTTCCGTTTAATTTTACTAATAGAACTCTGTCTGACACAGCTCGATATCCTTTGACAGAATTTGATGTTTGTTTATCTAATATAATGGCTACACCTCTTTGGTGTTCTTCTCCCCCAGAGTAAATAATCTTATAATCATCTCCTGTCCCTTATCCCTGCCCCTTTCCATCTCGTTTCCGATATTCCTAATATGTTAATCTTCTCTCTTTACATTTCTTGTTTGATGTTTTCTAATATTCCATCTGCATTAATTGTTCTAACATTCCAAGTTCCTACTTTCAATGATATTAATCTTTTGCACCTAGTAGCCTGTTGACGGTCTGGAGTCACCTGGTGCGCATGACTATCCCTACCGGGCGAGGCTGCTCCTATGGAGCACCCATTTACGCCGTTTCTCTGATTATCGATGAGTCCACACAACATGATTTTCTTGGCATTTATAAAGAAGGTAGTTTGCCATTGCTTTCCTTCCTAGCAGTGACCATACTGGTCAGTGACTGTAGCCATTGTCTCCTCAAAAAATAGATCCTCTGCCTACCGTCGTGAAGGTGAAGACCATAACCTACAAATATCTGTCGGCTGCTCTCCATCTTCATCCACCACCTGCACACATGGCTTCACGTAACCCTGATCGGGGGGCTAAACGGGTACTCCACCTTGCCCAAGGGTGTCCCGTAGGCTAGCGGAGGGAAGGAGGCGCCTTACTTCTCCTTTGATAGGGGATACCCCTACCCCGCTACCCCCATATGTAAGCTTTTCACAGTTAATTAAACGCACTGCCCTTGTCTGGCGGGAATAAAGGCGTTTTGTTATTGATTTGGAGCATCCATCCCAGATTTGGTGCAATAATCAATATGTGTTTGTATGTGGGAAGAATAGAATATCTTTCTTGTGTTTTCGTCAAGGAAATTTTTAATTTTAGCACGTTGGTATACGTTTTTGGATATTTGTTTAACGAGAGCATGAACATGGGAATTAAAGGTTAGATTTTGATCAATGATAAAACCCAGTGCCTTGTGCTCGGTTACACTTTCTACAGGCGTGCTACCCATGTTCAGCTGAAGAATCCTCTGCGAGTTTAGAGTGTAAAGTCTTTGCCTGGTTGCTATTAACATAGATTTTGTTTCAGAAATGTTGATTTGCATGCGGTTTGCATGAATCCAGTTAACCACACTATTTATTTCCTGTTGCAAGGATTATTTGAGTACATTGCAATCAATAACGTTTATATATACAGTGCGGTCGTCTGCAAATGCATTGCAGCACGACGAAAGATATAGGGGAAGATCATGTATATAAATGGCAAATAACAGAGTGCCGAGTATTGACCCCTGAGGTACTCCAATATTAATGGTGATGGCTTGAGATAAGGATGTTGTGTGGGATACTGCTTGTTTTCTGTCTAATAAAAATGATTTTATTAACGCCACTATATTAAAGCTATGATACAGTATTGATAGCAGACAATGAGTTGGATCTGCAACAATTAGTAGATACGGTTGTTGCACACAGTGAACAACAGGGGTTAGAATTTGTAAAACGACACAGATTATGGTCGTCACTAGGAGGAACGAAATATCACAATGTAATATACAAGTAAATGGGAATATTCTTCAACAAGTGAATCGGTACAATTATCTCGGAACAGTCATAACATCTGATGGGAGATGCCTTGAAGAGATTAGAACAAGAATCGCCATGGCGAAAGTGGCCTTTAGCAAGATGAAAAATACGCTGATCAATAAATAGATGTCAATTGAAACAAGAAAAAGAGTGTTGAGGTGCTATTAAAAAGTTAAAGAAGATATGACTTTTGTATGGATGTGAATCTTGGACAATGAGCAGTCAAGCTGAAAAACAACTGAGGGCTGCATAAATGTGGTTTCTGAGGAAAATGCAAAGAATACCATGGACAGACAGAAAAACCAATGACCAAGTACTACAGGAAACAAATGAAAATCGTAAATTGATTAAGGAAGTTAGACGTAGACAGTCAAAATGTTTTGAACATGTTATGAGAATAAATAGATTGGAGAACTTGGTGACAACTGGCAAGATCGAAGGGAACAGATCAAGGGGAAGACCAAGAAGTATATACCTGGATGGCTTGGCTATATGGCATGGTCGAGACAGGAACACTGAGCTGATCCACGACTCTGTTGATCGAGTGAAATGGCGAGTCTTGACCGCCCACGCTTTCTGGCATGGCACATGATTGATTGATATTAAAGCTTAATTTCATTGTTTCCAGTTTTTTAATTAGAATAGTATGCTCTATCATATCGAATGTTGTTCTTAAGTCTATTAAAACAGCTCCACATAGAGTATTGTTGTTAATATTTTGATGCCAGTTTTCTATCATGTTTGTTAGGGCCGTATGACAAGAATATTTTGGCTGAAACCCTGACTGACTGTTAACTATTAGTTTGTGGTGAACTAAGTGTTCTATTGTTGTTTTGTGAATGTGCTTTTCGAGTGGTTTGGATAGTGAAGATAATACGGAAATTGGCGTATAATTACTTACTGAGACGATCATCTAATGAACCAGTTTTTAAATGAGGATACACTTTAGCGATTTTAAAGGCTGGTGGGAAGTGACCTTTGGTGAGACACTGGTTATATATAAAAGTTAGTGACTCGCAGATCGCCGGTGCAACGTAGAGAAGTATCCGATTACTGATTACATCTAGTCCTGATGAGTTATTGTTTTTTAGGCTACTGAGATGAATAAATACTTCAGTGGTCGCCATTAGCAGTATGTTAGAGGGAATGTCTCCATAGCATTAGTTCTCACAAAATGATGACAATAAAGATATGTCATAATTAGAGTCTGGTATTGCAGCCTTCAATTAGTTTATGTCAGATTGAAAGAAACTACTAAATTTATCACATGTAACCTGATTTGATGGTAATGATTGTGATGACTTTTGTTTGTTTATCAAGGTATTAATTGCTTTCCATATATCTTTAGTGTTGGTTTTATCTATAATTACATTCTTAAATTAGTTTTTCTTTTCCTGTTGAATAACATATTGAACTTTGTTTGACAGTTGGATAAACAGATTGATATAGATAGAGAGATAGAAAGAGAGGGAGACAAACCGAGAGATACAGAGTGATACAGAGAGTGACAGAAGAACATAGAGATAGAGAGCGATGGAGATTGACATAGAAAAACAAAAATAGGGACAGAAAGCAACAGACACCAATAAAGAAACAAAAGGGGCAAAAATACATACATAGAACAGCAGGGGGTGGAAGAGAGAGAGAGAGAGAGAGAGAGAGAGAGAGAGAGAGAGAGAGAGAGAGAGAGAGAGAGAGAGAGAGCGCGCGTTATTGGTGAAAGGATCTAATGGAGCCATGAAAATTGCTTAGTAGTATGATTTAGTAAGATCACATGAACCAATACTGCAGAAGAACATAATATTCTTTGCCACCACACGTGGAACCTAAAATTGGTCTGTAAGCAAAGTGTGGTGTTTCGGCGATAGGTATTGATATCTAAGCCTTGTCCTATTGAATGCCACTAATACTGGGGCTTCAATAATATCTGAGCCTTGTCCTTTTGAACGCCACCACTACTGGTGGTTTCAATAATATCTGAGCCTTGTCCTATTGAATGCCACTAACACTGGTGGCTTCATTAATATCTGAGCCTTGTCATATTGAAAGCCACTACTACTGGTGGCTTCTATAGTATCTGAGCCTTGTCCTATTGAATGCCACTACTACTGGTGGCTTCAATAATATCTGAGCCTTGTCCTATTGTATGCCACAACTACTGGTGGCTTAAAAATGTTTGATCGACTTCATTGCACCGGCTTTTATCCCACGTGACCCGGTCTATTTCCATAGGGTGGCGTGCCGAAGCGTCGCACAAAGCAAGAACTCCTTAGCTCTAGTGACGACCCCCAGAAGTTTCCGAGACAATTTAGCTCGTGAACCGAACGCCGTAGGCCAGAATCGAACACATAACCTTTGCAGCGCGTGACAGATGGCGTAACCACTTGGCCACGGAGACTCCCTAATAGTGATGTAGAAGCTGGCATTGAGGTGTCGTACAGTTTGAGAATTGGCTTATGTGGTATAGTTTGAGAACTGGCTTGTGTGGTATAGTTTGAGAATTGGCTTGTGTGGTATAGTTTGAGAATTGGCTTGTGTGGTATAGTTTGAGAATTGGCTTGTATGGTATAGTTTGAGAACTGGCTCGTGTGGTATAATTTGAGAATTGGCTTGTGTGGTATAGTTTGAGAATTGGCTTGTGTGGTATAGTTTGAGAATTGGCTTGTGTGGTATAGTTTGAGAATTGGCTTGTGTGGTATAGTTTGAGAGTTGGCTTGTGTGGTATAGTTTGAGAATTGGCTTGTGTGGTATAGTTTGAGAATTGGCTTGTGTGGTATAGTTTGAGAACTGGCTCATGTGGTATAGTTTGAGAACTGGCTTGTGTGGTATAGTTTGAGAATTGGCTCGTGTGGTATAGTTTTAGAATTGGCTTGTGTGGTATAGTTTGAGAATTGGCTTGTGTGGTATAGTTTGAGAGTTGGCTTGTGTGGTATAGTTTGAGAATTGGCTTGTGTTGTATAGTTTGAGAACTGGCTCGTGTGGTATAGTTTGAGACTTCACTGTTGTGGCATAGTTTGAGAATTGGCTTGTGTGGTATAGTTTGAGAGTTGGCTTATGTGGTATAGTTTGAGAATTCGCTGGTGTTGTATAGTTTGAGAATTGGCTTGTGTGATGTAATATGAGAGCTGGCTTGTGTGATAAAGTTTGAGAATTCGCTGGTGTAGTAAAGTCTGAGAATTCGCTGGTGTGGTATAGTTTTAGAATTCGCTGGTGTGGTATAGTTTTAAAATTCGCTCGTGTAGTATAGTTTGAGACTTCACTGTTGTGGCATAGTTTGAGAATTGGTTTGTGTGGTATAGTTTGAAAATTCGCTTGTGTGGTATCATTTGAGAATTCCATTGTGTGGTATAGTTTAAGAATTCGCTTGTGAGACGAAGGACATTATACTAAGTCCTGAAAGACTGAGCTCCTGTGTATTATATTACATCATCAAATTTCAGAAGAAACATCGAAGTTAGCGTATTATGACATGAATACAGGGCCCAGAGACACAGGGCCCAATTGCAAATCGTTAAAAGAGAGTGATTACTGTCGCTGAACAGTATACGTGGGCCAAGTTGAGGTTTTCAGAGACGTCTCGTCCATTAAAGTATCTTTTGCAGTACACAACCACAATTCATTAAAATATTAAGATTCTGCAGCAGTCATTCATAGCGAAACTCTTGCCACTTCAGGTTTAAATGTAATGTTCATGTTTGCTTTTCAATGATTTTACATTGCAGTATCAATAAGTTTAAACAGTTTGTTGCATATCCCTTACAGGACGTCGCAGTCAACCCCAGCATTTAAAAAAATGCTGTTTGTATCTCTTGGCAAGTTTACGTTCAATAGTTTGCCATTGCTTTTTGAACGACCGGCACCCATACCATTTCGTAAACAAACCAACGCAAGATGGTCTGCGGCCAAATCGCCCGCAGCTGTGTTTCGACCGCTGTATGTGGGATTACGAACTGCGTCCGTAACCCCTTAGCCACGGAAAGGGCACAGTATCAATAGCATGCCTGTAATTTCACTCTTCATAATGTAACCAACTGGACCAGACAAAGGCCCTGTCGAATGAATCAGTGTAAAACACCGATTAGACGCAATAGGTTCAGCAGTAAATCTCTTTCTCCGTTGTTAGTGGACCTGAATGACGACTCTGTGGTATAGCAAGGTGACATATATTTTCATAACCATATGGTTCCCAGCTCAAGCTAGTTTAAAAACAAACACCGCAGAAAAGGCTACAAGAAGTGATTAGCCGACCTGGTGCTGACCACATTTCTGGTGCAATTTGGTCACGAGAATACGTCTAACTTAAAGACTGCAGTAAGTCATGATTACGTGTGGATGGATCATGCTGTACCACAACGGGGTAACTGTATCAAGGGCCTTGAAGGAAATATTTGATTTACGAGGTGGGTACGCCTCTCAACTGCACCACTTTTTTTTTTCCTAAGAGAAGGTTCATCCAGAAGCGTTCAGTGCCCATCGATGAGTGGAAGAGTTTTACTACTTTTGTTATTAACCTATTGACGTCAAACAACCACACACACACAAGTCAACCACCATAACGCTTAAAGTTGTAAAGTATAAGTGAACATTTCTGCGGCGATTATCCAGAAGAAAAAAGGTGTGGCTTAGCTTTTATTATATCACAAGCAACTTGGAATGGCATATATTTATGACCAACAATATACGGTGAAATTTCAGCTGACGTAGTAAGTAAAAGTGAAATAGAAGCCTTCTACACTTGGTACTCAATGGGTGTTGTATTCAATGTTTCAGACGCATCCTTTATTTCCCAGGAAATTTATGGGATCCCTTATATTCCAGGTCGACCTGAGAGTCCAGACCAATATGTTATGTTTGTTTTTAAATATAAACCCGCTAAAATGGAAATTCGAATACATGGCCACAATTCTGGCAGGCGAACGCGCTAGCCAAATGGCTACAGCAGTGGCATGTTACGGGATATTTTTATTTTGAATATTAACAAATGTAATAGTTCTGTGTGAGACGCTGTCATATATTTTGAAGGGAGTGGGAGATCACTGTAGTGCATGCCTCATTTCTAACAAAAGAAGTTGGGCCCCATCCTCTTCTATCTTCAATAACCCCAGAATATGACCCTCGTGTTATCTGCAGGCCTCGTCTTATTAATTATGTCTAGGAGATACGGATTATGGCCCTGGTGAGAATAGTAAATACTAACTAGGATTCTGCCTCTTCTCCAAGGATTCTTTTAGCTCTTGAGCCCCATTTTTCCAATTCTGAGGGAAGACTGGAGAATTCTCTCAGTCTGATTTATGTTAAGAAAGCATGGATGTTGAGCAGTTGATAGACCTAGAGTCTTCTCTCCCCAATTTGGTAATGCATCATGAGTGGATGTGTTTTGACAATTACACATTTATCAAATTCCAGTAGACATTGACACATGTTTTATACACATAAGATGAAGAATCAACTGATAGGTTTGACTGACAAATTAACAGAAGGTCAGTTAATGTTCATCATTTATTGACTGGGCCTGTGTCTTTTGGCCGGTTACATTCATTTTCTGTTGTGGTTTACACAAGATAAAATAGAAAATGGCATATAGGCCCAAGTTTACAGTCAATCAACAAATAAACATCAATGCATAAGATGTCAACAAGTGTGGAAACATTGTATACATATAAATGTTGTACATTATAAATATGGAGATGATAATTCAACATTTAGGTATCTGTTCCTGAAATGGGTGTTGTGTGTTCCTTAAAAATGTAACCTTGTGATTGGGAGATTACGATAAGCCTCGGTCCTGAACAACAGATGCAGTGTTTCTACATGCTCTTCAAATGTTTCAGTTGCGATCAGGATGTCATCCATGAAGTGACTGATGTCTGGATGCTGTAGTGGGTCAAGTAATTTTCTCATCATACGTGTAAAAACGCTGGGAGCATTACTTTATCCGAATTGAAGAACGTTGAACTCATAGTGTCCTCCAGGCGTGCTGAAAGCTAACCATGGTCTAACTTCCGGTTTTACAGGAATCTGATAATATCCCTTACTGAGATCAATCCTAGTAAAGTACTTAGCTCGGTTGAGTGCTGTAAAGAGTTTATTCTGATCAGGCAGAGGTTCTGCTTGGAATTCAGTAATAGCATTGAGCTGTCGATAATCGATGCATAATCTATGTTCTCCACTTGGCTTTCTCAATAAAACGACGCTAGCACTGTAAGGTGATTCAGATGGTGAGATTATTCCTGCGGTGAGCAGATGTTGTATTTCTTCCTCTAAAGTCTTTTGCTTTGCATAAGGAACTGGGTAAGTCTTGACTCGCACAGGCACTGTGTCATTTAACTTCATGTCAAATTCCCCCAAATCAGTTTTTCCTGGCTTATCAGTAAGTACTTCTGCATATTTTGCCATAAGTTCCCTAATCTGCTTTTGCTGATCCTTTGTTAAGTTGGGATTGATTTCCACATCCTTAAAGGTCTATTTGGCTTGCAGTGGGTACTCGACTCCCATTGTTGATCCTTCTTCGACTTCAGTAGCCACACTCATGACCATCAGATGTGCAGGTTCGGTGGTTGAGGGTCTTTCATGATATTTCTTCAAGAGGTTTATGTGAAATACTTTCATCATGCCTTTGACTGAAATTCTGTAGTTGGTACGTGAGATCTTCTCCGTCACTACATAAGGTCCTCTCCATCCTATTTGCAGCTTATTCTGACTGGTTGGAAGCAGAAACATCACCTTCTCTCCTATCTCTAACTCTCTATCCTTTGCCTTGCGGTTGAAATTACGAGCAATTCTTCGTCTGGCTTGACGTAGATTGACATTCGCTTGTTTCCAACTGTGTTGTAAACGATTTTTCAACTCGGCAACATATGCAGATGCAGTCACGACTGTATCATCTGTAGTATTATCGGTCCAGGTTCGAAGTAACGCCTCCAGTGGTCCCTTGATCGGTCGTCCAAACAACAGTGTGGCTGGAGCAAAACCTGTTGAATGATGGGGTACTTCCCTGTAAGCGAATAAAGCTGCGGGTAAATACAAGTCCCAATCCTCTGTCTTCTCCTTGGCAATTTTGCGCAGGATACTAATCAATGTCCCGTTCCACCTTTCCACAAGTCCATTTGACTGAGGGTGATATGGTGAACTGAAGATATGGCGTCTATGAAAAAGTCTGAAAGTCTCTTCCATGAACTTACCACGAAACTGTGAACCGTTGTCCGTCAAGATCCTTTGTGGGAATCCTAGACGTGTGAATATTTCTAATAATGCATCAGCGACGTGTTCGGAGTCACAGCTGGGCATAGGAACTGCTTCGGCCCACATGGTTGTTGTGTCCACAAGCTTTAATATGAATCGGTTTCGCCTCTTCGTTGCTGAGAGAGGTCCGATTATGTCTACCGCCACTTTCTCAAATGGAATTCCAGTGATGGGCGATTCACCCAACATTGCCGGTGGTGTCCGGTGTTTTGGTGATACTTTCTGACACTGTGGGCATGATTTTACAAACCGTTGTATGTCTGAGTTCATCCCTGGCCAAAAGTAGTGAGTTGTAATCCGCTGTGTAGTAGCGTTGATACCCATATGCCCACTGAATGGTAGACTATGACCCATTTCCAAGATCTGAGTCCTGTATGGAGTTGGTACAACAAGTTGGTTAAACTCTTGTCCAGCACGTCCTGCTTTTCTGTAAAGAAGTGCTGACTTCATGAACAGATCACCTTTACGTAGAGGTAAACGTGATTTTGGCAGTTTTCTGAAGCAGAGATCCAAGGTGCTGTCGGCTTCTTGTGCCCTCTTCAGTTCCTCCGTTTGAGGGATTGGCGTAGTTGTTTCTGGAGTTTTTTTCGCCTGGGATCGAGTGGTCATAGTCGCCATCGCCACAGGTTGAACAGGTTCTCCTAGAACGATAAATCTACAGCCGAGGATTACAGGATATATCGGATCGTCCAAGACTGCTGCCTTGATTGTCCCAGTGACATACCGCGAGGCTATGTTCACTTTTGCCACTGGAAGAAACATATTTGTTGAGCTCCTCAGTGGTCCCTGTAATTCCACTAGTTCCTCTGTCACCTGTTCAGGTGAACTAAGGATGATGAAACAACACAGTCATACGATAACCCAGTATCATATAGACAGGTCGTTCTTGAATCCATTTAGCAAGATGGATTCTACAACCGGAATACGAGATGATGTGTCTTGATGAGGTGTCTGTTTGGACGTTTCACCAGTCCTCACTGTTTTCTCTTTTCGGTTGGCCAAACAGGCCGCTGTGTGTGGAGGTGGCTTCTTCCTGCAATTCTGAAATGTGTTACCTCTAATTTTGCAATGGGTCCAGAATGGTTTGTCCTCCTTCGGCGCTGTTTGGGCTGTGTTTTGAGTGTTTTTCTGGGATTTCCCCTTGTTCTTGGTGGCTAAAGTGTTGTCACCCTCTGTTGGCCTAGGAGTTTTATCTTGAGAGGGGGATTTGTTCGAACGTCCCTTACCTCCCATCTCCTTCTGAGATTTTTCAAATTCTCTGCCAGGATGATTATTGTTTCTAGGCGGTCAGCCCCGTTTTGTGTTAGGAATGCTTTAATTTCATTCGACATCTTCCCCTTTATCTGATCAATGATGATCATTTAACGGAGTCCTTCATAACTTTCCTCAAACTTCCCTAGGCTTGTCCATCGCTGGATATAAGATTTAAACCTTTCAACCAGTTGCGCGTAGCTCTCACCCGGTTCTTTCCTTGCGGTTTTGAAACGAGCTTTGTAAGAATCCCCGTCCACTTCGAATCGGCTCAAGAGTGCCTTTTTGAGTGTTTCGTAATCCTGTTGTTCCTCACGAGTGAGCCTCGAGAACACGTCATACGCTAGATCTTAAAGCTTGCGCTAACTTCGTTGCCCATCTCCTTTCTTCAAGCCCACAGCTATCAGCCATTGCCTCGAAGCGTGATAAAAATCCTTCTATGTTGTCAGTCTGTTCATTGAATGGTTCGAGAGGAAAAGACATACCCCCGGAACCAAGGTGGGAGACATGAGAATGTGGTTCTGTCACTGGCAACCCTGATGAGGTTGAGGGTGTGGGACCACTCCCTCCCCCTAGTCTTCGAATCTCCAATTCAGTCTCCATTCCTTTCAACTCCAGTTGGTGTTGACGCTCTCGCTCCTTATCTTTCATTTCGGCCTGTAGTCTTTTCTTTTTCTCCTCCAATTCTGCCTAAAGTCGTTTCTCTTTCTCCTCTATTTCTGCTTGAAGTCTTTTTTCCCTCTCAGCTAATTCAGCTTGAAGGTGTTTTTCCCTCTCAGCTAATTCAGTCTGATGGTGTTTTTCCTTCTCAGCCAATTCAGCCTGAAGGTGTTTTTTCCTTCTCAGCCAATTCAGCCTGAAGCCTTTCTCTTCTGTCGAATGCGTCTGCAACATAGTTAGCTAGAGCAGGGCCATCCAACCCGCATTCCCTACCTGTTTCCATTATTTGGGCCCTAAACTTAACAGTTTCCGCCATGCCTAGAATTTATTGCTTTGTTTGCTTTACCTAAAAAATATAAGTGCAGTTAGGTCTGATCCGCGTAAGCTTGTCAGTCCCTGGTTCTGCAAATATACAGCAAAGCATGCACAATATTAAACACTTTATGTTATGTCTGTCTGTCAATGCTGGAAAAGCCAATGACAGCAGGCATTGAAGTAACCAGAATTAATCCCTAGTAAAAGAAAAGAATCTGAAATTAGAAAGAGATTTCCTTCCGGATAAGATTTTCCGGGAGTTGATGAAATGCTGTTAAGTTCAGACTCCACAGGAAAAGAACACCTTCTCTGGAAGAGAAGTAGTGTTTGGATAGTAGATACACACACTATGTTTAAATCAAGATGTGATCTTATTGACCTGAAGACACATTATTCAGGTAACAGAGATTCTATCTATGTGTGATTAATGATTTACAACCTACATGTTGTCAATTAATTAAGTTTATCAAAATGACAATACTTGATCTAAGGATATTTGTGTTAATGTTTTATGTAATTGTTTAATTAGCACAATGTTTGATGCAATTGTTTAATTACACACAATGTGCACTGTTTAACTCATTTTATTCCCTGGGAACCATCCAGGACGCAGCCTTCCCAATATGTCATATATTTTGAAGGGAGTGGGAGATCACTGTAGTGCATGCCTCATTTCTAACAAAAGAAGTTGGGCCCCATCCTCTTCTATCTTCAATAACCCCAGAATATGACCCTCGAGTTATCTGCAGGCCTAGTCTTATTAATTATGTCTAGGAGATATGGATTATGGCCCTGGTGAGAATAGTAAATACTAACTGGGATTCTGCCCCTTCTCCAAGGATTCTTTTAGCTCTTGAGCCCCATTTTTTCCAATTCTGAGGGAAGACTGGAAAATTCTCTCAGTCTGATTTATGTTAAGAATGCATGGATGTTGAGCAGTTGATAGACCTAGAGTCTTCTCTCCCCAATTTGGTAATGCATCATGAGTGGATGTGTTTTGACAATTACACATTTATCAAATTCCAGTAGACATTGACACATGTTTTATACACATAAGATGAAGAATCAACTGATAGGTTTGACTGACAAATTAACAGAAGGTCAGTTAATGTTCATCCTTTATTGACTGGGCCTGTGTCTTTTGGCCGGTTACATTCATTTTCTGTTGTGGTTTACACAAGATAAAATAGAAAATGGCATATAGGCCCAAGTTTACAGTCAATCAACAAATAAACATCAATGCACAAGATGTCAACAAGTGTGGAAACATTGTATACATATAAATGTTGTACATTATAAATATGGAGATGATAATTCAACATTTAGGTATCTGTTCCTGAAATGGGTGTTGTGTGTTCCTTAAAAATGTAACCTTGTGATTGGGAGATTAGGATAAGCCTCGGTCCATTGTCTGATGGATCCACTTCAGTTCTGCCCGTGTAGCTTCTCTGAAGGCCTCCCATACTCTGCTCATGGCGTAGTCACCTTCCATCTCACGTGTGGTTCATCTCTTTCTCTCTCTTCCCTCTTTCTGGTCTGGGTTGGTTGGTTGGCCAGTTGGTTGCCAATTGATTGCCACCAAGATTTCACTGTGTAAGAGTCACATAATATGTACAAATCCTACCAATGCAATATTCTAGAAGTAGGTCGGAAGAAACCTAAATTCCTGAAGTAGGAACTAGTTCCCCCCCCCCCCTCCTCTCTTTTCTCTGATCTAGTGTTGGGTTAATTTGGGGTGGTCAGAGTTTATCACACTGTGTACGCCTGGTATCAGCTGGTTCCTGCTGTATGTAAGTTCTCATTGGACCTGGGGTCAGTGAGACGTGTACAGTAAAAACAGTGACAAGAGTGCGGAGGTGTCAAAATACATATGCATAAATGGCATACATTTATAACATTTCTATCACTCAGTTGGGTTTGTAGTGTGTATAAATGGTTCTCTGTGTTTTCCCAATTAACCAACTTCTTCTTCTTCTTTGTATAATAACTCCTCTCCCATTACGTGTTGTTGTTGTGGTGTTGAGTGTTGGGTGGTGTGGTGTGGTGTTTTAAGTTATGTTGAGTAGTGGGTTAAGTCAACTTCTGGTGATGGAGTTCCGCGAAGCATAACTTTTCTGATGTAATGCAGTTCATGAGTGCCCTTATCTAAGTAAAATCTGACATAAATATAAATATTTATTCCATCAAACCCTATTTATTCAATATATGAAGGAGAAAGGAAAGATTTGATTTCTCTTTCAGCTTTCTAGATTGAAAATAGGCATAGATAAGTCTGTTTTAAAACGAGGCACTTGTTCTCGTACACGAACTGTCTTATGAGCTGTAGATATGGCCCTGGTGAGCAATTTAAGCAGTGTTTCTGCTGAAGTGCACAAGATTGCTTTAGAATCATCACTTCGTACAGTTGTCTAGAATAGAATGTAGTATTATTATGCACTTCTTAAAGTTAATAACTATCTTTAAGAATATCAGAGATTGCAGTATTCGAAGAGAGTAGTAGATTGTCAGTTTGCCCGGGAATCGACTCGGCGTCGTCAGAATCTACAGTCGAGCATATTTCACTTCGGAGGTTTTAATTTATAATAATACATTTCAATTGACATTACAAACACTGGATACCATTACTTGTCACTTGATACATCTGGTCATCAGTTTAATCAAAGGAGTAACAAGCTTACCTCGGATCTAGACACTCTGCAGTCCCTATTTGAAAATATGGTCACACCAGCTTTTGCGTCTGTTCATCAGGCTGGTTGCAGAAGAAGTGCGCGATTAACATATGCTAAACAGGCGTTTCGCGCGGAAGCGTTGTCACATGTCTATTTTATCCAATGATCTCCTGAGCTTTGGCTGATGAAATATTCCAAGAATTGACGTCATCTGTCAATCTTTCAGTTTCAGTTTTGATGTGGCGTTCGGTTTTTAAGTTTTGGTTTCAGTTTGCAGTCAATTGTTCTATATTTTTCCCTCTCTTTGGCGTGCATTCTTGGCAACTGAATAATGGTGGTTAGCGGTTATGCCACAGACGCTCATAAAGCATATTATGTAAAACATAAATTTATACGTTCCGTGTGGAGTGGCATTCATCACTCGTAAAAGTCAAGAGCATATCGTGAATTATTTACCCCGGGCATGCGTGTTTTCTGAGGACATGAACAGGATGATACCTTGACTACTGCGGTTCTTTTAAGCGGCGAGCAAGATATGACACGTTATGAGATGAAATAAATTAGAGAACTTGGTGACAACTGGTACGATTGAGGGGAAAAGAACAAGAGGAAGGCAGAGAAGTACATTTCTGGAGGGCTTGGTCACGTGGTATGTCGAGACAAGAACACAGAGCTGTTTCACGACTCTGGTCATCATGTAAGATGGCGAAACATGACGCCCACGCTTATCGGTATGGCAGATGATGATGATGATGATGATGATGATGATGATGATGATGATGATGAGTATTGGATGATGATGATGATGATGATGATGATGATGATGATGATGATGATGATGATGCTGATGTATGATGATGATGATGATGATGATGATGATGCATGGTGATGATGATGATGATGATGATGATATAATGAACCGCTCTCGGGGTGAGTGGAAAGTGTAAGCATAGCAAAGGACCCACATCCATATAGGGTTGCTTTCGGGGCGAGATGATATTTGCATGGGATTCTACGTGGCTGTTTATGTCGTGTATATTGAGCGGAAGGATAGATCATCCAGTTAGAAGTGGCGACCACTAAAGAGAAACCAGACATGACTCGTGAGATTCCTAACTGAACTAGAGCCAGACAAGGCTTTTGAAGGATTACACTCAAGAATCAAGGGAGGACTCCATGTAGAAGGCTAAGGGGGCACAGGATAGGCACTGCCGTCAGAGAGGTGAATGGTAACTCCTATACTCCTGCCACACAGCTCTCTTAATAACAAATTATAAATTCCAGCAAGGTAGTGTTTGATCACTACCACACTAATGTAGCACAGTTACGCACACATGAAGAATATGTGAATTAACTCTGATTTAAGAAGTTGAAATGATTATTTTTTTTCCGCATATCTTATTACAGGACATCGCTGTCAACACCAGCATTTTACCGCTGTTGTTGATTTCTTAGCAAGATTACGCTCAGTAGTTTGCCATTGCTTTCTGAAGCGGCCGGCTTACATATCCGTTGAGTAACGGGCGCGGCGAGAACCCTTATCGATTCTCGAGCAGCTGCGTTTGCTCACGTGGATAAACAGGATTACGGAGAAAGTCGCTAATATCTAGGCAAGAGAGACCTATATGATTATAAAAAAAAATGTGTGCATATCCTTTACAGGACATCGCTGTCAACACCAGCATCTTTCAGCTGATTGTTGATTTCTTGGCTCAGTAGTTTGCCATTGCTTTCTGAGCGGCCGGCTCACATACCCCGTAAGTTACCGACGGACGCGATCCGAACCACTGCTGATTCTCACCGTCGTCACGTTACTTACGAGAGTATACGAGATTACAGAAAAAAATTGCTAACCCCTAGGCCAGGAAGCCGGTCATATGATTATAGTGGATGGTAAATATGATATGAGATATGTATATGCAGCGATAACATAATTGATAATATGATAGTGACTGTCCGTCTCTACAACATCATTCATTCATTCACTAGCATGTCCTTTGCAGAACCTCGCTCCCATAACAACCTTCAGGAAAACTTCTCGATCACAAACAAGATGCCCAGCGTCCGATACACCCATCTGGAGATCATCCGCCACATCCTGCACCCATCTTCTCGTTGGCCTTTCTCTTCCTCTCTTCCAAGGCATATACCCCTCCATTATTGTTCTCTCCAAACTTTCATGACGTTTCAAGTGACCGAAATACGAGGCGCGTTTTTTAAGTAAGTCCCGGTATAAAATTAAAAACAAACCATTATATATAAAAATGATTTATTGCAGCCAAAAGTGAACCACACATTTACATTATTTCTCAACATAGTCACCATTGGCTTCAAGACATTTTTGGTATCGTGGCACCAGGTTCTTAATTCCAATGTCGTAGAAGTCTGCCGCCAGTGTCTTGAACCATTCATTAACACCTGTCTGCAGTTCATCATCAGTTTCAAAACGCTGGAATGCCAGCCAATTCTTTATGTGCATGAAAAGGTGGTAATCACTTGGCGCCAGATCGGGGGTGGTCGAAAATTTCCCAGTGAAATGTTTGCAACAATTGTTCGATATGCGACGTGAGGTCGAGCATTATCGTGCAAAAGCACAATTCCAAGGACAGCAACCCACGTCTATGTTTTGTCAGATTGTCACAATAAGATTTGGCATTAACTGTCTTTTCACGTTTAAGAAAATTAATAAACAAGATCCCCCCCCCCCCCCCTTTTTTTTTTTTTGGTCCCAGAAAACAGCGATCATGAATTTCTGCAGCACTGTTGGTTTTTGCTAGCAAACAACGCAGCAGGACGAACCTCGCAGCTGGCGGGAGTATTTATTTTTGCACTCATTATAAATCACTCACACGCAGCTTCAAACAAGATTTCGACAGTGAAAAAATAGCACACAGCTAGCTAATGAACAACATAAACATACTGCATATGCACATTTCCGTTTTCCATCGGTGTTTGTCGGTATGGTCATAACGGGACTTACTTAAAAAACGCTCCTCGTATATAAATTTTCTTTGTTTTATCGTCTTTAATATCCGACCCTCTTCAATATTCAGCTCTTGAAGTATGGATACATTTGTTATTTTCTTTACCTAAGATATTCGTAGAACCCGTCTATAACATTTATATTCAAAAGCATTTATGCGCTGTACAGCTTGTTTAGTAAGTGTCCAGGTCTCCATCCATCCATCCATCATGTGCCATGCCGGTAAGCGTGGGCAGGTCATTTTCTGTCAACTCACTCGATCACCAGAGTCGTGGATCAGCTCCGTGTTTCTGTCTCGACTATGCCACAAAGCCAAGCCAATCCAGGTACTTGCTTCTAGGTCTTCCCCTTGGTCTGTTCCCCTCGATCTTACCAGTTGTCACCAAGTTCTCCAAATCATTTCTTCTCATAACATGCCCAAAAAATTGTGACTGTCTACGTCTAATGTCTCTAATCAGTTTACGATCTTCATTTGTTTCTTGGAGAACTTGTTCATTGGTCTTTCTGGTTGTCCATGGTATTCTTTGCATTTTTCCCCAGAAACCACATTTCTACAGCCATCAGATGTTTTTCAGCCTGACTGCTCATTGTCCAAGCTTACACATCCATATAAAAGTACAGGTTCTATGTAGCATCTCAACACTCTTTTTCTCGTTTCAATTGCCATCTTTTTATTGGTCAGTATGTTTTTCATCTTGCTAAAGGCTACTTTCGCCAAGGCGATTCTTGTTCTAATCTCTTCAAGGCATCTTCCATCAGATGTTATTACCGTTCCGAGATAATTGTACCTATTCACTTGTTGAAGAATATTCCCAGGTCTTGTCCAGGTCTCATAGACGTATATTGCAATGGGAAAGATGCATGCTCTTAAAAATCTAATTTGTGTAGTTATATCTGTCCTACTCCATAATTTATTCAGTTGTTTTAGTCTTTGAAGAGCAATTGATATTCGTTGTTCAATTTCTTTTATTGTGTCACCATTGTTGGTAATCAATGACCCAAGATATTCACAATTTTCCACCACCTCCAATCTCTCTCTGACTCTCTCTCTCTCTCTCTCTCTCTCTCTCTCTCTCTCTCTCTCTCTCTCTCTCTCTCTCTCTCTCTCTCTCTCTCTCTCTCTCTCTTTCTACAACATCAGCAGCAAGATACTGTGTCGAGCCTAGCAGGATTAATGATAGAGTCTCCTGACTTTAAGGTTCATTCTTTTCTTTTGGCTTTTGTTGTGGTTTTTGTCTATAGGTGTTTATGTTTAGTCTTTTGGTAAAGATTGTTCTCAGCTGTTGTTAAGGCAATTCGTGCTGGATCGATTTGGCTCTGCGTATACAGTAGCTGGTATATGATCTTCCCTCTTTACATCAGTAGAAATGTGAGATACCTCAGTATTAACAGGTGAACTTAAAATGTAAAGTTGGCAGAAACCATCACTATGCTCTGTTACCAGAGTTACCACCACTGTTACTAGAAAAGTAATAAACTTCCCCTGAAGAATTTAGGAAACAGTGAAAGTCACGAGTGCATTAAACTCAGAGTTTGCCAAATGAACGCGTAATTCCAAATAAATGTTTCCGTATTTAAGCTATTTAGACATAATTAGTCCCGTATCCCCCTCTCTCTCTCTCTCTCTCTCTCTCTCTCTCTCTCTCTCTCTCTCTCTCTCTCTCTCTCTCTCTCTCTCTCTCTCTCTCTCTCTCTCTCTCTCTCTCTCTCTCTCTCTCAGGTAACAGTATTTGTCACGCTTTACAGAGGTGGTCTGAGATCAAATTACAATTCCAGAAGCGTTACTAGCGTGATGTGATGTGTACTCGCTTGTCAAGTTAACTTGAGATCCCAACGTTTTCCCACGTTCCTCCAATAAATATATCTGTGGCCCGTAGTTACTTTTAGAAGCATTTGTACACAGTGGCTTCTGATACTATTACCACTTAATGGGCCCATTTGGGCTATCACATGTCTTGTTACCGAGGTAAGCGGAAAGAGTTACCTGTCTTTCGTTCTCCAGTGTTATCACTTGGGATTATACTGTCTAACGAACCGAACAAAGAAAATGTGCATTTGTAGAACGCTATGTCACAGCTATGAAGAAGGAGGCGGAGTAGGCGTGGAAATGTCCGGAGTGCATTAATCTTTATTCCTGACTTCATACTCACATACGTATTGTTCTGCTGTGTAGCAGTAACATGTTTCGAATGTTTCGGATACCTTTGACTGCCAGAATTACTAGCAACGATTTCCTGGTAGAGGTTAATTCTGGTTGAGCGTTATACGTAACTGTAAGAAAGAGACCGTGTTTTTAATCATATCATGAGAATGAAGGCATAGGAAAACACCGTGATAACTGGAATGTTTGCTACTTGGAAAAGTATAGAAAAACCAAGAGAAATTAAGCTGGATGATCCAATACTGGACGTTGAGTAATATCATTGGGGGAATAGATCCAGACCACCAAGGGCCGAGATGTGTGGAAAGACATGACCGCCTATGTGATTAGGTAAAGCAAGTGATGATAATAATGATATTTGTGTTCTGAATATGGCTGGATTTAATTCTAAACAGAGGGGTGGACTGCGTTAGTGGGTACACACATTACATATATTTCTTTAAACACTGGGTAAACATTTTTTATTATTTCATTTATAATCATATGTCAGGAATGTGAGAGAGAGAGAGAGAGAGAGGGGGGGGGGGAAACAATCAGATTTCAACTGGTACCATTAATGTTAGGACTCTTCGCTGATTGTTGAAGATGATGATGGAGCGCGTGTGGGAAAATCCCGACTATTGTGTTGTCGGTTCTTAAGTGAATTCTTTATAGAACAGGTGTCTGAGTAGACTGTTTAATGTATCTGATCGTCAAAAACAATATATGCTATAGTCTTTAATGTTTTCTTTATAAACTTACGTCATGCAACATCTGATCGTCAAAACCAATATATGCTATAGTCTTTAATGTGGTTTTTTTTTAAAAATAAACTACGTCATGTAACATGTTTGGCGTATTGTTTTATTTAACTTGTATTTCGTCTTAAATTGTGGTGTATTGACTGCAACAATAATTGTTCTTTGTAATTCTTCGTATGGTGTGTATTTTTCGTTCATCTCTACATGATTATTAGCTACATTAATCAATTACCTCCTTGTCAGGTCTTAGTCAGATATGACTGAGCTACCGTATAACAGTAGACGGTACTACCTGGTTTCTGTTAGCGCTGAACGTTGGGCGGCGCTTACCAAACCCGACACCCCACATTGTGCCAACGGCTTTGGGCGGAAGAGCGCAATTGGGAGGGTACAAGCCTTACCCTGGTGCGAGGAAATGCAAGCTAAAGACAAAATGTCATGGCAGGGCGGACCAGGCCCTAAGCCTTGGTTGGCGACTGGTCTAGGATCGAAGCTCCGACAGGCGGACAGTTAGAGCATTGCTTTGCTGACCCGGCAGCTTCTGCAGCTTGTCTTGTTCCAGATGTAGGGGTGTTGCCTTTCCTCTGGAGTAAACTAGGCAGGCCGAGAGAGGGATCATGCTGCATGGGCAACACATGATCTCTATATTTTAGCCCAGGCTTTGTGCTATGGAGAGGCAATAACTCCATCCCTGGTCTTAACTGGTCTCGGAATCAAAGCGAGAGGCAACTGTTACGGGTTATAAGTCCTTGTCAGTTGGCGTAGACATGGGGCGCCACGCGTTGCCTCTGACGGTGGGAGACACCTATAGGTGTCACTGATCAGCTACCGCCCGCCTCAAGCTGGGCAGCCCCCAGCCAATTGGGTGCTGATCCGCCACAGCCTGCCTGCTTCAATGGGTGCTTGGGGCTAGGACAAAATCTGAATCGCAGGCTGTAAAACCAACGCACCAGGTACAAACAAATATAAATATAGAAACCTCAAGCTACGGCTTGCAACCTGGAACGTGAGAACCATGTGTCCAGGATTTTCCACTGACTTGACCAATATTGACGATGTGAGAAAAACGGCTGTGATTGATGCCGAACTCAATCGTCTAAACATTGATATTGCTGGCCTGCAGGAGACTCGCCTCGCTGAGGAAGGGTCACTCAGGGAAAACAACTACACCTTTTTCTGGAAGGGTAGAGGGCAGGCAGAAAAAAGGCAACACGGTGTGGGCTTTGCAGTGAAGAATTCGCTACTGGGAATGATTGAAATTCCAGCAGGAGGAAATGAAAGACTATTATCCCTGCGCTTGGCAACCTCTTGTGGGTTTGCCACCATTATTACTGCATATGCACCGACACTCGATTCCTCTGATGATGTGAAGGATTCGTTCTATGAGGAGTTAGACTCCGTGATCAAGGCAGTTCCAAAATCTGACTACATTTATATGCTCGGTGATTTCAATGCTCGTGTGGGCAAGGACTCGAGTTCATGGCCAGTGTGCCTTGGAAAATACAACATCGGTCGCATGAATGAAAATGGGCAAAGGCTGCTGGAGCATTGCACCAGTAATGACCTATGTATTACAAACTCCTTTTTTAAAACAAAAGAGATGCATAAGGTCACATGGAAACATCCAAGATCCTGCCATTGGCACCAGCTGGACTTCATCATCACACGGAGACAACATCTGAACCATATATCATTGACTCGTAGTTACCACAGTGCTGACTGTGATACGGATCATTCTTTGGTTGTTGCAAGGGTTAGACTGAGACCAAAGAGAATCTACACAGCTAAACACAAACCTAGCCTCAGGATTAATATTATTAACACTCATGATCCTGAAAAGTGCTTTCAGTTTCAACAGCAACTTGAAGACGCTTTCACTGATACACCAGAAAATTGTACAGTAAATGAAAAGTGGGGTCAAATTAAGGAAACTCTTTATAAAACTGCCGTAGGGGTTTACGGCACTGTGGATCATAAGAGGCAGGACTGGTTTGCGGCCAACAGCGAGACTCTGCAGCCCTTGATTGATAAGAAGAAGAAAGCTCTCTTAAGAAACAAGGAAAGACCAACGCGTAACACTCTGAGTGAGCTTAGGCAAGCTAGGAAGGATGTGCAAAAGGCTGCCAGGCAGTGTGCAAATGATTATTGGATCAAGTTATGTGAGTCCATTCAAATCGCAAGTGATAAGGGAGACATAAGAAGCATGTATGAAGGAATAAAGAAAGCCTGCGGTCCAGTGATCAAAAGAAGTGCACCATTGAAAACCTTGACTGGAGAAATCATCACTGATAAGAAACAGCAGATGGACAGATGGGTAGAGCACTATTTGGAGCTTTACTCAAGTGAGACCAAACTAGCGGATGATGCCCTCAACGCCATAGAGGCTCTACCAACTCTTGACCACCTGGACACACTTCCCACCATAACAGAAGTTAAGTGTGCTATAAATGAACTTGCATCTGGCAAGGCTCCAGGTAAGGATGGGATTCCAATAGAGGTTATCAGGAGTGGGCAAGACACACTCACTATACAGATCCACCAGCTAATAGAGCTATGCTGGCGTGAAGGACAAGTCCCACAGGATTTCAAAGATTCAAGCATCATAACACTGTACAAGAACAAGGGCGATCGGAGCGACTGCAACAACTATAGGGGTATCTCACTTCTGTGTATTGTTGGAAAAGTATTTGCCAGAATTGTTCTGCGCAGACTTCAAGTCCTAGGAGATCAAGTCTACCCCGAATCACAGTGTGGCTTTCGACAGAACCGGTCTACCACTGATATGATATTCTCATTGCGACAAATGCAAGAAAAATGCCGTGAACAGAATCAACCACTGTTTATTGCCTTCATCGACCTCACAAAGGCATTTGATTTGGTCAGTCGTGAGGGTCTGTTCAAGGCACTAAAGAAGATTGGCTGCCCACCAACTCTTCTGTCCATTGTGGAATCGTTCCACACAGGCATGAAGGGTATAATCAAGTTTGATGGTGCAACTTCTGAAGAATTTGAAATCAAGAGTGGAGTTAAGCAAGGTTGTGTACTAGCTCCCACCCTCTTTGGAATATACTTTTCACTTCTACTGAAATATGCATTTCATGATCAGGATGGTGGTATATACATTCACTCACGCTCAGATGGCGGCCTCTACAATGCTCAGAGATTGAAGGCTAAGACCAAAATTAGGAGGGTACTGATCAGAGAGTTGCTTTTTGCAGATGATGCTGCAGTTACGACCCACTCTGAGGAAGAATTGCAATGTCTACTATCTGCATTCTCCAATGCTTGTTCTGAATTTGGTTTAACAATTAGCAAAAAGAAGACACAGATTATGTCACAAGGTGCACATGGGGTACCATCAATCTTTATTGACGACGCTGAACTAGAGATAGTAGACCATTTTACATATCTAGGATCAGTGGTGAATAGCAAATTATCCCTAGATCAGGAAATCAACATCCGGATTGGTAAGGCAGCAACAACAATGAACAGGTTAAGAAAAAGAGTCTGGGAGAACAGGAAGCTTACTGCCAAAACAAAAGTCCTTGTCTATCAAGCCTGTGTCCTTAGTACTCTTCTCTATGGCAGTGAAACCTGGACAACTTACTCACACCAAGAGAACAACTTAAACAGCTTTCATATGCGGTGTCTGCGAAGAATTCTTGGTATTAAGTGGCAAGACAAAATCACAAATACTGAAGTATTGGAAAGATCAGGTTGTGTGACAGTTTATTCCATGCTCAGTCTTCGTAGACTTAGATGGATAGGACATCTTAGGAGGATGGATGATGGTAGAATACCAAAGGATATCTTTTTTGGTGAATTACAGATGGGTAAGAGATCTCAGGGTCGGCCTCTACTACGATACAAAGATGTGTGTAAGCGGGACATGATTGATACAGGCATTGATAATGCACATTGGGAGCAAGTCGCCGCTGAACGTGTTGCATGGAGGGCAAATATCAGAAATGGAATAAAGTCAAAGGAGAAAATTATTGCAGAAAAGTCACACATCAAGCGTTTGAGACGTAAGATGGTACATGATGGTGGAAATGACCACGTGTTCACATGCACCCACTGTGAACGGACATTTACAGCGCAAATTGGCCTTATCAGTCACACTCGCTACCGCCATAGTTAAAAGTTATTATGCCTTTTTAAAGCACAAACTATCGTCTGTCAAGACGGCAAGGTGCCAATGTAATCAATTACCTGTTTTGCATTACCAAATCCCACTGCAACCGAAGTCATTCTATTGTGAATGTTACAGTTGTATTGTTTAGCTATGACCATACTCGACGAACGAACGAACGAACGAACGAAAATCTTTATTTTCAAAGGGTTAAGAATTGGGCACGCAGGACAGTCTGACATTCTGCCCTTCTTCTTAATTTCCTCTCATATATTCTTTCATTCAACATCACTTACGAAGCAAATTTTTGACAACAAAAAAACAATAGCATTATAACGCATGAAAAATAATCAGTAACAAATGACTCACTGAGGCAATGTTTAACATGGGCATTATAAATACCTAAGGAAGGTGTAACATGCCATACATATGGAAATGTTTTTTGCTAGTTGTCGTTAGAGATAATTTACCATGATTGGTGGTGTCTTTGATTTCTTGTGGAAGATTGTTCAACAACTGAGCGGCAGAGCATGCTAAGCTTGTTTTATATAAGTAGTCGTTTGTGGAGTGGCAGTAACCGAAGACGTTTATGTAGGTTAGAATTGCAGGTAAGCGTTTCACCATTAATTAAACGCACAGCCCTTTTCTGGAGTGAATATAGGCGTTTTGTAATTGATTCGGAGCATCCATCCCAGATTGTGGAGCAATAATCAATATGTGTTTGTATATGGGAAGTATAGAATATCTTTCTTGTGTTTTCGTCAAGGAAATTTTTAATTTTGGCAAGTTGGTATACTTTTTTGGCTATTTGTCGACGCTACATTGTGGTGCCTAGTCGTCGACGATGAGCAAACAATTAGAAAATCAAAGAGATGATTTAAAAACGAGCAGAAGAATACTTGGCTTTTAAAGAAAAGAAAAAACAAAAACTAAACAGGCCTTCTGGAGAAGTTATGTATGAAAAGAATACTAGTCACGCAGATAATACAGAAACAAATCTTATCTTAGTGACATGAAAACCGCGCTAGTTTTATAACAAGAGGGACAACTGCGCCAGAGACAGAAGAGCTAGAGACAGAAGAGCAAGAGACAGAAGAGTTAGAGACATAAAAGCCAGAGACAGAAGAGTGAGAGATAGAAGAGTGAGAGATAGAAGAGTGAGAGATAGGAGAGCAGGAGAATAGAAGAGTGAGAGATGAAGAGTGAGAGATAGAAGAGTGAGAGATAGGAGAGCAGGAGAATAGAAGAGTGAGAGATGAAGAGTGAGAGATAGAAGAGTGAGAGATATGAGAGTGAGAGATGAAGAGTGAGAGATAGAAGAGTGAGAGATAGAAGAGTGAGAGATAGGAGAGCAGGAGAATAGAAGAGTGAGAGATAGGAGAGTGAGAGATAGGAGAGCAGGAGAATAGAAGAGTGAGAGATGAAGAGTGAGAGATAGAAGAGTGAGAGATAGAAGAGTGAGAGATGAAGAGTGAGAGATAGAAGAGTGAGAGATAGGAGAGAGAGAGATAGGAGAGCAGGAGAATAGAAGAGTGAGAGATAGGAGAGAGAGAGATAGGAGAGCAGAAGAATAGAAGAGTGAGAGATAGGAGAGCAGGAGAATAGAAGAGTGAGAGATAGGAGAGTGAGAGATGAAGAGTGAGAGATAGGAGAGTGAGAGATAGGAGAGAGAGAGATAAGAGAGCAGGAGAATAGAAGAGTGAGAGATAGGAGAGAGAGAGATAGGAGAGCAGGAGAATAGAAGAGTGAGAGATAGGAGAGCAGGAGAATAGAAGAGTGAGAGATAGGAGAGAGAGAGATAGGAGAGCAGGAGAATAGAAGAGTGAGAGATAGGAGAGCAGGAGAATAGAAGAGTGAGAGATAGAAGAGTGAGAGATGAAGAGTGAGAGATAGAAGAGAGAGATAGGAGAGAGAGAGATAGGAGAGCAGGAGAATAGAAGAGTGAGAGATAGGAGAGAGAGAGATAGGAGAGCAGGAGAATAGAAGAGTAAGAGATAGGAGAGAGAGAGATAGGAGAGCAGGAGAATAGAAGAGTGAGAGATAGAAGAGAGAGATAGGAGAGTGAGAGATAGAAGAGTGAGAGATAGGAGAGAGAGAGATAGGAGAGCAGGAGAATAGAAGAGTGAGAGATAGGAGAGAGAAAGATAGGAGAGCAGGAGAATAGAAGAGTGAGAGATAGGAGAGCAGGAGAATAGAAGAGTGAGAGATAGGAGAGAGAGAGATAGGAGAGCAGGAGAATAGAAGAGTGAGAGATAGGAGAGAGAGAGAGATAGGAGAGCAGGAGAATAGAAGAGTGAAAGATAGGAGAGCAGGAGAATAGAAGAGTGAGAGATAGAAGAGTTAGAGATGAAGAGTGAGAGATAGAAGAGTGAGAGATAGGAGAGAGAGAGATAGGAGAGCAGGAGAATAGAAGAGTGAGAGATAGGAGAGCAGGAGAATAGAAGAGTGAGAGATATGAGAGAGAGATAGGAGAGAAGGAGAATAGAAGAGTGAGAGATAGGAGAGCAGGAGAATAGAAGAGTGAGAGATAGAAGAGTGAGAGATGAAGAGTGAGAGATAGAAGAGTGAGAGATAGAAGAGTGAGAGATGAAGAGTGAGAGATAGAAGAGTGAGAGATAGGAGAGAGAGAGATAGGAGAGCAGGAGAATAGAAGAGTGAGAGATAGGAGAGCAGGAGAATAGAAGAGTGAGAGATGGAAGAGTGAGAGATGAAGAGTGAGAGATAGAAGAGTGAGAGATAGAAGAGTGAGAGATAGAAGAGTGAGAGATAGAAGAGTGAGGAGAATAGGAAGAGAGAGAGATAGGAGAGCAAGAGAATAGAAGAGTGAGAGATAGGAGAGCAGGAGAATAGAAGAGTGAGAGATAGGAGAGCAGGAGAATAGAAGAGTGAGAGATAGGAGAGCAGGAGAATAGAAGAGTGAGAGATAGGAGAGCTGAGAGATAGAAGAGTGAGAGATAGGAGAGCAGGAGAATAGAAGAGTGAGAGATAGAGAGAGTGAGAGATGAAGAGTGAGAGATAGAAGAGTGAGGAGAATAGAGAGAGAGATAGGAGAGCAGGAGAATAGAAGAGTGAGACATAGGAGAGGAGAGATAGGAGAGCTAGGAGAATAGAAGAGTGAGAGATAGGAGAGAGAGAGATAGGAGAGCAGGAGAATAGAGGAGTGAGAGATAGGAGAGAGAGAGATAGGAGAGCAGGAGAATAGAAGAGTGAGAGATAGGAGAGAGAGAGAGATAGGAGAGCAGGAGAATAGAAGAGTGAGAGATAGGAGAGAGAGAGATAGGAGAGCAGGAGAATAGAAGAGTGAGAGATAGGAGAGAGAGAGAGATAGGAGAGCAGGAGAATAGAAGAGTGAGAGATAGGAGAGCAGGAAGAATAGAAGAGTGAGAGATAGAGAGAGTTAAGAGATGAAGAGTGAGAGATAGAAGAGTGAGAGATAGGAGAGAGAGAGATACTAGGAGCAGGAGAATAGAAGAGTGAGAGATAGGAGAGCAGGAGAATAGAAGAGTGAGAGATATGAGAGAGAGATAGGAGAGCAGGAGAATAGAAGAGTGAGAGATAGGAGAGCAGGAGAATAGAAGAGTGAGAGATAGAAGAGTGAGAGATGAAGAGTGAGAGATAGAAGAGTGAGAGATAGAAGAGTGAGAGATGAAGAGTGAGAGATAGAAGAGTGAGAGATAGGAGAGAGAGAGATAGGAGAGCAGGAGAATAGAAGAGTGAGAGATAGGAGAGAGAGATAGGAGAGCAGGAGAATAGAAGAGTGAGAGATAGGAGAGCAGGAGAATAGAAGAGTGAGAGATAGGAGAGCAGGAGAATAGAAGAGTGAGAGATAGGAGAGCAGGAGAATAGAAGAGTGAGAGATAGGAGAGCAGGAGAATAGAAGAGTGAGAGATAGGAGAGCAGGAGAATAGAAGAGTGAGAGATAGGAGAGCAGGAGAATAGAAGAGTGAGAGATAGGAGAGCAGGAGAATAGAAGAGTGAGAGATAGGAGAGTGAGAGATAGAAGAGTGAGAGATAGGAGAGCAGGAGAATAGAAGAGTGAGAGATAGGAGAGCAGGAGAATAGAAGAGTGAGAGATAGGAGAGCAGGAGAATAGAAGAGAGAGATAGGAGAGCAGGAGAATAGAAGAGTGAGAGATAGGAGAGTGAGAGATAGAAGAGTGAGAGATAGGAGAGTGAGAGATAGGAGAGTGAGAGATAGGAGAGCAGGAGAATAGAAGAGTGAGAGATAGGAGAGAGAGAGAGATAGGAGAGCAGGAGAATAGAAGAGTGAGAGATAGGAGAGAGAGAGAGATAGGAGAGCAGGAGAATAGAAGAGTGAGAGATAGGAGAGCAGGAGAATAGAAGAGTGAGAGATAGGAGAGCAGGAGAATAGAAGAGAGAGATAGGAGAGCAGGAGAATAGGAGAGCAGGAGAATAGAAGAGTGAGAGATAGCAGAGCAGGAGAATAGAAGAGTGAGAGATAGGAGAGCAGGAGAATAGAAGAGTGAGAGATAGGAGAGTGAGAGATAGGAGAGTGAGAGATAGGAGAGTGAGAGATAGGAGAGTGAGAGATAGGAGAGTGAGAGATAGGAGAGTGAGAGATAGGAGAGTGAGAGATAGGAGAGTGAGAGATAGAAGAGTGAGAGATAGGAGAGTGAGAGATAGGAGAGTGAGAGATAGAAGAGTGAGAGATAGGAGAGTGAGAGATAGGAGAGTGAGAGATAGGAGAGTGAGAGATAGGAGAGTGAGAGATAGAAGAGCAGGAGAATAGAAGAGTCGGATAGAAGAGTGAGAGATAGAAGAGTGAGAGATAGAAGATGCGTGAGAGTGAATAGAAGAGTGAGAGATAGGAGAGCAGGAGATAGAAGAGTGAGAGGATAGAAGAGTGAGAGATAGAAGAGTGAGAGATGAGAGAGTGAGAGTAGAAGAGTGAGGATAGAAGAGTTGAGAGATAGAAGAGTGAGAGATAGAGAGTGAGAGATAGAAGAGTGAGAGGATGAAGAGTGAGAGATAGGAGAGAGGAGAATAGAAGAGTGAGGATAGAAGAGTGAGAGATAGAAGAGTGAGAGTGAGAGATAGGAGAGCAGGAGAATAGAAGAGTGAGAGATAGATGAGTGAGAGATAGAAGAGTGAGAGTTAGGAGAGCAGGAGAATAGAAGAGTGAGAGATAGGAGAGTGAGAGATAGGAGAGCAGGAGAATAGAAGAGTGAGAGATAGGAGAGCAGGAGAATAGAAGAGAGGGATAGAAGAGTGAGAGATGAAGAGTGAGAGATAGGAGAGCAGGAGAATAGAAGAGTGAGAGATAGAAGAGTGAGAGATAGAAGAGTGAGAGATAGAAGAGTGAGAGATGAAGAGTGAGAGATAGGAGAGCAGGAGAATAGAAGAGTGAGAGATAGAAGAGTGAGAGATAGAAGAGTGAGAGATAGAAGAGTGAGAGATAGGAGAGTGAGAGATAGAAGAGTGAGAGATAGGAGAGCAGGAGAATAGAAGAGAGGGATAGAAGAGTGAGAGATGAAGAGTGAGAGATAGAGAGCAGGTGAATAGAAGAGTGAGAGATAGAAGAGTGAGAGATAGGAGATCAGGAGAATAGAAGAGTGAGAGATAGAAGAGTGAGAGATGAAGAGTGAGAGATAGAAGAGTGAGAGATGAAGAGTGAGAGATAGAAAAGTGAGAGACAGAAGAGTGATAGATAGAAGAGTGAGAGATGAAGAAGTGAGAGATAGGAGAGCAGGAGAATAGAAGAGTGAGAGATAGAAGAGTGAGAGATAGAAGAGAGAGAGATGAAGAGTGAGAGATAGGAGAGCAGGAGAATAGAAGAGTGAGAGATAGAAGAGTGAGAGATAGAAGAGTGAGAGATAGAAGAGTGAGAGATGAAGAGTGAGAGATAGGAGAGCAGGAGAATAGAAGAGTGAGAGATAGAAGAGTGAGAGATAGAAGAGTGAGAGATGAAGAGTGAGAGATGAAGAGTGAGAGATAGGAGAGCAGGAGAATAGAAGAGTGAGAGATAGAAGAGTGAGAGATAGGAGATCAGGAGAATAGAAGAGTGAGAGATAGAAGAGTGAGAGATGAAGAGTGAGAGATAGAAGAGTGAGAGATGAAGAGTGAGAGATAGAAAAGTGAGAGACAGAAGAGTGATAGATATGAGAGTGAGAGATAGGAGGGTGAGAGAAAGACGAGAGAGAGAGATAGGAGAGTGAGAGAGGAGAGTGAGATATACATGAGTGAGAGATAAAAGAGTGAGAGATAGAAGTGTAGGAGATAGAAGAGTGAGAAACAGAGAAGTGAGAGACATAAGGTGAAAGACAGAAGAGTGAGAGACAGAAGAGTGAGAGATATATTAGCCTGTGTGTAATAGAAAGTATTAGTGTAGCAACTGGGAATAAAATAATTACTGTAGCAACTGTCTGGGATAAACAAAGTTAATGTGTCAACTCTCTGGGATAGACAGAATTAATGTAGCAACTGTATGGAATAGTAAGAGAAATGTAACAACTGTTTAGGATAGAAAGAGTTAGTTTAACAACTCTCTTAATGAGGCAACTGTCTGGGATTGCATAGCTATTGTAGAAACAGTCTGATATATAAAACATGACTGTAGCATCTGTCTGGGATAGAAAGAAATAGTGTAGCGACTGTCTGGAATAGAAAAAGTTACTGTAGTAATAGTCTAAGACAGCGAGAATTTATGTAGCAATTGTCTAGGATAGAAAGAGTTAATGTATAAACTGTCTGATATCGTAAACCTTAATTTAGCAAATGTCTATGATATAATGAGTTAATGGGGTAATTGTCTTCTATTGAAGAGTTATTGCAAAAACTGCCTGATATAGAAAACACTGTCCTCGGATAGAAAGAGTTAATGCAGCAACTGTCTGACACACACAAATTTGATATACCAAATGCTTATGACAACATGTTCACTTGGTGGCCATTAGGGCATAAACTTACAATCCACCGGGATAAGATGTGACAAGAAATAAATTATAAACTTGCTATCTTGAAAGAACCTTTTGTAGTTCGCATGACATAACATACATACGGGGAATTTCTACAGAAGTGTTTGTAAACCCTGGGTGTGAATCGTCTAGACCTGTTCACGTTAGTGCTGGGTGCGCGTTGCGTGATCTGTGTGTGTTTGTCGCAGCTTTGATTAACTGTAATACGTCATTTTGTCTGGTTCACTGTTGTTGGTAACGTCAAAGGCCACGGTTGTTCCATTATATGGGTAGATGAAAAATATGGTCCTATTCACCTATAGCAAAAACAGCCGTTGATTGAAAACGAAACAAATATCTAGTTTATATCACAACGAATCCCTCTAGACCAGAGGTTCCTAAACCACGGTCCGCGGGCCACGTGTGGCCCGCCAGCTGTCAGAAAGTGGCACGCGAGGCCTCGAGCAATCATTTTCCGCAATGACAGTTATAAAAAAACAAGCAACATTCCAGACTCACCGACAGTAACCTTGCTGCGCGTATGACTTTGGGCACGACAGAATTGTGCCCAGACATCTGAACTTAAGTAACTTTTCATGAAGAACAGTTACAATTGTAAATGAATTACATTAATAGCGATTTTTGAAACTGATTTCAAATTTCAGTTAAGAAAAGTAAGAATGATATTTCACGACTTTTATAATTTTATAACGTTGTGGCCGGCTTCCAAGAGTGAGGAAGAAAATACAACCTGAAATAGGGGAAGAACAGTGTGGGTTTGTAGAAGGAAAGGGTACAGTAAATGCTGTGTATATGCTGCGATCAGTTATTGAACGTGCTATAGAAGTAAACAAGGATATACATCTTTGCTTTATCAACCACACAAAGGCTTTTGATAGAGTTAGACATGTCAACATGGTGGATATGCTTGCAGATCTACAAATTGATGGGAAAGACATTAGACTTATAAAAAACATATATTGGAAACAACAAGCTGCCATAAGGATTGATAATGAAGTGGAACAATAACAACCTATTAAGAGAGGTGTTAGGCAGGGATGTGTAATGTCTCCAGATCTATTTTCCCTATACAGTGAAAATATTTTCAGAAATTTAGAAGATATAAATGGAATCAGCATTGGAGGAAGAAACATCAATAACATTAGATATGCAGATGATACAGTATTGATTGCAGACAATGCACAGGATCTGCAACAATTAGTAGACGCGGTTGTTGTACACAGTGAGCAGCTGGGGTTGGAATTAAATTGTAAGAAGACACAGGTTATGGTCGTCACTAGGAAGAACGAAGTACCACAATGTAATATACAAGTAAATGGGAATATTCTTCAACAAGTGAATCGATACAATTATCTCGGAACAGTCATAACATCTGATGGGAGATGCCTTGAAGAGATTAGAACAAGAATCGCCATGGCGAAAGTAGCCTTTAGCAAGATGAAAAACATTCTGACCAATAAAAAGATGTCAATTGAAACGAGAAAAAGAGTGTTGAGGGGGTACATAGAGCCTGTTCTTTTGTATGGATGTGAAACTTGGACAATGTGCAGTCAAGCTGAAAAACATTTGATGGCTTCAGAAATGTGGTTTCTGAGGAAAATGCAAAGAATACCATGGACAGAGAAAAACCAATGACCAAGTACTACAGGAGACAAATGAAAATCATAGACTGATTAGAGAAATTAGACGAAGACAGTCAAAATTTTTTGGACATGTTATGAGAAGAAATGGATTGGAGAACTTATTGACAACTGGCAAGATCGAGGGGAACAGACCAAGAGGAAGACCGAGAGGAAAATACCTGGATGGCTTGGCCACATGGCATGGACGAGACAGGAACACTGAGCTGATCCACGACTCTGGTGATCGAGTGAAATGGCGAGTCATGACCGCCCACGCTTTCCGGCATGACACATGATTGATTGATTGATTAACTACCGAAAACAGTAGATATGGCCCTTGAAAAGCTTGGGAACTACTGCTCTAGACTCTAGTCCAGGGGTTACCAAACTTTTTTCTCGGCGGGCCGGATAATTGAAAAAATTGATGAGGGCGGACAGCATACTCATTCTGTACAATACTTGCGCCAGTCTCCGTGGCGAAGGTCTTACTGGACGCAGTTCGTAATCCCGTATACCCGCGTTCGAAACACAGATGCGCGCGATTTGGCTAGCAGACCGCATTGCTCTGGTTTTTTACGCTATGGTATGGGTGCGGGTCGTTCAGAAAGCATTGGCAAACTACTGAACGTAAACTTGCCAAGACATCAACAACAGCAAACAATGCTGGTGTTCACTGCAAACGTCCTTTAAAGGATATGCAACTAACGTTAACAACACTTGCAAGCCAGAATGAACGCTCTGGGAATAAAGACGAAAAACTAAGTTAATCATGGGTGAGTGGCGTGCAATGCACACAAAAAAACAAAGACAACCAACATATTTATTTACTACAAAAGGTTATCAAAGAAGCCGACGTTAGTAACAAAGATAGTTACATCAGACCTAGTGTGCACATATACGAATCTCACAAACTAAGCAGCAAAAAAGGTTAGTGAGATTTGTGAAGTTGATATTTGGCTTTCAAGATTTCATCCATGTTTGGTTTGGAATTGCAGCATCCAATCTAGAGAATTGCTTTCAAATGTTCATCAGTCAATCTCGTTCGATGTATTGATTTCACATATTTCATTTTTGAAAATGTTTGCTCACAGACATAAGTTGTTCCAAACACTGATACCATTTTTGTTTCATATCCTTTACAGGACATCGCTGTCAACATCAGCATCTTTCAGCTGATTGTTGATTTCTTGGCAAGATTACGCTCAGTAGTTTGCCATTGCTTTCTGAGCAACAGGCTCACATACCTCTAAGTTACCTGACGCGGAGAGAACCGCTACCAATTCTCGCTCACATCACGTTACTTACGAGAGTATACGGGATTACGGAGAAATTCGTGTAATCCCTAGACCAGGGAGACGGGCACTGATGCCATACCAGCGGCAAATTGCTTCAGTTTCGGAAACTCAACATCAGCTAAGCAGCGGTAAAATTCAACAAGTTTTCCTTCTCTGTGCTTCTCTTTCAACAAGTCATTTGCTTGCAAATCAGTGAGCTTCAACTGTAGTTCAACTGGCACATCATCAAGGTTACAATCAAACGGATTCTGGAACAGAAGAATGTCACTTTCAATTCTGTCAAGATCTGAAAATCTCTCCAAACGAATATTTTATTTTTCTTTCGGAAAATCGAGTTTGACATCTTCGGGGATTGTAGCGCAAAACTCTTTGAAACAGGTGAAAATGAGAAACGTTTTCTCCTTCCTGTTGTATTACAAACAATGACAGCTTTCTCCGAAATACTTTTGATGATTCTGTAGAGATCACAGACGAGATTATCCTTTCCTTTGAAGTTTCAAATTCAGATCATTCATGTTTGATGTGATGTCGATCAAAAATGACAACTTTACCAGCCAAGTAAGATCTGGCAGCTGTGGATCAGCTTCTATTGTTTTCAGTGAGGAAAACATCTATTTCGTTTCGGAGCTTGTAAAAACGAAACAGGACTTGACCGCAGCTGAGCCAAACTCACTGATGTGTGATAAGGCAAGTACACAGAAGTCAGAATCAATTTCTTCAAGAAACGTCTTTAACTGACGGTGAATTGAGTGCATATCCCCGAATGAAGTTCACAGCAGAAACGACTGGTTTCAGTACACACGAAATGTCCAAGTCTTTCCCCACAGAGTGCTTGCTGATGTATGATGCAGTGTATGAACAGAGCGCACAGAATTTGCAAATTTTCCAACTAAGTCCTGATCTGTACCATCAGACTCTTCCTCACTCCAGCCATGTGTTTTTTCCTCCATCAAAGCTGATTCCACTGAAAGTTATAATCTTTTGCACTTCCATTAAAATGTCTTTTCCTGTTGTTGTTCCATGTATGCTGCAAACGGATGCCAACTCTTCCGTTATCTGAAAGTCCAAATTGACACCACAAATGAATCACGAGAAGTTGTGACGTACTCGAGAGATCAGTAGACTCATACAGCGCCAGAGAATACCACAACACGTTCCTAGTTTTCTCTCGTATCTGTAGTACTATGTTGTCTCCAAATTCTTATGTTCTTCGCACAACTGAACTTGCCGTACGGCAGATAGTTCCAAACAAATCGGCTTTCTCAGACACAAGTCATTTGCTGCTTCCATAATACACTCTTTGATGAAGTTGCCATCAGTAAACTGTTTTCCTCGTTCTGCCATCTTATATACAATGTTGTAGCTTGTAAGAGTGACAGATTCATTTTCAGCAAACTTTCTCGTGAAGAGATTTCTTTGAGTTTCAAATCCACGTTTCATGGACTCATATTTCTCAGAGTGTAACTTTCCAGAAAACTTTCAATACGTTGATAGATGTTATGTTTCGTAGTGACACCGAAGATTGTACTCTTTCAATATGGCAACACTTTAGCTGCATATTACGCAACTGGATTTCCGGTCCTTTGTTTCCACAAAGAAGTACTTTACTCTCCATTCTTTCATTGAAAACGCGACACTCGCCGTCCACTTTTCTTTTCTTAGTAGCTATAATGAAAGGTGAAGTACACGGGATCTGAAAATGAAGAAATCATTGAATTAGAAACATAATTAAAATCCTACTGACACACAAGAAAAGCAGGCGACTAGGGGTCACTGGTGAAGCTACGGCTCACCATAGGTACATATAAAGTTTATAGGTACCTATGGTAATAGAATATATCTCATAATAAGGTTTGCAAAATATATAAATAGGGCCGGCCTAAATAAACAGCCTAGAGCAGAGTTTTTCAACCGGGGTTCCGAGAGTGGCAGCAAGGGGTTCCGCGGAAACAGACCGAAATCGCCTAAATGCAACATTTCTGCCCATCTGGTTTATTACATAAAGTAGGACAGACACTTGGATCATCGTACAGAGTTCCTTGAGCAACGTAAACATTTGCGTAAGGATCTGCTCCAGCAGAAAGACTGAAAAACACTGGCCTAGCGACCAGCTCGATTAACACCTTGACCGGGGAATTCTGCAGAGCTGGAGATAATATTTTCGTAATAACACGTGGATTCTATGCCATTTTTATGCAATGTTTGCTACTTTATTGCCTCTATTCACACTTGTAGTTCACTTACCTATCACTGTCAAACATAGAAATCCTTTTACATACCCATAAAATGGTTGATTGATTGATTGATTTAGGAAACGACATCACAGCATTCGGGGCATTCCCATAAGCGCTCCGTCCCCATCCTCAGAAGCCAGCGAAGAGTTCCAACCCCAATAGTACCAATAGCAATCTGATAATATGTGCGTCTCGCCTTTCCTCTAAGCGTCGAGCATCGGCCAGATCCCCTCGTCACTCCACGCTGTCACATTCTTGCCAGACCATGGTGATCCATTTGCTCCTCCGAGGTGTACCGTGCTACCCATAAAATGGATGAATGGCAAAAATAAGTAAGTATTTCTGGAACATTGGAATTGTGTTGACAGCCGGACGCATCTGGGGGATGGAAAGATATATATATATATATATATATATATATATATATATATATATATATATATATATATATATATATATATATATATATATATATATATATATATATTATATATATATATATGTGTGTGTGTGTGTGTGTGTGTGTGTGTGTGTGAGTGTGTGTGTGTGTGTGTGTGTGTGTGTTGTATGTGTGTTGCTATGGAAACCATGGAAATGTCAGAGCGTAGGCGGCGCTACAACAAGCCGGGGAAGGACTTTGAATGGTGCGAAATAAGTAAACATTACAATAAACAAGAAAATCTAGATACAATAATTTATAACGGAAAATTTTAAATTTAGACACATAGTAGCCCTGAGGTCTCCGCAAGTGTAAATTAATCAATCAATCAATTAGGTTCTGTCTCCACAATGAAGGTTGGCTACAATAGATCTCAAACTCTGTCTCTCTCCTTGATTGTACATTATATCAGGCTGATGTTCGTTCATCTCTTGATGTTATCTTTGAGAAATATGCAACAATTTTACTTATATAGCAATGCTATTAAAAGTTATGTCCCCTCGCTATATATAAATTATATTGTAAATTAAAATATTAAATTTTATTAAGTAAATAACTGTTTGTACACAAACAAACTATGACAGTTGGCAGCACCAGAATGAGAAGAAGAAGTGCAGAAAATGACGTCTCAATCGGATGGACCGTTCGCGAACGCATAAACAACATACATACACACATACATACTTACAGAGAGACAGACATCGCATTTTATATATATAGATACTAGCTGACCCGGCCCGGCTTCGCCCAGGCCCTGGAGGGGATCTATCTATCTATCAGTCTGTCTGTCTGCTTGTTTGTCTGTCTGTCTGTCTGTCTGGCTGACCCGGCCCGGCTTCACCCAGTCCCTGGTGGGGAGCATCTCATTTAATTAATATAAGTAGTCATATAAGCTCTCCCGTTCCCGACTATCTGTCTGTCTGTCTGTCTGACCCGGCTTCACCCAGTCCCTGGTGGGGAGCATCTCATTTTATTCATATACGTAGTCATATAAGCTCTCCCGTTCCCGACTATCTGTTTGTCTGTCTATCTGTCTGTCTGTCTGTCCCGGCCCGGCTTCACCCAGTCCCTGGTGGGGAGCATCTCATTTAATTCATATACGTAGTCATATAAGCTCTCCCGTTCCCGACTGTCTGTTTATCTGTCTGTCTGTCTGACCCGGCCCGGCTTCACCCAGTCCCTGGTGGGGAGCATGTCATTTAATTCATTCATATAAGTAGTCAAATAAGCTTCCGTTCCCGACTATCTGTCTGTCTGTCTATCTATCTGACCCGGCGTGGTTTCGCCTGTAAACAGTAACTTAAAAGAATGTCCTTCCACACACCATTCATTATTTTTAATGAAAACTGTTTTTATTCACCGACATGACAGTTGATAAGTTTTGTAAGCAGAAATAGATGGGTTACAATGTTATGCATTATGCATTATTTTTATGCAAACTTTGAAAATGCCTTAAAGATTATATCATTATTTATTATAACTCATATGCCTGAAAATAACTATAGACAAAGAGTTTAACAATAGTGCAAGTAAGTCCAACAATATGACTATAAAATATATAGAAATATTATTAAAAGTTATGCCCCTTGAAATAACTTTTCTAGAGTGAAGTCCCCCTGCTATATAGACATTATATAATGAAAATGGAAAAGTAAATGTTATTAAATAAGTAGAAGATTTTACATTAAGAAATTATTATAGTCGGTTGCACAGGAATGAAAGGAAGACGTGTAGAAAATTTCATCTCAATCGGATGTACCGTTATCGAACGCATCCAATACATAAATCCCCACAAACACACAAACAAACATACACTCTGTTTTATAGATATAGATTAGTATCATGTATGGCTATGAGTAGTTGCGGACATGTGCACTAGGTGTCTGTTGTCAGTATAATATGGTCTGTACGTCAGTCCAGTCAAAGGTGTGTCGATATCGCTGGAGCAATAAAAGCACGATAAGAAATATTGCACGACCATGTAGTTGTAAACATTTTATTATCCTAAATAAAAAGCCGGATTCCTGGAAGGGATTACGTTCAAGTTTCTTCTTCTTCTTCTTCTTCTTCTTCTTCTTCTTCTTCTTCTTCTTCTTCTTCTTCTTCTTCTTCTTCTTCTTCTTCTTCTTCTTCTTCTTCTTCTTCTTACAACATCTTCTTCTTCTTCTTCTTCTTCTTCTTCTTCTTCTTCTTCTTCTTCTTCTTCTTCTTCTTCTTCTTCTTCTTCTTCTTCTTCTTCTTCTTCTTCTTCTTCATCTGCTTCTTCTTCTTCTCCTTCGTCTGTTACTTCTCCTCCTCCTCCGTCTCCTCCTCCTCCTCTCCTTCTCCTCCTCCTCCTCCTTCTTCTTCTTCTTCTTCTTCTTCTTCTTCTACTTCTTCTTCTTCTTCTTCTTCTTCTCTTCGTTCATCCGGAATGTTTTTTCAGACGTATTTGCGATGTGAAAAGTTTTGCGCCCTTACGCCGACATATCCGCCTTCTGCGGGTGTTTGTTGACCGGGTGAACCTTCCCGGGTGCTTCGAAGGACATTCCATTCTCACTCGGACGTTTTTGCTTGTGCCAAGTTTATTAGCGTCCTTAGGCCGACACATCCGACTTCTGCGGCGTTTGTTGACCGGGTTAGCTTTCCCGAGTGGACGAAGTTCGTAATCCCGCATTCAACATACCGCTGCAAGCGATTTGGCACTAGCGTTGTTTATAAATATATATATATATATATATATATATATATATATATATATATATATATATATATATATATATATACTAGCTGACCCGGCCCGGCTTCGCCCAGACCCTGGTGGAGAGCATCTAATTTAATTCATATAATTCATATAAGTAGTCATATAAGCTCCCTTTCCCGTTCCCGACTATCTATCTGTCTGTCTGTCTATCTGTCTGTCTGTCTGACCCGACCCGGCTTCTCCCAGACCCTGATGGGGAGCATCTCATTTAATTCATATAAGTAGTCATATAAGTTCCCGTTCCCGACTATCTATCTGTCTGTCTGTCTGACCCGGTCCGGCATCGCCCAACTCCTGGTGGGGAGCATCTCATTTAATTCATATAAGTAGTCATATAAGTTCCCGTTCCCGACTGTCTGTCTGTCTGTCTATCTATCTATCTGTCTGTCTGTCTGACCCGGCCCAGCCCATGGTGGAGAGCATCTCATGTAAATCATATAAGTAGTCATATAAGATCCCGTTCCCGACTATCTGTCTGTCTGTCTGTCTGTCTTGGGTAAATGGAGGAGGGAGGAGGAAGAGGGAGGTGGAGGAGGGAAGAGGAGGGAGGAGGAGGAGACATGAGGAGTAGGGAGGAATAGGAGGAAGGAGGAGGGAGGAGTATGGTGGAGGAGGAGGGGGAGAGGAGGGAGGAGGAAGAGGGAGAAGGAGGGAGAAGGAGGGAGGAGGAGAACGCAGGAGGAGGAGGGAGGAGGAGAGAGAGAAGGAGAGGGAGGAGGAGGGAGTGGGAGGAGGAGGATAGAGTAGGAGGAGGGAGGAGGCGGAGGGAGAAGGAAGAGGGAGGAAGAGGGAGGAGGAAGATGGAGAAGGATGAGGGAGAAGGAGGAGGGAGAGAAGGAGGGGGAGGAGGGAAGAGAAGAAGGAGGAGGAGGGGGAGGAGGAGGAGGGAGGATGAGGAGGGAGGAGGAGGAAGAGGGATGAGGAGGAATGTGAAGGGAGGAGGAGGAAGGAGGTAGAGGGAGGAGGAGGAGGGAGGAGGAAAGAGCAGGAGGAGAGAGGAGGAGGAGGGAAGAGGAGGGATGAGGAGGAGAGAGGAGGAGGGATGAGGAGGAGGGAGGATAAGGAGGGAGGAGAAGGAAGAGGGAGGAGGAGAAATGTGAAGGGAGGAGGAGAGAGGAGGTAGAGGGAGGAGGAGGAGGGAGGAGGAGAGAGGAGGAGGGAGGAGGAGAAGGGAGGAGGAGGAGAGGGAGGAGGAGGAAGGAGAGAGAGGAGGAGGAAGAAGGAGGAGAGAGGAGGAGGAGGGATGAGGGGGAGGAGGGAGGAGGAGGAGGATGAAGAGGAGAAGGGAGGAGGAGGGCGAAGGAGGAAGGAAGAGGAGTAATTAGGAGGAAGGAGGAGGGCAAGGAGGTAGGAGTTGGAAGGAGGAGGAAGAGGGAGGAGGAGGAGGAGGAAGAGAGTGGAGGACGGAGGAGGAGGAGGGAGGAAGAGATAGGCGGAGAGAGGAGGAGGAGGGAGGAGGAGTAGTAGGAGGAATAGGAGGGAGGAGGAGGAATTAAGAGGAGGATGGGGAAATAGGAGAAGGAGGAGGGGGGAGGAGGAGGAAGAGGGATGAGGAGGGAGGAGAAGGAAAGGAGGAGGAGGGAGGAGGAGGGAGGAGGAGGAGGGAGGAGGAAGGTGAAGGAGGAGGAGGGAGGAGGGGGAGGAGGAAGAGGGAGGAGGAGGGAGAAGGAGGAGGAGGGCGGAGGGAGGAGGAGAACGCAGGAGGAGGAGGGGGAGAAGGAGGAGGGAGGAGGGAGAGGGAGGAGGAGGGAGGAGGAGGAGGGAAGAGAAGAAGGGGGAGGAGGAGGGGAGGAGGAGGGAGGATGAGGAGGAAGGAGGAGGAAGAGGGAGGAGGAATGTGAAGGGAGGAGGAGGGAGGAGGCAGA
>JACEFZ010004887.1:15000-68019 GCA_014155875.1 Cepaea nemoralis | reverse complement strand
ACCCTATTAACTGAAATGTATTATTGCCTATCTAGAACTGTGAGCAGCAAGGACAATCTTTGAGCTTAACTGGTAAGCCTTACCAAGCTGAGACATGAAGACCTGAAAGTCATATATCAAATATTCCCATTTGCCACTGATTGGTAACAGATTAATCGTGGTGCATCAGTGCAGGCTGTGGATACTGGATGTTATTAATGTTTAATTTGACAGGTGACGAACACCATTACCTATGGACTAGTAGCCTAGTTTTGTCACGTTGTTGTTGGACAACCATGCCAAGACCATTTATTTCTGGTGTCCTGTGTGAACTCTCTCTCTGTCTCTTTCTCTGTCTGTCTGTCTCTCTTTCTCACACACACACACACACACGCACGCACGCACACACGAAGGCGAGTCAATAAGTAAGTCACACAATTCTGTGGGTTGGCAAGTAAATGTAGCTGGTGTTTTCTACAGGTGTCATTAGGTGACAGCAACATTGAACTTCATATTCCCATTCGTCAGGTGGCGCCAAGTGTCTCATGCGCAGCGGATAAATAATGTGGCAACGGTACTTACAGAGTGTACAACCAAAGAGCAACGTGCTGTTGTGCATTTTTTTGTGGGTAAAAGGACTGCTTGCAAAGGACATTCATAAGGAAATGCTTCCTGTTTATGCTGACAAATGTTTGTCCCTTAAAGCGGTGCATAGCTGGGTAGAAAAATTTTCTCAAGGACGCTCTAAAATTGTTGATGAAATCCTATCTGGTCGTCCTGTTGAGATTGCAACAGAAGCATCCGTGCAGCGGGTGGAGGAGATGATTAGAGGTGACAGGCGAGTAACGATAAGACTCTGTAGCATCTGCTATATGGTTCCCACATGGTTCAGCATACAGCATAATGCATGATCGATTGAAATTTCCAGGACTGCTGACTAGAGGAGTGTTGCTTCTTCATGACAATGCCAGACTACATACGGCTCGATTAACTCTGGAGAAAATTAACCAACTAAGGTGGGAAGTTCCGGAACATCCATCTTACAGCCCCGAGCGATTTCTACCTTTGTGGTCCACTGAAAACCCACCTTGGCGGGAGACATTTCGCGAATGATGTAGAAGTTGAATGTGAAGTGAAAACGTGGTTTAGAAAACAGAGCACACAGTTCTATGCAGCCGGTTTGGGACGACCGATAAAACGATGGGATAAGTGCATCTTTGTTGGTGGAAATTATGCAGAGAAATAAAGGGACAATGTATGTATACAGATAAACTGTTTTCAAGTTGTTATATTTAGTTATTTTTCTACAGCCATTTCTGACTTACTTATTGACTTCCCCTCATAGGTCACCAACATATACATATATCTGAATCTGTGTTCAGTAAAGAATTAATATAGCCTGCTGCAGTCCGCCATATATTATTTAATGCTGATGGTGGTTCTCAGGTAATCACAATAAGCCAATAACCAAGTACAAATTCAAGAAACATCAGGACAGAGAGAGGGAGAGAGCGAGTGAGAGAGAAAAATGAAAATGAGAGACAGGAGTGAATGGAGCAGGGAGGAAGATGTAAAGAAAGGGTAAGGGAAATACAGGGAGTGAGGGGGGGGGGGGGGTGGAGGAAGAGAGCTGTAACAAAAGGTTGAGAGAGAGGACAGTTACCAGTATACTAGGGGAAGTCAATAAGTAAGTCACAAATGGCTGTATAAAAATAACTAAATATGATAATTTGAAAACAGTTTATTTTTATAGACACATTGTCCCTTTATTTCTCAGCATAATTTCCACCAACATTGATGAACTTATCCCATCGTTTTATCAGTCCTCCCAAACCAGCTGCATAGACCTGTGTGCTCTGTTTTCTAAACCATGTTTTCACTTTACATTAAACTTTAGCATCATTCGCAAAATGTCTCTCTCCAAGGTGGGTTTTCAGTGGACCAAAAAGGTGGAAATTGCTTGGGGCTAAGTCGGGGCTGTAAGGTGGATGTTCCAGAACTTCCCACCATAGTTGGTTAATTTTCTCCTAAGTTAATCGGGCTGTATGTGGTCTGGCATTGTCATGAAGAAGCAACACTCCTCTAGTCAGCAGTCCTGGATGTTTTCTTCGAATTGGATCATGAAGCATTGATAGAACTTCACAGTATGATTCAGAATTCACATTGTCACCTTTCTTCTTAAAATTGGTTATAAGCACTCCTTGACAATCCCAGAACACGGTCAGCATAACCTTTCCTGCTGATGGCGTAACCTTGAATTTTTGGACACAAGTCAAAGAAGGATGTTTCCATTGCATTGAAGCATGCTTTGATTCAGGCTGGTAGTGATGCACCCATGATTCTTCCCCAGTAACAATCCTGTTCAGCATGTCTTCTCCTTCATCTTCGTATCGACAGAGATGATGCAAGGACAGGCCAAATCGGTTCATTTTGTGCTTCTCCTTCAATTGTCTGGGTACCCACCTTGAGCACACTTTCTTAAATTTCAATCAATCATGCATTATGCTATATGCTGAACCATGTGAGCACCTTATTGCAGATGCTACAGAGTCTATTGTTACTTGTCTGTCACCTCTAATCATCTCCTCCACCTGCTGCACGGATGCTTCTGTTGCAATCTCAATAGGACAACCAGATTGGATTTCATCAACAATTTTAGAGCATTCTTGAGAAAATTTTTCTGCCCAGCTATGCACCGCTTTAAGGGACAAACATTTGTCAGCATAATCAGGAAGCATTTCCTTATGAATGTTCTTTGCAGGCAGTCCTTTCACCTACAAAAAATGCACAACAGCACGCTGCTCTTTGGTTGTACACGCCGTTAAGTACAGCCGCCATTTTGTTTATCCACTGCGCATAAGCATGAGACAACTAGCACCACCTGATGAATGGGAATATAAAGTTCAATGTTGCTGTCACCTAATGACACCTGTTGAAAACACCAACTAGATTTACCTGCCATCCCACAAAACTGTGTGACTTACTTGTTGACTCGCCCTATATATATATACTGTAATAACAGATCATTCATAGCCAACTAACACATAAGATGAAATGAAGACAAGTGACACCAACCCAATTGCTGAGATTCATTTTCATACTAGCACATATTTAATGTAGACACAAGGACACGTGTACTATCTAGTCAGTCTTCACAGTACTCCATGATACCAGCTGAAACATTTAATCTTGACAGTAAACTTCAAGCCCATCTGGCAAAGAAAAGCCTACAACAGTATTTACCATTAGCATGTGAAATACTAGAGCGTTATATTTATGAGATGAGATGAGCAGTTCTCTTTCTAACCACCTCTACTACCCAAAGTAAAATGCTGTACCCATTTTACATAGAAATCAAATGTCCAGCTACCTCCATCTGAACTGAAGTAGAAACTGCTCTGCTCTCACTGTAACAAACATTCCCTTGGTCAGATAGTATTAATATGCCATCTCCAAACCCATACTGGGACTGACAGATAAACAATATGGTCCACTGACTTTCGACAGCACAAATAACAATATCCATTAAATAAAAGTTAGTTTCATATCCTTTAGAGCAGTGGTTCTCAACCTTTTTTGGCTCGTGCCCCCCTTCACCATATTTTAGAACGTCATTCCCCCCTTCCTATCAAAAATTTGGCCCGTGCCCACCTTCACCGTATTTTCAGAACGTCATTTCTCTCCCCCCCCCCCCCCCCCTTCATATTACCTATCTAAAAATCCCCCCACCCCTACACAGTATATGTAAAAATGGAAGGTAAATTTAATAGCATATACTAAAACAAGTCTAGACATCCACATAAAACATGATTTGTGGGTCTACTTACTTTATAAAATGAATTTTAGACGGATGAGACGTACATAACTGTAAAGTATGAAGGGAAAAACAATATTATGTAATCGGATCTTGTATTAACGAGATCTTGAAATGATCTTCATTCCCCCCCTGAAAACCCTAGAATACCCCAGCGGTTGAGAACCACTGCTTTAGAGGATGTCGCAGTCAACCTTGGAATAATTGGCTGTTTGTGATTTCAGACAAGTTTATGTTAAGTAGTTTGCCATTGATTTCTGAACGACCAGCACTCATACCATTTTATAAAAACCAACACAAGGCGGTCTGCTCGATTATGAAATGCATCCGTAATCCCTATGCCACGGAGCATTAAATAGGGTTGAATTATTCCAAGGCCTAGCAAACCTGCCTGCCATCTTGGTAGCCATAAGTTTGAATTTGCATGGAGGCAGATGTTTAATATCGACCTGGTTCCCAGGCCAACCTGGCCTAAAATAGGTACCGGAAAATGTCCTGGGAAGTAAAGACAACGGACGTAACATGGACCACATCAGCCCTTGATGACAATTAAACATCTGTGTCTTGTGTCTTCTGCCCCATACACCACAAGGCATATAAAAAAGGTCCTTTATTTAGTTTTGTTTCCGCAGCATTTTTGTTGTTGTTGTTCGTTTGCATATCCTTTACAGAACATCGCTGTCAACATCAGCATCTTTCAGCTGATTGTTGATTTCTTGGCAAGATTAAGCTCAATAGTTTGCCATTGCTTTCTGAGCGACCAGCTCACATACCCCGTAAGTTACCGACACGGAGAGAACCGCTACCAATTCTTGTGCACATCACGTTACTTACGAGAGTATACGGGATTACGGAGAAAGTTGTGTAAATGCTAGACCAGGGAGACCGGCTCCACAGCATTAAGAAAACAAAATCCGTCAACTAGAACTTTAATTCAATGTTAGATATTTTTTTTAAAATCAAAACTTCTGTTATGTTACAATTTCCATATTGTATGTTATACATTTCATTTACAAATATAATTCTTATTATTTCCAGATAATCATAATTCTTATTATTTCACATCGATTCCAGAGCATTAAGAAAATCAATCCATCAGCTAGAACTTAATCATACGTTGCATATTTTTATTTAATCACAACTTCCGTTAAGTTACAACTTCCATATTGTATATTATACATTTCATTTCCAAGCAAATTTTTAGATCATGATGATAAGAAAAGGAAATTTCTGGAAACATGGGTACATTCAACTGTTCCCAAAATCACTGTCTAGGTTAATACCATCTTTACAGATGTTAACAATCTGCCAGCTAAGTCAAGATTTTGTCAAAATCATTTCTTAATAAGATAAAATTATATGTGAATTTCATATTTATAGCTTGTTTTAAAACTGTGCAGCTATGCATTACTTAATGTCCTTGAGGCATTCTGTGAAACAGAACATCCAGTGATTTAGTTAATGATAAATGAAGAATTTACATCATAAAAATCCACATTTGACTTAAACAATATGTGAAGACCACTACTGCAATATATTACAGGTGAAAAGTTTCATGCTATCACATGCCTGGCTTCATAATCGAGAAATTTAAAAATTAAAAGTTACTTATGGACACTTAAACAACAACTCATAATCCAATCAATGGACATTGATTGAGCATCAATATGTGGTGCATGCCTACTTACGGCATATTCACAGATCACTTTGACAGTGTTCACCTTCAATCAGCAACATATACTTGTAAAACAGGTTTCATTCTAAGAGAGTACTGTCACTTACAAAAATGATATCAAGTTGTCTACCATGTCACAACTGAATCAAATATTACATACATTTTTAAAAAAAATAAATCAGTCATCACAATTTCTTCAGCAATGAAGTTAAAACCTTTGTAAGTGAAATAAAAATAAATTTTATATGAAACAAAGGTGTACATATTCTTCAAATTAATTAGAAACAACACTTGGATGTGACCACTATTACAGACAGGACAAAAGACAGAAATTAGCAAACAAAATAATCCCACTATTACACAGACAGGACAAAAGACAGAAATTAGCAAACAAAATATTCCATCATGTTATAATCAAAACTTCAGCTTTTATATTGTCTACACTAATAAGAAAAGCACATACAACATCTATAAATAATATCAAGGAGTCTGGATTACTGTGGAAACAAACATTCAAGTCTCTGACAATCTGTGAAACACATTAGTTTGTAGTGTTCACATGTGAACGTAATATCACAATCTACTATAACAAGACATGACTGCATTTCAAGTGCCAGAAGTAGACTATCAGTGGAGATTGCTAGAATGCAATATAAAACACACAATTTACTTACAGGCAATATATATATACTATACACAGGAATATTATACTTAACTATGTAGGAACATTCAAGTGTTAGTTTAGAAGCACAATGCCACTAATAATGTTATTAGCTAACGAAAATCACTCGGAAAATGTTTGGCACAAGACTGAAGCATGTGTTAAATTAAAAAAATGTACAATTAATCTCTTGGCAGATAATGCGGGACATTCATATACGAGGTTAATGTGTAATGAAGCGGCATGACAAGACCTTTCCTCCTCACCTATTTTTCTTAGAACCCTACTATCTCGGCATCAGCACACCAAAAGTTTAAGAGCAAGCACCATTTAGCCATGCTGACCTTGACTGGCCAGATTTAACCCCAGAATACAATGTTGGTAAGCAAGTAAAAAAGATCCATAAGTTAAACAGATACACATAATGAGATCTAAGAATACACTCACTTGATCGGATATTCCCTACCACCTCATGATTACTGAAAGCGAAGTGATTAACTCATAAAATAATTCATCATACCTAAACTAATTCTGCACTAGCTAAACATGTTTCACTTATCCACTCAGTCTTAATACTGCTTTAACCCCTTCTGCCAAACAGTTTTTTTTTAAAACTTCAACCCACTATTCCAGGTGCTTATTTCACATTTATCTTTGAAGCCAACTCATTTTAACACCAGCTGTAGTTATGTTAAAGTAACTGCTTTCTGAAACAGAATCAGTTAAGGAGTGACAACAGATGTTAACTATACTGACTAGTACATTTTAAATGCAAATGTTATTTTTCTTCCCCAACACAGAAGACAATTCAATGTCTTCAGTGACGCAATTCTGAAAATATCTCACCCTTTTTTACTTTGTGAACAAAAATGTTTTTAAAAAAAGGTGTTGCCACACTACACTTGAATTTAAAAAGAATACAATTTGCGTAAATTGTTTAGTTCACTAATGATCAGACAGAACAGGTACCAAAACATTCTTAATCCATGAAATATTAGTTGACAATGTCTTGTCACTGCAAGTTCAGAACAACTGCATTGATAAAGTCTGAAGTGCCTGCATAACCTCCCATATCTTCAGTCTTGACCTGTGGAAGATTTAGTTGAATATTATTTTTTTTTTTTAAATCTAATATTAATGATTGATTACCTGTAAGAAATTCTGACCTATTCAATCTACCTATAAGAAATTCTGACCTATTCAGTCTCACTGAAGTAACAAAAATGTGAATAGTATATGTTTTGATGAGATTCTTATATTTTCAAAAGGCACTAAAACAACCACACTGCACAACTCATGGCTTACTCCAGTTGAGTTATTCTGTTCTCTACTTGAACACTTCTGGTGACCTATGACCTTCTAGCCTATCCTTGCTGAATCCTGTTGTCAAATTCTGTATAGGCCATAATTTACTATATACATATAACACAACAGTGGCACAACTTTTATTTTTAAAATGTTTGCATATCCTTTACAGGACATCGCTGTCAACATCTACATCTTTCAGCTGATTGTTGATTTCTTGGCAAGATTATGCTCAGTAGTTTGCCATTGCTTTCTGAGCGACCGGCTCACATTCCCCGTAAGTTACTGACGCGGTTAGAACCGCTACCGATTCTTGCTGTCATCACGTTACTCACGGGAGTATGCGGGATTACGGAGAAAGTCACTAACCTCTAGGCCGGGGAGACCGGCACAGTTTTTATAGTCATTTATAATGAAAGCACTTGTATTCATATTTAAATTACCAGAAACTACAATGCGGCTAAAATTTGAGCTTTTACGAATGCATTTCTAGAACACATTCCTCTACAAATACCTTACCAAATTACACAGGTGAGTATATCTCTCCAGAACATGTTAACTCCTTCGTCTTCTATCTCATAACTCCCCTTATGAGTCATCAGAGTTACAATGAATGCACACATACTGAAATCTTCAGCGATACATTCAAGTATAAGGGGGCTGCGTGATCTTGAGCCATGGTGTCCTCAAGTACTGGAGGTCCGGGTTCAAGCCCTGGTGAGGGCCGGGATTTTTCACATGGACTTCTGGTAACAAAATTTCCCCTGGTCTCTGGGTAGTGAGATCGGACGCCCGTGTGTATTAGCGCACGTAAAACATCTCTCGGCAGTTGGAAATTGAAAAACAGTAGCTTAATGGCGCTTCCCGGGTAAAATTTTGAGTTAAAAATCTACCCAAAATATTTCAGGATCCTTGCCAGTGCTACGTAGTTTGTGCACTGAGATGAGTTTATCCGCACCCAGGTTTGAGTTAGGAGTAGAACGGAGCAATTATGGGTTATATTGGTGTGCCGTGACGTTTATCCATCGACTAAACTAACCATTCAAGTATGGCAACACTGTAACACATTCCATTTGTCTGGCTCTGCCTGTTTATTGCTTGATGTTACATTAAACTTGGATAATAACATTTGAGGAGGAATTCTGGTGTGTAATGTAGCTAGGTTAGAGAAGATTTGAACATTTCACTGCAAACAAGAGTAATTCTTGGTAGGCTGCATATTCATGCCTTTAAGAAGTATGTTTCATGTTCTATAAATAAAATGTATGACTGCAGTAATATTTCTAGTCGAAAAAGCTAGATCCATTGCTCCAAATTTGGGATACGTATCCAGCTTTCACACCCATACAAAAGAACAGATGCCAGCACAGCTTCTTCTTCTTCTTTCATTCGCTTGAAATATGTCTATAACTGCAATGTTGTCTCTTGTATGAATTTAACTGTCTTTTTCAGTTCACTCAGCGGTCCAAAGAGTTTATCTTCCACTGTTGTCTCTCTAGGCCAGAAGGTTTGCCTAGACATATAATTTAGGCAGTCTTGGAGTATGTGCTCTGCTGTCTGCGATGTCAATCCACATGTGCACATGGCTGATTCACCAATCTTGAATTTTGTATACATGTGGTTGCGTACTCTATTGTGTCCTGTTCTGAGGCATGGAATAATGACTTGTTCTGATCTGTCCATAATGTGGTAATCGTCTTTAGCAGGTTTTGGTGGCTTTCTAACTGATTTGATCATTCTTTTCTTTTTGTGGTATGTAATGGGCACATCAGGCTGTTCTTCTTGAAACATAGCTGAATGCGATTTGGCAGCAGATCGATCCCCTTGCGTTGGTTTTTATGAAAATGGTATGGGTGCCGGTCGTTCAGTTATCAATGGCAAACTACTGAACGTAAACTTGCCAAGAAATCACGAACAGCCAAAAATGTTGGGGTTGTCAATGACGTCCTGTAAAGAATATACAACTAACTTTTTATGACTATGAAAATTGATTACTGCTTTTAAAAAATTAATGTTTAATTATATTTATTAATGGATATGCACCGAAATCAGCGATGATCTTCCAATATTCTTAAAATGAACTATGTCTGCATCTATGTAATCATGATAGCTAAAGAAACGGAAACATTCTAATTGATAGACTTTCATTACAGTGGAGTTCTGAGAACAATATGATCATTTCTTTCCCCGTGCACAAGCCTATATCTGTAAAGTTGTTTCCCACATGAACTGCACTGTCATCTCCTGATCCTGCGGTCTTCCAGAGATCACCATCCATGGTTTTTTCATCTATACATAAAACAGAACTTCTTGAACTACAGTTGGTACATTGTTGTAGGATGTGTTCTTTAGTGTGAGGTGACCGTCCACACAAATACTGAAGTACTGGAAAGATCGGGTGGCATGACAGTTTGTTCCATGCTCAGTCATTATATACTTAAATGGAAAGGACACATTGTTCATTTGTTTGTCCATCAAGAATGATGATGACCATTCATTTCATCCAGTGGGGTTGAAGGTATGGAGCCGTGGGTTCTAAGATGGCTGATAAGGCCTATTTTGGCTCGAAATGAGAGGGCTGCTCAGTCGCTCAGGGGGCTGCCGAATCCCACTGCTGCTCCGGTCAGTAGAAGACGACCATATGGCCTGAGCCGCCTGTGTGCAGGTCTGCGACTATGGCTACCAGCGTACCCATGCCTGCCGCTTCGCCGCTCGCCTATTGCCACAGGGCTTGAAGGTGATATATGACGTTGGATGAAGAATGACTTGCGCAATGACTTGGATTAAAGTGAGGAAGAGTTGCGCAATTCGTCGACCTCACTCTCTCACCCGAGTCCATCTGAGTCCAGTAGCAAGACAAGTCGAGACGACTGGAGACGAATACAGGTGCAGTGGATGACCAGGGCGCTCTACGTGCCTTGCCGTGCTCATTACGTTCCACAACGCTTTGCAGGTAAACGCCGTCTTGCCCGTTGAATCAGGAATGATTTCTTCCGCGCAGTCTGCCGAATCCTGTCTTCACAGAAAGGGCACATTAGGAGTATTTTCAATGGTAGAATACCAAAGGACACCTTTGTATGTGAATTTCAGATGCATAAAAGATCTCAGGGTCAGCCTCTTTTATGGTACAAAGAGCAAGTCACTGCTGATCAAATTGCTTAGATGGAGGAGATCAGGAATGGAATAAAAACAAAGGAGAAAATTATTGCAAATAGTACATACACTGAGCGTGTGAGACATCAGATGGTGCTTGATGATGGAAATGACCATGCGTTCACATGCATCAATTGTGGACGAACATTACCTCATGAATTGGTCTGATCAGTCACATTCACTACCCCCTTGGGTTGTAGTTATTACATCTTTTTATAAGCTCAGCGTAATAAACTATCATCTGTCAAGGTGCCAGCATTCGTTATCAGTATTTATCTGCTGAGTGATGAAATCTTGAACCTAAACATTCAACCGTTTTCATCACCATTCTGCCTAGATTCCCTTTCACACAGTGCATACATTTAATATAATCTCCAGCTTACCTTCCCTCCTTTGATTACTTTGATTATTGCATTGTCTATCAATGTGGCATGATATTCCAGATGCAAGTGCCTCAGCATGTTGCAGGCACTAAGTAATGTAGCGGTAGGATTGGCTATATTTTTACCTACAGCTTCCGCGAAAGCATGACGAGCACCCTATTAAATTAAAAATTAAAAACAATACAATTATTAAAGTTGGAAAAATAAATTTAGATATTTAAAAACCAAACAATTATATCAAACTGCAGTAGAAGACCAGGGATGGAGTTATACCTCTCTGTAACACAGAGCCTGGGCTAAATTGTAGAGACCATGTGTTGCCATGCATAATGATCTCTTTCTCTCTCTGCCTGCCTAGTTTACTCCAAAGGAATGATAACACCAATACATCTAGAACAAGACAAGCTGCAGAAGCTGCCAGATCAGCAAAGCAATGCTTTAACTGTCTGCCTATCTGAGCTTCGATCCTAGGCCTGTTGCCAACCAAAGCTTAGGATCTGGTCTGCCCTGCCATGACATTTAGTCTTTAGGTTGCATTTCTTCGCACCAGATAAGGTTTGTACCTCCCCATTGCGCTCATCTGCCTGAAGTCGTTGGCACAATGTGGGGTGTTGGGTTTTGTGTGAGCGCCGCCCAACATTCGGCATGAAAACAAAATATAGATATTTCAGGAAAATGATAATTTCACATCTAAAATATGGTTGATTGGTGAATTCTCCTGAAGACAGGAGTTTTACTCTGAAAAGGACTTACATTTATTTATTCGTACTAGGTTAACTGATTTTTTTTTTTTTTTTTGAGCTAGCTCGCTTTGAACATAGTCCATAAATACTATGTCTAGTAGTGATGGACTGAATTTTGCGTGTGGGTTAGCTTTCCCTATTAACAGTGTCCCTCGCCATCAGGCGAACCCACTCTGACTTCAGAGATACTTGTAATTTATGTCCCAAAGTCAAAGAAGACAGGTCAACATTTTAGTCCAACTGTCCGGTGTAGTTGTTGAATGACTTACCTCGGCATCAGCACACCGGATGTTTAAGAAAACATGTTCTTACCCATTCGGCCATGCTGACCTGCATTTTATTATTTGTGAAGTTTTTAAAGCAATCAAGAAGCAAAGGAAGTTGGTAACAGTAGTCAGAATAACACAGGGAACGTTCTTTCATCACATATTAAGAGCATATTGTCAACAACTAGTATGTTTAATATAAAGAGATGCAGAATAACAAAAGAGATAAAGAATGGCAGGGACAAAATATATTGAACAGCATTGCATGATGGCATGGAGAGATTAAGTCAGCATATATATTTATTAAAATGGAGGAAACATTACAAACAGTTGTCTCTCTCTAACTCAGATGTCAGTGTGTCTGACTTTGACATGTCTCTGTGCCAGATTTACTTCCTCTAGACAGAATCAGAATTTGGAATCCAACACCAATGTCATAGACAGCACTCAGGTCATGCCCATATGTGCCCCGTCTCGCTAAAAACATGAAAAGTACAGATGATTATAGTTGCAGTGACCAGTTTGTTATGCATGTCTCTATCACAATCCTTCCTGTCTATGCCACATTGGATTCCTTATTCCGTTAATCCTAGCCAGATTTTGTGAATCCTAGTCTAGACATTCCATTCAAGGTAATGGCCTCTATCTACCAGTGGGTAGTTTGTTTTTTCTTCTTACAAGCAATTTAGTCAGGACAATGCAGTGGCCTTACAAGCAATTTTGTCAGGACAATACAGAGGCCTTATGGCCTACTCTGTGTGATTTCCAACAGCTGTGGGATTTATAATATGAGAAACTTGCACCTGGGACCACATGTTTTCCCACCATTATCAAAGGCTAGGTTTCCTATCTTGCTGCCAGAGAGATCAATCCACTTTTGTTTCCTTCTTACCTAATCATAATTTGTTAACATTTTATTCATCTTTTTTCGCTCTTGATCACAATAGGTGCATAGGCCCTCAACTCAGTCCAAGCTGTGCTTTCTTTTTCTATCTCATAAAGCTGTGTCCATTTCCTCCCCATATTATTACTTCTGTCTCTAATTCTCTTCTCTGTGTGTTTTTAGATCTTCCTTTATTTTGTTTGCCCTGAGGGTTTCAAGGCACTTGTTAGTTATATTATCCCCAGGTTTTCTCAATATGTGTCCCATCCAGTGCCTTTACCTGTCCTCCTGATTGACTGGCTTTTATTTAGTTCTTTCTCCACATTGCTCAATAATCAACTATCACTCCCTCCTTACCTGCTCAACAATCAACTATTGCTCCCTCCTTGCCGGCTCAATAATCAACTATTGCTCCCTCCTTGCCTGCTCAATAATCAACAATCACGCTCTCCTTACTTGCCCAACAAGCAACTATCTCCCCCTCCTTACCTGCTCAACAACCAACCATTTCCCCCTCCTTACCTGCTCAACAACCAACTATTTCCCCCTTCTTACCTGCCCAACAACCAACCATTTCCCCCTCCTTACTGCTCAACACCCAACTATTTCCCCCTCCTTACCTGATCAACAACCATTTCCCCCTCCTTACCTGCTCAACAACCAACTATTTCCTCCTCATTACCTGCTCAACAACTATTTCCCCCTCCTTACCTGATCAACAACCAACCATTTCCCCCTCCTTACCTGCTCAACAACTATTTCCCACTCATTACCTGCTCAACAATTAATATTTCCCCATTCTTACCCACTCAACAACCAACTATTTTCCTCTCATTACCTGCTCAACAATCAACTATTTCCCCCTCCTTATTTGCTAAACAATCAACTACTTCCCCCTCCTTATCAGCTCAACAATAAAATAGTTTCCCCTTCTTATCTGCTCATCAACCTCTTTCCCCCTCATCTGCTGAACCATAAACTATAGCCCTGTCTTTACTTAATCAACAATCAACTATTTCCCCCTCCTTACCCACTCAACAATCAACTATTTCCCCATCCTTACCCACTCAACAATCAACTATTTCCCCCTTCTTACCCACTCAAAAATTAACTATTTCTCTCTCCTTACCTGCTCAAAAACAGCCACACTGGCACTGTAGCTCTCGCCAGGCACGACGCCGGCACCCCCAACCAGACCAGCTGCCAGGTTGTCAACTATGTTTCCATACAGATTTGGCATCACCATAACATCAAACTGATAGGGATTTGATACCAGCTGCAACAGAAAAACACTGCTATGGTAAAAATAACATTGTTGGTTAGTGAATCATCTGGAAGATTGAGTTTTTAACTCTTAAATCCAATGGCATTGGTGTTTAAGCAATCTGAGCCCTGAAATGGGCTTGCATCTATCGGTGTCAGGTTAACTATAGTTTTATTATTTGAATTCATACAGTACAATCAACCTTATTTTCTTGCTTTGAGTTGTCACACGTTGACAAAATTTAACCCTTTATGTCTCAAGCAAAACATGATGTGTGCTCAGCTACTATCAGGTTCATATGTTATCAATCAACACATAATTTGTAATTGTCTTGTACATTTGGCCTGGTCATACTAAATAAGTCTAGCTAGATATTTTAACCTGCAGCATATGTTGCCTCTTTGAAAGCAATGAATCAATCAAGTGTCAAATACTTAGAAATGTCAAAACAATGTTTTCCTGTAGTGAACTTGAATAATGAAGACATAAACAATAGATTGTTCGATTTGTTGCCTGGCATATTTCACTGCATCTCGTCAGATACATACTGCAGAATTCACACAACATAAAGAAAATAACTAGATACATTCTTCAAGTTGAAATATACACATGTTCGCACAGTAATGTCAATTGTCTACCACAGTAATTTTAAACTGACTATCATGTCTTTCTGTTTGCACAAATCTGGCCTATGCAGATTAATCATTGCAGAAGCCATCACAATCTATGGTTTGTGTCTTCGTTATTCAAAACTTAGAAATGTCTTTTTCAAAAGTGTGTTGGTGCTGTGTATGATAGTAACAGTGTAACAATTATAAAGGCACAGCAGACACTGTCACAGGGGTGTGAAGTGTTAGGCTTTCACATCATCTAGGTCACAATGTATGAGGGGGGATGGCCAACTTACTTCCTTGTTGCCTTTACTTCCCAGACACGTCCAGAAAAGTCTGAAAATTGTCTGCTGAATATTTTTATGAGGCTGGGTTGGTCCAGAGCCATATTGGTCAGGAAACAAAATAATCCTACTTCTGCTGGGGATCGAAGGAAGACCACTGTCTTGGCAGGCAAGCACATTAACCACTGTGCTATCTCAGCTTCAGGACAAAAGTTAGTTGCATATCCTTTACAGGACATAGCAGTCATCCCCAGCATTTTTTGACTGTTTCTGATTCCTGGGCAAATTTACATTCAGTAGTTTGCCATTGCATTCTGAACGACCGGCACTCATACTATTTCATAAAAACCATATAAGGCGGTCGGTCTGCTGCCAATTCGCCCACAGCTGTTTTTCTAATGCGGTATGTACTCATGGTTTTAACAATCCTAGGTTGTAAGCTACAAGGCCACTGCTTGGGCAAGAGACCTTTTTTTAAAATTTTCCCCATGGTTCAAAAAACTTTCTTGGCATACACCAGTGATGGTGCAGATGACATAATGAAAACACAGTGCATCTCATATCATCATGTTCCTCTTGTACCTTGCGGTGTCGAGGTGAAGAATAAACTTCATGAGAGTGCCTGATTATGGGCTTCATATATTGATATTCCCATGGACTCTGCTATTCCCTCCGTCCAACGTTTACGTGGTCGGCCTCTTCCTGTTTCCAACTGGTCTGTACATCATTGCTTGTTGTGGTATGCTGTTGACTGGTAACCTACTTGCATGGCCAAACCATTTGACTTGCTGCTTTCTAATCAAATCTAGTGCTGCTTTAACCCCCACTTTATTCCTGATTTCTTCATTTCTGATCTTATCTCTTCTTGATACGTTGAGTATTCTTCTCAGGAATCTCATTTCTGTTGTGATTTCCCCCCCCCCCCTCTTTTTCTGTCATTGTCCAGGTTTGGCATTGGTAGCATAGAGTTGGTAGGAAGATTGTGTTGTAATGTGCTTTCTTAGTAGTTATTGATACATTGTTTTTTTCTTTAGTATTGGTGCCATTTGTCCAATGAGTTGGTTTGCCTTATTGTACCTATTTTCGATTCGTCTTCTGATCTGCCATTTGATGATATTAAACTTCCTAGGTACTTGAAACTCTTTACTGTTTCAAGGGATGTTCGTTTAGGTGAATTGTTGTCGTTTGTTGTATATTTTCACTAATATATTAATTTAACAATAATCACTGAATAAACATGTAAATAAAGGTTGTTAGAGGTTTTTTTTTTAAAAAGCAAAAGAACTGACTTCATGGCACATGGTTTTATCCTATACAGCTCGGTCTCTTTCCATAGGGAGGCTTGCAGAAGCACTGCACAAAGCAAAACCTCCATTGCTCCACAGATGACCCCCAGAAGTCTCAGAGAAAATTGCGCTCATGAATCGAATGACAGAGACTGGAATCAAAACCACAGCCTTCAAAGCACAAGGCAGGCAGTTTAACCACTTCACCACAGAGACGTAAATGTGGTACTGTAATCTTATATTAAATATATTGAAATGCATACCTAAAACACATTAATAATCTTATTAATGGGAATGTAAATTATGGCATTCATTGTGTATAGATACATGTGAATACAAAAACTGACCTGCATGCAACAGTTGTCAATGATCATTGACTCATATTTGATCTTTGGGTACAGCTTAGAGACTTCATCACAGCATTGCAAGAACAAGCCGTCACCTAATTTCCTACAAACACAAACATATCTTGTAATGTATCAATGATCAGTGACTCATATTTAAACGTTCAGTACAGCTTAGAGTTGCCGGTCTGCCTGGCCAAGGGGTTAATGACATTGTTCGTAATCCCATATATCCATGTGGGGAAAATAGCAGCTGCAAGAATCGGCAGTGATTCGCGCCATGCTGGTAACTTACGGGGGTATGTGAGCCGGTCGTTCAGAAAGCAATGGCAAACTACAGAACGTAAAAACTTGCCTAGTACATCAACAGCAGCTGAAAAATGCTGGTGTTGACTGCAACGTCCTGTAAGGGATATGCAACATTTAAAACAAAAAACAGCTTAGAGACTTCATCACAGCATTGTAAAAACAAGCCATCACCTAATTTCCTACAAACACAAACATACTGTGTAGTGTATTCACTGATTCAGTGCCAAACAAAAAGTATGTTTGGACCAAACATGGTGCACAATCAAATGAACAAGAATTGTAATGCAAATGTTCATTCACTGACCATTATATCAAGCTGTCTACAAATACTAGACATGGACTGCAGCAACATCATCAGGGATAGAAAGAAATGGTAACAGATGGTGTTGGTGGCAGAGAGGCATGCAAGCTCAGCTACCTAAGTTTTCCTTTCTTTTTCTTCTTCTTCTTCTTCTTCTCATCTCCCAAAGGAACATATGCTATAAAACATTTTTTAAGATCGCTTGCTTTGAACTCAAGTGTAACCCATACACAAGCTACTAATTTTGTTTTAATGCACTGAGCTGATATTTGTGTGTGGATTATATTTCCCTATTAACAGTGTCCCTCACTATCAGGCGAACACACTCTGACTTCAGCAGTACTTGTAATTTAGGTCCCCAAGTCAAGGACGAGAAGTCAACATTTTAGTCCAGCTGACCGGTGTTGACAATGAACCTGCAACCTCGGCATCAGCACACTGGATGTTTAAGAAGGATCTCTCTTATCCATTTGGTCAAACTGGCCTCCCTCAAACAACTCATGCCAAGCATGTTGTTCATGATTGGTTGGCTTTTGTAGCTAAGTCTTCTCATCATCATCATCATCATCCAGTGCTTTGCCGGCTGGTGTGGGCGATCATGCCTCTCCACAAATTGTGATCTCCGACATGATGGATGAATTTGTGTGTTGACTCCCTTCCGTGCCATGACACAGGACTGTCAAACATCTCATGCCAATATTATTTTGAAGCATGATTATCTTGGGAAAATACAGCAGTGGTTTCTAACTGCCTTCTGCTGATTTGTGTATGGTTGATTCCACTAGCCTCTGTCTAAAGAGACAGACCCTGCAAGGCAGCAGGGAAGAGAGGCACCTCTTAACCGCTGATGGCCATGTCATAGAGTTTTAAAGTATTTTATAGAGATAGCTCCCATACCAACTAACTCGCCTCCTCTCAGTGACTAAGTCTTCTATGCGTTGAGAAAGCCAGTCTCAAGCCAACTCTCTTGTGATGTCTCTTACACCATGCATGACATATTACAGTGTAACTATTCTTTGTTTCTCTAATGGGCTCTTTAGGACTATTCTATTTCTTATTTCATTATAACAGAATGAAAAAACACCACACGTCAACATTTCATCAACATTATCCACCATATCCAACATGACATCACGTACAAACTTACATAATGTTGGCTTTGTGGACTGCAGTCACTTTCTTACGTCCATGCCTCATAGCATAATCAAAAGCAAACTTAGCAATCCGCATGGAGTTATCTCTTGTCACAATCTTCAAGCATTCTATGACACCAGGCACACTCTGTCAGGAGGAAATAAAAACAAACAAATAGATTCTGTCATTAATTAATCACAAACATTCATTAACCCTTTACAGATCACAGCGTCCGATTCCGACCGATGCCATAAAACGATCGTAGCGTCCGATTCCGGCCGATACTATTATGCATTGTAATATCGCGATCTCTCGGCCTTCCGACACTTCCGACGGCTACTTTCGCCGACAGCTTGACAACGTGGCCGCCATTTGTAAACGCGATAGTATGAATTTGAACGGACTTGTAAGGACAATTTTTGATAGTTTTCGGGATTTTTACGCTGTTTTTCAAAATGGATTTCGGCGATTCTTCAAGTGATAGCCGAGATTTCGCTAGGTTCATTTTAAATGACATTAAAGGGCACGAAGTTGACTATTAATCGGAGCTAGATATCAGTGCAAAGCGTTACTTTGCATTAGCAGTCTGAGTCGGACTTTAAAGAAAGTGATTATGATTCTGAAAATGTGTTTGTAAATTGCCGTATAGATGACGGAAAATCACAAGCAACATGCCGTATTTCGTAAATATTTGTGTTCATATATGGATTACCGACAACAATCACATGAGTAACATATTCTAGCATGCTTTTCCCTTCATTGTGTTGTTTATTTAACTAAAATCGGTTGACTAACACCTTATTTGTGATGTTTTTATTAACGCGACCCGAAATTTTACCGAACCTGAAAAAATCTTGCCCGTTCAGGGCTAGAAAACGGACAAGCGTCTGCCCTGTAAAGGGTTAATAGGTGCCTGTGCAGGAATGTAAGAATGGTGCGGAATGTTGCCTCTTTGATAAATTTCAGTCTATTTTAGTTCATTCACTGGTCCATTAGGTTTAACTTCAACTCTTGCTTTTGTTGGCCAAAAGGTTTGCCTTCATATGTTGCAATCGGGGCAGGCTTGAAGTACATTCCGGGGCTATGGCGTTACGGACGCAGTTCGCAATTCTGCTTACCCGTGTTTGAAACACAGCTGCAGACAATTTGGCAGCAAACCATCATGAATTGGTTTTCTACGAAATTGTATGGGAGCCGGTCGTTCAGAAAGCAATGGCAAACTACTGAATGTAAACTTGCTAAGAGATCACAACAGCAAAAATTGCTGGTGTTGACTGCGACGTCCATTAAAGGATATGCAACTAACTATTTAACTTGAAGTACATGACCTGTTATTTGGGGCACCAATCTATATTTGCACATGGCTGATTTGCCAATCTTAAATGCTTTATACATGTGGCTGTGTAATCAGCTGTGTCCTGCTCTCACGATGGCATGCCTCTGTGCCAGGTTTACATCCTCTAGACAGAATCAGAGTTTGTAATCTAACACCAATGTCACAGCCCTTGGGACATGCCCATGTGTGTTCATTCTCCTGTAAAAGAAATTATACTCCAGGTGACCAGTTGGTTATGCATGCCTCGGCTTTGCTCTCTACCACAACCCTTCCTGCTGGTGTCGAATAAGATTGCTGAATCCATTAAGCATGGCTGCATGTAGCAAACAATTTGTGTTTCCTCATCTGGTCAGATGGTGCAGAATAATTTTTGACTTCTGGTCTGTTAATTATAATACAATCATCTTGTGCTGGTTTTAGTGACTTTCTGATTGATTTGATCATTCTTTTCATTTGTTTGTGACAGGTACTTTTCTACTGCACTTTTCTTGATGATATGGCAAAATCACTAATTGTTTATGAAATCTCCATGATTGCTCCATTCAAATTGTGTTTGTGAAGACCATGCAGGACTAAGCAGCCACAAAGAAAGCAATAAATATAGCAATGTTTCCAGAATTGTCTCACCCTCATCTTCAGGCTCTGACATCAAACAAGAAGCATCATCATCATGTAGAGGCTGTTTGTAGAAAGTCACTCTCATCAAGGCCGACCTAAAACTCTCATCCTGTACCATTCTGCTTCATGCAGTTCCATTCCCAAGGTAACAGTATTGCCCTCTGTCTATCTTTGTACTGGTTGACTATTGTCTTTTCTTCCAGGAGCCATGACTTCCGTGACTGTTCTTTGCACACCACTGTGACATTTAATATGGCCGCAGTATTTCAGTTTCCAAGATGCGATACTGTTTGTGAGCCAGTTTTCTCTGATGTTCAGATCTTGCAGAATGTCAGTATTTTTTTCCTTATGGATCCACAGTATTCTACAAACTATTAGGTAACATTTAAGTTCAAAAGTCATGATTTTCTTGCTTAATGATTGCAAAATGGTCCTTAACTCACATCTGAATGTTGCCACAGGAAAGATGCATGGTCTCAATATGAAGCCTATTGCAACAACTTTGAAACAAATTATATCTCACCTAATCCTTCAATTTGAATCAACAAAGACTGCATCCTTTTGGTTTCCAGAGGCGCAGACTGTGGTAAACGGAAGGCCCTATATATGGAAGTGAGGATAAGCAGCCATGTGCCGGGTGTGACGATTCCTTAGGTTAGCCCTGTATCAAAGCACTGTGTTGGCTCTGCAATCATGGAAGCCTCCTTGGATGTCAGGGAATGCCAATGGTCTGCCCCTGCCTTCCCTTGAGGGCCAACCGGGATGTGTTTAGCTGTTCTGAATGGGCCAGCTGGGATGGAGGGATGAAGATAGCACAACAACACTGAGTCAAAGATCCTAAAAAAACACCCGGGAAGGTTAACCCGGCCAACAAAAGCCTGAAGAAGTTGGATGTGTTGGCCGAAAGATGCAAATATCACAGCTTTGCTGTAAACAGGAACAAACATAATTATGTCCAAAACAAACATTTCAAACAAACAAAGAACAACAAGAATCAACAATGTGGATCTTACAAAGGGGAAACAACTGCCATTATGAAATACAGGGGATACAGTGATGGGCCCCGATTTCCTGGCCCAAACAACACTCAGTGGGTGATGTGGTCGGTAACTGCTGCACCTCTAAGATAGTTTACCAAAACCTGTTTTATTTGGCTGGGGCAGACCCATGAAGTCAACAACAAACTCCATCTCAAGAGGGTTTTCATGCATGCCCACTAGAATGGTGCGCACATGCACTAGCCACGTTGGTCCTTAATGAGCAGCTTAAAGAGTTTACAAATTCCAGTCAAACTGGAGGTCAAAGAAAAAACATAGACACTAGTACTGTATAGGACACAGATTCAAGAAACAGTGGCTAATTGAAAAAACAGTGGCTTATTTAAGAAACTGGCAAATTGTTGAAATGGGGTGCAGGCGGGGCGGGGGGGGGGGGGGGGGGGGGGGGGGGGGGGTCACAAGGACGGGAGTAAACATTAAACAGAAAACACCAAAATAAAATAATAAGAAAAAAACATGCAAAACTACAAATAGACAGAATTATAGAAAAATAATGAACAATATGTTACAATGGGGAGAAAAAAAGGCAAAAATGGGGTTACAAATTGTTCACCTCATGTTCTAGAGCACTGTATTCTCCTTCCATCTGCTCACGAATGATCACAAAGTCCACGTTGTTGTGCCTTGTTGGGAAGCCTGGCAGACTTCTCACCCAAACCACATTAGCAAATAGATCGAGCTGTCGTCTGCAAAGCATGGACTTTTGTTACAATTGACAGCAAATATTATAATACTGTTTGACACAATAGAACAGTTCATAAATAATATCATACCAAATGTGGTGTCACTACTGTGAGAGAAAACAGTGTTTCTTGTGCACAGTTCTCAAAATAGAAAGAAAGAGCCCAAATGTCTCTAGGTCTGCATCACTTCACGCCGCAGGTATGTGGGTGGCAAGAGCATCCCAGTGGCTACGAAAATGGAATATTGCTATGGCTAGCAAATCCATTATGTGGACAATCTGAATCGTAAACACATTGTGTGGATGTTATCAAAGACCAAAATCTGCAGACTGCATTCTTTTGGTCTCCAGAGCAGCAGCCTGTGAACAGATGGCTGGCTAAGCAACCATGTGCAGAATGTGATTCCTTGGGTGAGCCCAGTACCAGAGTGATATGTCGGCTCTGCAATTATGGAAACCTCCTTGGGTGGCAAGGTATGCCCTTTGTCTGCCCTTATGGGCCAACCAGCATTGTTAAACTGTTCTAGATAGGCCAGCTGGAGCACCTCCAGTAGATGGAGAGATATGAAGATGACACAAAAACATACAGTGGCTTAGAACATCCAACAAAACACCCGGGAAGGCTAACCTGGTCAACAAATGCTTGAAAGTCAAATGTGTCAGCCGAATAGCACATATATCACGGCTCTGCTGGAAACAGGCATAATGCAATTATGTCCCAAAAATATTTCAGAGGCACGGCAAAGAAGAATACCTGCCTACAATCAAAGATCAGAATTGTAAATTAACATCACAGGTACATAAAGAAATCATACATTGCTAATGACAATGAAGAATGGGAGCTGGCTAGCACTCCTCAAATGCTGTGGCTTAGAATATCTGAAGGCCTAACACTTCACACTCCAATGGCAGTATCTACTGTGGGACAACCTTTTACTCTGTTAAAATCCACACCTAAAGGTAAAGTTTGAAGGCAATATTTCAAGAGGAAGACAAAGGGTGTAAACTGGAGGATAACATAAACAACTGGACTGAAAAGAGGATGTTGAACTAAACTATCAATGTTATCAAAGAAAACACCAGTGAATAAAGAGGTGAGGACAAGATGCCGGTGCTGAACATTGAGAAGACCTGGGAATAGTATCATTAGAAAGTCTTTTATTTGGAACCTACACAGCAGACAAAATAAGGAACAGAAAAATGGCATCATCATCATGTGCCCTGCCACGTGATGTAGACATTCATGCATCTCTACAAATGCTGGTCCTTGATATTCTGAACATGATATTTCTGATACACGCGAAAAATAACCCAAGAGCTGGAAGCAGCCAAAACAGAGCTGATAAACCAATTAAAAGAGAACCAAACAGCCAATGAAAAGATAAAAGAATTAGCCAAAAAGATGGAGGCAACCAGACGAGAATTGAGTAACCAGGCGAATGAAAACCACACGGCCACAGAACAGATAAAGGTAAAACTATGCGACATCGAACTATCAAACACAGAGGTAGAAAAAAGGATGCAACCACTAGGCCATGACCTTAAAAAATTGAAGCAACAGACTGATAGAGAAATCAAAATGATTAAACAAGCAGTGGAAAATATGATAAACAAAGAGGAGTTCACACGAATACTCCCAGCGTTAATGGAGAAAGCGAAGAAGGGCCCGATCATACTTCAGGAATACACCGAACTAGCAAACAAGATGTTACAGGAGACAAGCGAGGAAGACAGCGAAACATCGCAGAACTGAAGAGAACAATAACCAATCACAAACAGAAATACAACACGACCATGGAAAAAAACAACATTAGAATAGTACAATGGAACTGCAGAGGCATGAAAAAAAACCTCCCCAGCACCATGGAACAATTAGGGAGGGAAAATAGTATCTATGCCCTGCAGGAAACATTCCTGAAACCAAAGGACAGCTACAAATGCAAAGGCTTTAAGATACTCAGGAACGACAGGACGGAAACAACAGGAGGAGGAGTCGCCCTACTCATACAAGACAATCTACAAATAGTGGAAAACGGAACATTCAGGACAACCAACTTCGAGGGAATCACAACGGAGATTGCGAGTAAACCCAACAACCTAACCATAATTAACGTATACTGCCCTAAAGGAAAAATAGAAGAAGAAGACCTAATAGAGATAAAGAACAGAATCAAAACATCAACAATAATAGTCGGCGACTTCAACTGTTGCCACCCAGTGTGGGGTGGATCAAGAAGCAGCGTAGCGGGAACAAAATTGATCAAATTTATAGAGAGTAACCAGCTAACAGTGCTAAATGACGGGTCGATGACACGAATAGACCCCAACCCGAGAAGATACGACACAGCAATCGACGTAACAATAGTAACAACGGGCCTAACAAGGAGCCATTGGGAAGTAAAAGAAGACACCAACAGCGATCACCTACCGATAATCATCGACACAAACACGAGAGCACAGAAGAGTAAGGAAAGTAATAAACCGACCTTCCACTTCAAGAACGCGAAATGGGAGCAGTTTAGAGAAGAACTGGACGGGATGGAGCTAGAACAGACAGAAGGTGAAGATATAGACAAATACACAGAAAGAATCACTAACAACATCCTACAGACCGCGGTAAAATACATCCCCAATAGAAATATGCCTGCATACCTGACAGCGGACACACAGAGAACGCGAACAACAGGAAAACAATGGAACAAACAACCAGCTGGCTGGTGGAACCAGAGCTGCACAGAGGCACTGGAAAAAAGAAAGGCGGCGCTCCAACAATACAGAAGAAGGAGGACAGACGAAAACTACAACGAATACAAAATTCAGAGGAACGAAGCCAACAGACTGATAACCAAAGCCAAAGAAACAGCATGGAAAACATACTGCCAGAAATTGTCACCAGACACTCCCACAAAAGAAGTATGGGAGCAAATAAAAGCTATACAAAGAAACCAAACAAACAGTAACATCTCAACAATAAAAATCCCAACACTAGCGGTAAGAGATAAAGACAAAGCAGACGCATTCGGCAAATACTTCTACGAGGTATGCTCCAACATGTCACTAGGAGAGCAGGAAAAACAAAGACGAGAAAAATACACTGAAGAGTTGGAAGAACTGCAACAAGAAATAGAGGATTTCTACATGGACGCGGACATAACGATTGACGAAGTAACATCAGCAATCAAGGAAAAGGACGACACAGCAGCAGGGTCAGACATCCTAAACTATACAATACTGAAAAGGATACCAAGAAAAACAATAGAGACAATAACAGCTCTCTACAACAAAGTGTGGCACACGGGACAAATACCGGCACAATGGAAGAAGGCGACAGTTATACCAGTCAAAAAGCAGTTCAAGAACCCACAAAGAATCGACTCATACAGACCAATATCCCTGACATCACACCTCGGAAAAATTATGGAAACAGTCATCAATAAAAGAATCACACACCACCTGGAGAAAAACGGACTAATTAGCGACACACAGTCGGGGTTTAGAGCCAACCGAAGCGCAATTGACCAAATAATTAAACTAGAAAACCACAGCAGTATTTTTAGATCTGGCCAAAGCATATGACCAATGCTGGAGACAAGCAGCTCTGATCAAAATCAACAAAATAGGGATAGTAGGCAGGACATATCGATATATGGAAAACTTCCTACAGAACAGAAGCTTCACCGTACGAATAAAAAACGAGGAATCCAGAACCTATGAGCAAGAAAACGGAATACCACAGGGATTGGTAATATCACCGACAATATTCGCAATATTAGTAAATGACCTAGATGAAGAAAAACTGGAAGACAGGATAGGGATTACGCAATTCGCCGACGACTGTGCAATATAGAGAAGCGGAAGACACATAAAAACTACAAGAGACCGACTACAAAGGCAAATAAACAGAATTGCCAAATGGATGGAAAAATGGGGCTTCCAGATCAACACAGACAAAACGGCCATTATGATATTCAACGCAAAAAGAAAGCGAAACTACACGGACGGGGACATCAAGATCCAAGGGAAGAATATAAAGAGAACAAAAAACACAAGATTCCTCGGGATGACACTAGACGAACAACTAAGCTGGAGAAAACATATAGACCAGACAGTCGAAAATGGCAAAAAGACAATAAATATTCTAAGAGTAATTAAAGGCAGTGGATGGGGAGCCCATACAAAAACGATGCTAATGCTATACAAATCTCTGATCAGAGGAAGAATAGAATATGGAATCATAGTACACGACGCTGCACCGGAACACAAAAAACGAAGACTGGACTCAATACAGAACCAAGCGCTGAGCATTATCCTAGGAACAGGCAAGCATACACCAAGGGAAGCCCTAGAGGTAGCACTAGGAGTACTTCCACTACAACTGAGAAGAAAGCAATTAGTGTACAACTACTGGATAAAGGCTGCAAAGGATTCAAGACACCCCACGTTCAGTGCATTCGAAGAAAACAGAAGCAAATGGGGAGGAATACCCATACAAAAGACGCAAACACCAGCAGGATGGACAGCTGCACAAGAGATGAACGCGGACGAGAAACTAGCCAGGGCACTGGCACGAACAAAAGTTCACAGACAAACAACACCCCAATGGGAGCTAGAACTACCATTTACGGATACTTCACTCGCTAGCATAATTAATAAATCAACAGAGGACATGGAAGCCAAAGACATAGCGGAGGAATACATAAGACAAATAAGCACTGACAACCTCACTATATACACAGACGGATCAAAGAACGAGAATGGGGAGGTAGGGGCAGGAGTAGTAGTACCATACCGGAACATCCAAAAGGAGTACAAAATAACAGACAATGCATCGGTATACACGGCAGAACTAGTAGGAATTATGAAAGGACTAGAAATAGCAACAGAGAACCCCCCTATAAAACTAACTATACTGACGGACTCACTATCTGCAGTACAAGCGCTAGGCAACCACTCTAAAGTGAACAGACAAGACCTGAAAGAGAAAATACTAACACTAACAACAAAACTAAAAAGTATGGGATGCCAGGTCACAATTACATGGATACCAGCACACAGAGGAATAACTGGCAATGAGAGGGCAGACAGGGCCGCAAAATGTGGGACAAACAGCCAGAATATAGTAAACACAGGACTCGGCATTCTGGAGGCAAAAAGCATTATCAAACAACAAGTAATCGACAAATGGAAACAACAATGGAGAGACAGCAATAAAGGATGACACGCTTACCACATGCTCAGAGAGCCAAGTATGAAAAGTCAAGTGAAAGACAACACAAAAATACCAACGTACAAGAAACTATGGAGATTGAGAATCGGGAAATGGAAAGATAAAATCACCCGACCACATTGCATTGATTGCCGGGAGGAAAACACTATAGAACACTACCTAGTATCGTGCACAGCCTATGCCCAGGAACGCAGGGACCTAGTACAATACTTCCAAACAAGAAACACTACGATGACGATGAAGGAATGCCTACAGGTGGAAGGCGACAAAGAAATACAAAAGCTTACTAAACAATTCATTGCAAGAACAGGGAAAGAAATATAACCAACATAAAATAAAGCCAACAGCAAAATAAAAATACAGTGAGGAAAAACTCGACCACACGAAAACCAGACAATAGGAATTATATAGGGGGGGCGTTAAAACTCTCAAAAGGTGGACAATAGAGAGACGAAACGACCCTCTCCGACGGGGGAGTCAAGGAGAAGGGTGGAAATTGCCCCAACGATGGAGAAGACGATGGGAAACCTCCCTGACGATGGATAAGAGGGACGTGCAGGAAACCCCTCCGGAGTGGGACAAGAGGAGACGGTAGGAAACCTCCCCAACGATGGACAAAAGAGATGATACAATCCGACCCCTACGCTTGACAAAAAACCGCTGAACAAAAACCCAAGAAAACAAGCCCAGATGATAAGCAGGCGCCCCCCCCCCCCCCCCCCAGGGCAAGCACAAGAAAGCAGATGATAAAAGACAGCCCCTCCCCACCCCCCAGGGTCAGCCCCGAACAAGAAAACACCAAACGAGAGGGATGGGCAAACCGACAATGACAGCAGACACACCAGCAAAACGACAGAAGCAAAAAGGATGGCACAAAGAGGAACTCGGACAGACATGCAGAAATAGAAGCTGTCCAACGCACAAAAGACCAGAAAACCTATACCGCACTATGAACCACCACAACTATAACCAACATCATTAAGACGGGTTGAACGAGGTGGAAAGTTTCTTTTTTTTTCGACAAATCGGAATCGGAAGCAAGACTTCAGACGAGAATTCACAATAGCATTCTTAGGATACCTACTGGAGAAATATTAACATTTCGTTCTGTTGGACTTCTGTACGAAGTCGTATGACAGGATTTCCTAGCTATAACCCAGGTAATACCATTACTCTGATTAGTTTGTTTGCTAGTCTGAAGGCTTGTGTAGTTTCTTGTTCTGCATATTCTCCCAAACTTTACACTCCGGGATTTTCTTTGTACTTAATGTTCCAGTTTCTAGATTTACTATTACACTGTGAACTTTATCTTCTTCTTTCATTCACCACTTGGTTGTCTGATTTGTTGTATGTGATAATTTGGAGAAATCCATTATCCAAGCTACATGAGCGTGTGGCTTATTCATGTACAGGAGATACATTTAGATTCATCCTGTATGATGTTAAACATTGGGGAGACTGACTACTTAGGAGAAATTCCTGAGAGCTACCAGTCTCTTGATAGCGTCCAATTAACATTGATTATTTGGACCAACACTTTGAGTGCCTACCAAGATTGTGGTGAAACCACTTGGTTTGAGGAATGGCACCAGTTCACCTTGTCTGCATGATGTCTGCATGAGGACAGACATGACTTAGGACATTCAATATCCCAGACAGATTCAGGGAAGGCATTTAATGTTCAACAGGACTGTGCGACCAGTCCTTCCGACAAGACAGTATGAATGAATCAGAAAGGGAGAAAGTGAGGTGAACTTATAGGGGAAACACTGCATTACATAAATGTATGTTTTAAGGTATAGATGTTCTAAATAGTCTTATGAATATATATATATACATATATATTTATTTATTTAGAACTGATATATGTTTATGTAACATGCCATCATATATCATCATATATTATGACTTGAATGTATGTTTATATGAATGTATATGTGTTTGAGATGTGTAGACGTAGATACTACCCATCTCCGTTCGTTTCATTCCAGATCTCTTAGGAGCAATGGACAGTCAACAACCCATATCAGGAAGTGACTTAGCCTTGTGAAGGGACCGCTTTGGACTCCTTCGATCTGACAGTGAACTGCGTCTCACTGGGGGAAGCATGACCTATGTGACCTCTTAAGTTACGTATACCATAATATAATCATCATCATCATATGATCATCAAGACTAGAAATAATAAACACAGTTGTTGTATTTTAAAACTCAATTTGTCCGTATAATTCTAAATGTTTATAAATGTTTGTGTAGCGTAATCAAGTACACACATTTTGTATCATTTAGTGGGGGTTCACACATATTGTCCAGAAGTGGGAATCTATGTCCGGGAGGTATCTTGCCTATGCAGTCATAAGTAACCAGATTACGTTGCATGTCTTAACTCCTCCTTTCTCACTTCTGGTGATACCAAATACAGCCAAAACTATATAGATATATTCTATCTTCAACGAGCCACTTCTTGGCTGTTTTCTTGAGTATCAGGGACAGTGTCTTAAATCAGCATAACAGACATTAGTTCCACGTTTTCTCTCTGGGATCTGGGGTGGTAATTAGTCCCTTCTGACAGAGTTAGGGGATCTTAAACTGCATCCAGAACTAAACACCAGCAGAAGAAAATGATGTTGGCTGGGTGGTTGCCCAACCGGGAGCTACCTCAAGCCAGTTGGTGACAGTTAGTCAGACAGTCCAAGGTATTTATAACATTTGTATTAAAAACCACATCTCCATTACCTACAAGCTCTTCCTAAACACGTGAGGAAGAGAATTATAGTCAGAGATGGGTATGGGGAGGACATGGACAGAGGTGCATGAGATGACAAAAGATAGGACAGTTTAGTTTCATTTCGTGGAGGTGAAAGTTCATGGCAAGTAACATAGCTGGAGTCGACTGCAGTCGACCTTCACTTTGAAGATGGCCACTAATCTGATCAGGTCTTCCTTTAGTCTTGATTAGACTCAATTACCTGATGTTGGTCATGGAATTATCACAGCCTCTTATGATAATGGCATTCAGGTCTTAGTCAGATATGACTGAGCTACCGTATGACAGCAGACGGTACTACCTGCTTTCTGTCAGCGCCGAATGTTGGGCGGCGCTTACCAAACCCGACACCCCACATTGTGCCAACGGCTTCGGGCGGAAGAGCGCAATTGGGAGGGTACTAGCCTTATCCTGGTGCGAGGAAATGCAACCCAAAGACAAAATAAGTCATGGCAGGGCAGACCAGGCCCTAAGCCTTGGTTGGCAGCTGGTCTAGGATCGAAGCTCCGACAGGCGGACAGTTAGAGCATTGCTTTGCTGATCCGGCAGCTTCTGCAGCTTGTCTTGTTCCAGATGTATAGGTGTTAACTTTCCTCTGGAGTGAACTAGGCAGGCCGAGAGAGGGATCATGCTGCATGGGCAACACATGGTTTCTTTATTTTAGCCCAGGCGTTGTGCTATGGAGAGGCAATAACTCCATCCCTGGTCTTAACCGGTCTCGGAATCAAAGCGAGAGGCAACTGTTACGGGTTATAAGTCCTTGTCAGTTGGCGTAGACATGGGGCGCCACGCGTTGCCTCTGACGGTGGGAGACACCTACAGGTGTCACTGATCAGCTACCGCCCGCCTCAAGCTGGGCAGCCCCCGGCCAATTGGGTGCTGATCCGCCACAGCCCGCCTGCTTCAATGGGTGCTTGGGGCTAGGACAAAATCTGAATCGCAGGCTGTAAAACCAATGCACCAGGTACTAATAAAAAGAATAATAGAAACCTCAAGCTACGGCTTGCAACCTGGAACGTGAGAACCATGTGTCCAGGATTTTCCACTGACTTGACAAATATTGACGATGTGAGAAAAACGGCTGTGATTGATGCTGAACTCAATCGTCTTAACATTGATATTGCTGGCCTGCAGGAGACTCGCCTCGCTGAGGAAGGGTCACTCAGGGAAAACAATTACACCTTTTTTTGGAAGGGAAGAGGGCAGGCAGAAAAAAGGCAACATGGTGTGGGCTTTGCAGTGAAGAATTCGCTACTGGGAATGATTGATATCCCAGCTGGAGGTAATGAAAGATTATTATCACTGCGCTTGGCAACCTCTTGTGGATTTGCCACCATTCTCACTGCATATGCACCGACACTCGCTTCCTCTGATGATGTGAAGGATACGTTCTATGAGCAGCTAGACTCTGCGATCAAGGCAGTTCCAAAATCCGACTACATTTATATGCTCGGTGATTTCAATGCTCGTGTGGGCAAGGACTCGAGTTCATGGCCAGTGTGCCTTGGAAAATACAACATCGGTCGCATGAATGATAATGGGCAAAGGCTGCTGGAGCATTGCACTAGAAATGACCTATGTATTACAAACTCCTTTTTTAAAACAAAAGAGATGCATAAGGTCACATGGAAACATCCAAGATCCGGCCATTGGCATCAGCTGGACTTCATTATCACACGGAGACAACATCTGAACCATACATCATTAACTCGAAGTTACCACAGTGCTGACTGTGATACAGATCATTCTTTGGTTGTTGCAAGGGTTAGACTGAGACCAAAGAGAATCTACACAGCTAAACACAAGTCTAGCCCCAGGATTAATATTATTAACACTCACGATCCTGGAAAGTGCTTTGAATTTCAACAGCAACTTGAAGACACTTTCAATGATACATCAGAAAATTGTATAGTAAATGATAAATGGAGTAAACTTAAGGAAACTATTTATAAAACAGCGGTAGGGGTTTACGGCTCTGTGGATCATAAGAGGCAGACTGGTTTGCGGCAAACAGCCAGATACTGCAGCCCTTGATTGATAAAAAGAAGATAGCTCTCTTAAGAAACAAGGAAAGACCAACGCGTAACACTCTGAGTGAGCTGAAGCAAGCGAGGAAGGATGTACAAAAGGCTGCCAGGCAGTGTGCGAATGACTATTGGATCAAGTTATGTGAGTCCATTCAAATCGCAAGTGATAAGGGAAACATCAGAAGCATGTATGAAGGGATAAAGAAAGCCTGTGGTCCAATGATCAAAAGAAGTGCACCGCTGAAAACCTTGACTGGAGAAATCATCACTGATAAGAAACAGCAGATGGATAGATGGGTCGAGCACTATTTAGAGCTTTACTCAAGTGAGACCAAGCTAGCGGATGATGCCCTCAACGCCATAGAGGCCCTGCCAACTCTTGACCACCTGGACACACTTCCCACTATAACAGAAGTTAAGTGTGCTATAAATGAGCTTGCATCTGGCAAGGCTCCAGGTAAGGATGGGATTCCAATAGAGGTAATCAGGAGTGGGCAAGACACACTCGCTCTACAGATCCACCAGCTAATAGAGCTATGCTGGCGAGAAGGACAAGTCCCACAGGATTTCAAAGATTCAAACATCATAACGCTGTACAAGAACAAGGGAGATCGGAGCGACTGTAACAACTATAGGGGTATCTCACTTCTGTGTATTGTTGGGAAAGTATTTGCCAGAATTGTCCTGCGCAGACTTCAAGTCCTGGGAGATCAAGTCTACCCCGAATCACAGTGCGGCTTCCGTCAGAACCGGTCTACCATTGATATGATATTCTCATTGCGACAGATGCAAGAAAAATGCCTGGGAACAAAATCAGCCACTGTTTATTGCCTTCATCGACCTCACAAAGGCATTCGATTTGGTCAGTCGTGAGGGTCTGTTCAAAGCACTAAAGAAGATTGGCTGCCCACCAACTCTTCTGTCCATTGTGGAATCGTTCCACACAGGCATGAAGGGTATAATCAAGTTTGATGGCTCAACTTCAGAAGAGTTTGAAATCAAGAGTGGAGTTAAGCAAGGTTGTGTACTATCCCCCACCCTCTTTGGGATATACTTTTCACTTCTACTGAAATATGCCTTTCGTGATCAGGATGACGGTATATACATTCACTCACGCTCAGATGGTGGCCTCTATAATGCTCAGAGATTGAAGGCCAAGACCAAAATTAGCAGGGTACTAATCAGAGAGTTGCTTTTTGCGGATGATGCTGCGATTACGACCCACTCTGAGGAAGAATTACAACATCTACTATCTGCATTCTCCAATGCTTGTTCTGAATTTGGTTTAACAATTAACAAAAAGAAGACACAGATTATGTCACAAGGTGAACATGGTGTACCATCAATCTTTATTGACGACGCCAAACTGGAGATAGTAGACCATTTTACATATCTAGGATCAGAGGTAAATAGCAAATTATCCCTCAGATCAGGAAATCAACATCAGGATTGGCAAGGCAGCAACAACAATGAACATGTTAGCAAAAAGAGTCTGGGAGAACAGGAAGCTTACTGCCAAAACAAAAGTCCTCGTCTACCAAGCCTGTGTCCTTAGTACTCTTCTTTATGGCAGTGAAACCTGGACAACTTACTCACGCCAAGAGAAACGTTTAAACAGCTTTCATATGCAGTGTCTGCGAAGCATACTTGGTATTAAGTGGCAAGACAAAATCACAAATACTGAAGTATTGGAAAGATCAGGTTGTGTGACGGTGTATTCCATGCTCAGTCTTCGTAGACTTAGATGGATAAAACACGTTAGGAGGATGGATGATGGTAGAATACCAAAGGACATCTTTTTTGGTGAATTACAGACGGGTAGGAGATCTCAGGGTCGGCCTCTACTACGATATAAAGATGTGTGTAAGCGGGACATGATTGATACAGGCATTGATAATGCACATTGGGAGCACGTCGCCGCTGAATGTGTTGCATGGAGGGCAACTATCAGAAATGGAATAAAGACAAAGGAGAAAATGATTGCAGATAAAGCACTCACAGAGCGTGAGAGACGTAAGATGGTGCAAAATGGTGGAAATGACCATGTTTTCACATGCACCTACTGTGGGCAAACATTTGCAGCAAGAATTGGCCTTACCAGCCACACTCGCCACTGCCATGGATCGTAGTTATTAAGCCTTTTTGAAGCACAATGTACCAAACTATCGTCTGTCAAGACGGAAAGGTGCCAATGTATTATGATAATACACTGACCCCTACACCATCAAGCAAATGACCCTCCAGTCTAACTATGGCTGGTTAATAATTATGATATATGCTTACCTGAGCTTCATGTTCAAAGTCTGCAGGATGCCACCTTTGAATGTAGTTGGTGATGTTATGATTCCCTTTAGGCCCACCTTGTTACGCCTGAGTGAATCCACTACTGTGTCAAGATCAACACTGTTCCTTGGCGCCACTTCACTGAAACCAGACAAAGAATATGTTCATGTATTTGAACAAACAAACAAAACCACATATATGCACGCCCTATTTCACTAACACAAGCATAAACAACGATTTGTGAAATAGTAATCAATGGTACAGCCTTTCATTGGGAAAATAATAAAACAGGAATGATAAACGGTATATCTGCAGGAAGTATAATTTATTACCGATATAACTAGATTACAGTATACCACAACAAGCATTGATGTACAGACCAAATGGAACCAGAAGATGAGGCCACCATGTAAATGATGGACGGAGGGAATAACAGAGTCCATGGGAATCTCGACCCCATGGGAATCTCGATAAATGAAGCCCATTAAAGGGCATGCTCCAGCTGTTTATGCTTCATCTCGGCACCACAAGGCACAAGAGCAAGAAGATGAGATGATAAATAATGACAGAAAGCCGCAGCAGTGCAGTGACAACCACGTATGTCTGTCAACCCAGTGATCCTATGTTTTAATCTCCCTCGAGGCAGGGATTTTTTCAATGACTTGTGCTTCAAGGTCGATGAAGCCTAAAATGAGTAACAGAAAATGTTCTGGGAAGTCAAGATGGCCAAGCACAATACTGAGTGCACCAACCATTGGGCATCGATCTGTCTAGACATATGGGGAGCCAGTACCATATACCCAGCATGCCTCAATTCATGAACGGAGTCAGAGCCAGTGTGCCAGCCACCACTGAGCTACCATGGCTACCACTCTTAAATGTACTGTGGATTAATTCTGTTCATGTGTCAGTTATGTGAAAATATTGCATTCACAGTCAAGCGATCACACTCTGATCTTCCTTGCTGGATGGCTGTTTTCTGTTGGATGGTTGATTTCTGCTGTATGGTTGATTTCTGTTGGATGATTGATTTCTGTTGGATGATTGATTTCTGTTGGATGGTTAATTTCTGATGAATTCTGATAGCTAATTTCTGTTGGATGGAGTGGCTGGCCGAGTGGCTAGAATGCCAGATTCTCCTTCAGGAGACCTGGGTTTGAATCCTGGGTAAGGTGTGGATTTTTTTGTCGGAGGAAAAAAGAAAACCCTAAACTGCACAGTTCACTGCAACTGCACTAGCCAGGCAGCCTTAATTCCTCAGGCTCAAGAAACCCCTGCCATACACTGCAAGGTTCTATATAGGCAGTAAATGATAGTTTGACAGGTGGATTTCTGTTGGATGGTTGATTTCTGGTCTTCCTTGTTGGATGGTTGATTTCTGTTCATCTGGTCTTTCTTGTTGGATGGTCGATTTATGGTCTTCCATATTGGATGGTTGATTTCTAGTCTTCCTTGCTGGATGATTGATTTCTAGTCTTCCTTGTTAGATAGTTATTTCTGGTCTTACTTCGATGGTTGATTTCTTGTCTTCTCTGTTGGATGGTTGATTTCTGGTTCCTTTCTGGATAGTTGATTCCTGGTTTTCCTTGTTGGATGGTTGATTTCTGGTTTTCCTTGTTGGATGGTTGATTTTTGTTCTTCCTTGTAAGATCGTTGATTTCTGATCATCCTTGCTGAATGATTAATTTCTGCTGTATGATTGATTTCTGTTGGGAGCGGCTCTATGCCAAGCATTAAGCTAATATTTTTCAGCAACTCTGAACGGTCCAGTTCTCTAACTTATTAGATATAGGTGGTCCTATTGTAGATACGGGCAGTTTTCTTTGCCAACTTTACTTCCCAGACTATCCCCAAAAATTTGTGAAAATTATCTGGAAACCATTTTTATGAAGCTGGGTTGACCACTGGTTAAAAAAATATTTCTGCTTTTGTTGTGAATTGAATACGTGCCACTGTCCTGACAGGAAAGCACACTACATGCTATGCCACCATGTCTTACCTTATAAACAGCTCCTCAAATTTCACAGGCACACCAGCTGCTTTGAACACTTCCCTTACTCCTGCCATTAGCTCCGGCCCAACTCCATCACCAGGGATCATTGTGACTACATGCTGGCCAGCTGGTCGTGACACAGGCTCCGCTATCTATGACAGAGTATAATGAGTTAAGTGTGACTAAATATTGGCTCTGCTATCTATGACAGAGTATAATGTGTTTAGTGTGACTAAATATTGACTCCGCTATCTATGACAGAGTATAATGAGTTTAGTGTGACCATATATAGGCTCCGCTATCTATGACAGAGTATAATGAGTTTAGTGTGACTACATACTGGTTCTGCTATCTATGACAGAGTATAATGTGTTTAGTGTGACTACACACTGGTTCTGCTATCTATGACAGAGTATAATGAGTTAAGTGTGACTAAATATTAACTCCGCTATTTATGACAGAGTATAATGAGTTTAGTGTGACCATATATAGGCTCCGCTATCTATGGCAGAGTATAATGAGTTTAGTGTGACTACATACTGGTTCCGCTATCTATGACAGAGTATGTGTTTAGTGTGACTACATACTGGTTCTGCTATCTATGACAGAGTATGTGTTTAGTGTGACTACACACTGGTTCTGCTATCTATGACAGAGTATAATGAGTTAAGTGTGACTAAATATTAACTCCGCTATCTATGACAGAGTATAATGAGTTTAGTGTGACTACATACTGGTTCCGCTATCTATGACAGAGTATAATGAGTTTAGTGTGACTACACACTGGTTCTGCTATCTATGACAGAGTATAATGAGTTAAGTGTGACTAAATAATAACTCCGCTATCTATGACAGAGTATAATGAGTTTAGTGTGACTACATACTGGTTCCGCTATCTATGACAGAGTATGTGTTTAGTGTGACTACACACTGGTTCTGCTATCTATGACAGAGTATAATGAGTTAAGTGTGACTAAATATTAACTCCGCTATCTATGGCAGAGTATAATGAGTTTAGTGTGACTACATACTGGTTCCGCTATCTATGACAGAGTATAATGTGTTTAGTGTGACCATAAATAGGCTCCGCTATCTATGACAGAGTATAATGAGTTTAGTGTGACCATATATAGGCTCCGCTATCTATGGCAGAGTATAATGAGTTTAGTGTGACCATATATAGGCTCCGCTATCTATGACAGAGTATAATGAGTTTAGTGTGACCATATATAGGCTCCGCTATCTATGGCAGAGTATAATGAGTTTAGTGTGACCATAAATAGGCTCCGCTATCTATGACAGAGTATAATGAGTTTAGTGTGACCATATATAGGCTCCGCTATCTATGGCAGAGTATAATGAGTTTAGTGTGACTACATACTGGTTCCGCTATCTATGACAGAGTATGTGTTTAGTGTGACTACACACTGGTTCTGCTATCTATGACAGAGTATAATGAGTTAAGTGTGACTAAATATTAACTCCGCTATCTATGACAGAGTATAATGAGTTTAGTGTGACTACATACTGGTTCCGCTATCTATGGCAGAGTATGTGTTTAGTGTGACTACACACTGGTTCTGCTATCTATGACAGAGTATAATGAGTTAAGTGTGACTAAATATTAACTCAGCTATCTATGGCAGAGTATAATGAGTTTAGTGTGACTACATACTGGCCCCGCTATCTATGACAGAGTATAATGAGTTTAGTGTGACTAAATACTGGCCCCGCTATCTATGACAGAGTATAATGAGTTTAGTGTGATTAATTGCTGGCCAGTTGGTTGTAACACTGGCTCCACTATCTCTGACAGAGTATAATGCATTCAGTGTGACTACATACTGGTTCCGCTATTTATGAGAAAGTATAATGAGTATAATGTGATCACATACTGGCTCCTCAATCTATGAGAAAGTATGAGTATAGTGTGACTACATGCTGGCTAGATGGTTGTAACATTGGCTCCGCTATCTATGACAGAGTACAATGAGTTAATGTGACAACATGTTCGCCAGATGGTCGTGACACTGGCTCCGCCATCTACACCTGAGTAAAAATTAGTTCAGTAGAACAAAGAAAACTGATGTGTTACAGTCATACTTGCTGCAAAATAAATAAGTCTATATAAACCATACATTAAAAAAAGAATGGCTAACCGAGCCTAAGGTTGAACAAATCAAATATTTTAGGCATATAAGAACTTTGGCTCCATAACCAACAACAATTCTGTTCACAGGAAGAGACAAATGTCCAAGAGGATGATTGGGTATTTTGTCTGAGAGGATAAAAAATCAGATTTAACGAATAATTGAAATTCACCTAGGTATTTGAGCATGCTTGTGTGGCTACTTGTGACTGTTCTATGCTGTATTGTGATATAAAATAGTCTGGCTATTGTGTACCATCCTTTGCGCAGAGATAAATGACCAGACTTGATGAGAAAATAACCACATGAAGGCTGGTGTTTAAGCTACCTCTCCTATTATGTACCATGTCCTGTACGGCTGTCTATGTTGCTCATCTCTATATCTAATTCTCCTCTCTGTATGTTTTTTGGTCTCCATATATTTTTCCTTGTGGATTCTAGAAGGACTGTCTATATATTATTAACTTACTTTTTTGTATTTTTTTTCCCCTCACTGTAGGTCCAATTCAATGCTACTGCCTTTTATATTACTCCAGTGCTTCCCTGCCATATGCAATTCTGTATGGTTATGATTACATAGCCAGATCCGTAGCGAAGGGGTTACAAATGCAGTTTGTGATCCCACATACCTGCGTTTGAAACACAGCTGCACACAATTTGGCAGCAGATCGCATTGTGTTGGTTTTCTAAGGTCGTTCAGAAAGCAATGCAACCACTGAACATAAACTTGTCAAGAGATCACAACAGCAAAAAAAAAATATCGGACTTAGCAGTCAACCCCAGCGTTTTTTGGCTGTTTGTGATCTCTTGGCGAGTATACGTTCAGTAGTTTGCCATTGCTTTCTGAACGACCATCACTCATATAATTTTCATAAAAAACCCAACGCAAGGCCGTCTGCTGCCAAATCACCCGCAGCTATGTTTCGAACACGGTATACGAGATTACAATCTGCGTCCGTAATCCCTTTGCCATGGAGTGGGTATACTAACGGCACCAGCAGCAATTAGATTATGTTTTCATCTGGCCTTTCCCCAAAGTCCTGAGTGTCTGCCAGATCCTCCCTGCAGCACCATTCTCTCCAAGCCATGATGATCTGTCTGTTCTTCTGCACTATACACATGATTCCAAAGGGCCCAGACTACATCTGCCTTATGCACCAATACTCCAGCAGGTGGTGTAGACTCTGCCACATTCTCATGACAAACAGGTGAGCAAGGCTGTTATAATTAAGCTGTTGTGGCAATGGTTAAGCTGTTGTGGCAATGGCAAAACTGTTGCATTATCCCAGCAGCAAGAGTGTTCAGACATGCATGGTCAATGCATCAAAGTGATATGTCAATGTGTATTATATCTTTGACATTCTAGATGAAAGCTTGGCAGCAGGTGGATGAATATTTACATTGATTACACCATTGATTTATATACTATGTCTCAAAAACAGCAGCACAGAAATTGGAAATAACCAAACAACACAAATATTACAGCCTGTCTGTAAACAAACAACAACCAACTCTACTTTCATGACAAATGAAATGGCATGCTTCTAAAGCTTCAGATGTCAGAATGTTTGGGAGGAAATTATACAACTGATTAAATTATTTGCATGTCCTTTAAAGACAAACGAAACATTATGTTTCTAAAACTTCCATATGTCAAAATATTTGGGAGGAAATTATAACCTGATTAAGTTATTTGCATGTCCTTTACAGGAAGTCGCAATCAACCCCACCAATTTTGGCTGTCGTGATTTACCAGACAAGTTTACGTTCAGTAGTTTGCCACTGCTTTCTGAAAGACATGCTCACGCCATTATACAACTGGATCAATCAATCAATCATGTGCGGTCATGACTCGCCATTTCACTCGATCACCAGAGTCGTGGATCAGCTCAGTGTTCCTGTCTCGACCATGCCATGTGGCCAAGCCATCCAGGTATTTACTTCTCTGTCTTCTTCTTGGTCCTTGCCAGTTGTCACTAAGTTCTCCAATCTATTTCTTCTCATAACATGTCCAAAAAATTTTGACTGTCTACGTCTAATTTCTCTAATCAATTTATGATTTTCATTTGTCTCCTGTAGTACTTGGTCATTGGTTTTTCTGTCTGTCCATGGTATTCTTTGCATTTTCCTCAGAAACCACATTTCTGCAGCCATCAGATGTTTTTCAGCTTGACTGCTCATTGTCCAAGTTTCACATCCATACAAAAGAACAGGCTCTATGTAGCACCTCAACACTCTTTTTCTCGTTTCAATTGACATCTTTTTATTGGTCAGAATGTTTTTCAAATTGCTAAAGGCTACTTTCACCATGGCGATTCTTGTTCTAATCTCTTCAAGGCATCTCCCATCAGATGTTATGACTGTTCCGAGATAATTGTATCGATTCACTTGTTGAAGAATATTCCCATTTACTTGTATATTACATTGTGGTATTTCGTTCTTCCTAGTGACGACCATAATCTGTGTCTTTTTACAATTTAATTCTAATCCCAGTTGTTCACTGTGTGCAACAACCGCATCTACTAATTGTTGCAGATCCTGCTCATTGTCTGCAATCAATACTGTATCATCTGCATATCTAATGTTATTGATGTTTCGTCCTCCAATGCTGATTCCATTTATATCTTCTACATTTCTGAAAATATTTTCACTGTATAGGGAAAAAAGATCTGGAGACATTACACATCCCTGCCTAACACCTCTCTTAATAGGCTGATATTGTCCCACTTCATTATCAATCCTTATGGCAGCTTGTTGTTTCCAATATATGTTTTTTATAAGTCTAATGTCTTTCCCATCAATTTGTAGATCTGCAAGCATATCTACCATGTTGACATGTCTTACTCTATTGAAAGCCTTTGTGTAGTCAATAAAGCAAAGATGTATATCTTTGTTTACTTCTATAGAACATTCAATGACTGAACACAGCATAGACACAGAATTTACTGTACCCTTTCCTTCTACAAAACCACATTGTTCTTCCCCTATTTCAGGTTGTATTTTCTTGCTCACTCTTTGCATGATAATTCGTAGCAAAATCTTTGTGATGTGACTCATTATACTAATTGTTCTATGTTGAACACATTCCAAGGCACCTGATTTCTTTGGGATTGCAATAAATTCAGAATTACATAATTCAGAAGGTATATGTCCGGTATCATATTGTGTGTTCAGCAGCTGGTGACTTGATCTATTCCATATTCTACTAAAGCTTTAATCATTTCTGATATTCTTGCATATAGGCAGGGGAGAGATAGGGAGCAAACAGCCCAGGAGTTACAGGCGACAGTAGATAAAGTGATTGACTGGTGCACAGAAATGAGTGCTGTCATCCACCCGGAAAAGGCGGCTGTTTTGTGGTGCTCTCTGGACAACAGGATTGTAAGAGCTGATGTCCCAAGCCTCACGATAGATGGTAGAAATTTCAGCAGAGAGAACAAACTGAAGTATCTGGGGATCACATTTGACAGGAGCCTATCCTTCAAGGACCATGTGGAGACGGTCGTGACAAGAACTCAAAAGGGACTCAATGCACTTAAAACTATGGCTGCAATGGACATAGAGCAGAGAATGCTTTTCACACTATACCAGCACTTGATCCTCTCAGTAATTGATTATGGATTAGGTCTGCTCACTGTCTCAGAGAGTCAGCTGGTGAAGTTAGAGCGCATACAGAACGAAGCTATGCGGGTCATTCTGGGATGCACTAGAGACACCCCAGTAGTGTGTATGCGTTACATCCTTGGTCTGCCGACTGTTGCTCGTAGGCTCAAGGTGATGCAGGCGAAGCCATACCTCAGAGTAGCTGCAGACACAGACCACCCACTGCATGAGGCGCTGGACGCAGTTAAGGATCAGCGAGTGATAAGAGGGAAATCATGGATGGCTCAGGCGGAGGATATGATCAGACAGGTGTGCCCCCTGGAGAACATTAGGCGTGGAGATGAGTGGGTCAGAGTGCCAGCGGACCAGTCAGACTTGTGCAGAGTTATAATCACATTGAGCCGGGAGTGGCCAGGAAGTGGAAATCCACCAACTAATTCAGGACAATGCTCACTCAAGTGATGTGATTATCTACACAGATGGTTCGGTGTCAAGAGGTGAGAGAAGTGGCTGGGGGTTCATAGCCAAAGCTAATGGTCGATGTTTGGGGCAGGAGAGCCTGGCATATGATACCACAACATCCAGCTTAAGAATGGAAGTGGAGGCAGTCACTGCGGCTTACAGGATTGTAAGAGCTGATGTCCCAAGCCTCGCGATAGATGGTAGAAATTTCAGCAGAGAGAACAAACTGAAGTATCTGGGGATCACATTTGACAGGAGCCTATCCTTCAAGGACCATGTGGAGACGGTCGTGACAAGAACTCAAAAGGGACTCAATGCACTTAAAACTATGGCTGCAATGGACATAGAGCAGAGAATGCTTTTCACACTATACCAGCACTTGATCCTCTCAGTAATTGATTATGGATTAGGTCTGCTCACTGTCTCAGAGAGTCAGCTGGTGAAGTTAGAGCGCATACAGAACGAAGCTATGCGGGTCATTCTGGGATGCACTAGAGACACCCCAGTAGTGTGTATGCGTTACATCCTTGGTCTGCCGACTGTTGCTCGTAGGCTCAAGGTGATGCAGGCGAAGGCATACCTCAGAGTAGCTGCAGACACAGACCACCCACTGCATGAGGCGCTGGACGCAGTTAAGGGTCAGCGACTGATAAGAGGGAAATCATGGATGGCTCAGGCGGAGGATACGATCAGACAGGTGTGCCCCCTGGAGAACATTAGGCGTGGAGATGAGTGGGTCAGAGTGCCAGCGGACCAGTCAGACTTGTGCAGAGTTATAATCACATTGAGCCGGGAGTGGCCAGGAAGTGGAAATCCACCAACTAATTCAGGACAATGCTCACTCAAGTGATGTGATTATCTACACAGATGGTTCGGTGTCAAGAGGTGAGAGAAGTGGCTGGGGGTTCATAGCCAAAGCTAACGGTCGATGTTTGGGGCAGGAGAGCCTGGCATATGATACCACAACATCCAGCTTAAGAATGGAAGTGGAGGCAGTCACTGCGGCTTTCCGCTGGATGGAGAATACGGCACACACACACATCGTGATTGTAACTGACTCAGAAAGCATGCTGACGAGGGTGAGGACGGGCAGACTTCGTGCGGAGTGGCTTGCTTCGCTTCGGAGGTCACGGGTGACAAGCATCGCCTGGATCTTTTCTCCGGGGCATGCTGGTGTGCTGGGAAATGAACAGGCGGACAGATTGGCTGGCTCTGCAGAACTTGGTGGAGTATTGATACATGACAAGGCAGAGGTGGTTGCAGCCTTGTTGGAGCACGTGCACACCTTGGAGGAGCAAATGGAATACCATGGTCTGGCAAGAATGAGACAACGAGGAGTGATGAAGGGATCTGGCCGACGCTCAACGCTCAAAGGAAAGGCGAGATGAACTTATCAGATTGCTACTGGTACTATTAGTGTTGGAACTCTTCAGCTGGCTGCTGAGGATGGGGACGGAGCACTTATGGGAATGCCCCGAATGCTGTGATGTCGATTCCTAAATCAATCAATCATTTCTGTTGTGATGTTATCTGAACCGGGGTGCTTGCCAGCTTTCATATGTTTAAGAACATTTCAAATCTCTATCTTCAAAATTGGCGGTTTATCATTATTAAATCGAATATCATACTGTTCATCTCTGTTATCATCATAAAGGTTTTTCACATAGTCTGACCATACATGTAGAATCTGATCTTTTTCTATTATGATTTTGCCATCTTCAGTTTTTAGATAGCCTGCTGATGTACTTGATATTTTATTAGTAAGTTCCTTAATTCTTTTGCACACTAATTTGGTATTTTGACTGTTGTGTTGTTTTTCAATTTCTAAGCAATTTTTCTCAAACCATGCTTCTTTTGCCTCCTTACATAATATTCTGACTTCGTCTGTGAATTTCTTCATATTTGGCAGAATTATTTTTGTTGAGTCTTCTTGTTTCCATTAGTTGTAAAATTTCTTCAGTCATCCATTTCTTACGACACACCTTCTTTAATTTTGGAATAATTGTTTGTGCAGCCAAACTGATTGAATTCTTCAACATTTCCCATTGATCATCCACATATTGAAATAGGATATCTAGATCAGACAATATATCAAATCTGTTCTGTACCTCTACGCTGAATTAGTTTTGTACTCCCTATATCATATTTAGTGTTTCCTGTTTTATACTTGACCTTCTTTAACTTTATCCTCAATGCTCCTGTAAGTAATCTGTGGTCACTATAACAATCAGCACTGGGAACTGTTTTTGCTATTGTTAGCGCATTTCTAAATCTTCTGCTAATCAAAATGTAATCAATCTGGTTTCTAATCCTGCTATCAGGACTCCTCCATGTCCATAATCTTCTAGGGTGTTGCTTAAACCAGGTGTTTCCTACAATCATTTCCTGCTCTTTTGCCCACTCTACAAGTGGACCAACTCTACAAGCCCCACTACAACTGGATAAGTCATGTTAATTTGTAAAGGAATATTAAACTTTGCTCTTAAGTGAGATTCTCTTATCAAGTTAGCTAGGTCTGTTAAGTCTGTACTTCTCAACTGCTTACCGCTGCCTGCTGTACTGTGTGTCCTTGGTGAAGTTGCCTGGTAATGGTGCCGACTGCAACACATGGCTGAAATAGGTCACACCATTACATAACAAATAAGCTAAGGTTTAATGGCTGAAACAGGTCTCAACATTACGTAACAAATAAGCTCAGATGAACACTATAGGACAAGTGTAATAACAATAAGTGACCTAGAAAGTCTGTGTCAGTGATCTGCAATACATACTATGATCTATGTGCAAAAATCTATAAAGTCAAAGCAAAGTCATGGGATCCACTTCATTGCCCTGGGTTTACTCCATCTAGCTCATTCTCTCTGCAGAATGGTAAGCATCATACAAAGCATGAACTCCATAGTTCCAGCGATGATCCCCAGGAGTCTCCGGAAAAATTGCACTCTAGGGCTGAACGATGCAGTCAGTGAATGAACCCATGACCTTCAGAGCGCAAGTCTGATGGCTGAACCACTTTGCCAAAGCATCGTTTTAGCTAATTTTAACACCAAAATGCATAAATGGCATATAATTTACATTTTAACAGAAAACAAACGCTGTAAGAAAACAAATGCTATCTATTTTCATCACTTTGAAAATAAGGTTTCATTGTCTATATCCACTTAGTGTGGTCCATTTCCTCTGTCTCCAATGTTACTTTGTTTTATGCATATTCTACTAACTGAAGATATGCTTTCAGCTTATCCGTGTGCTCTGTGCTCTTCAGAGAATAAATATCAAACGTCTTCAAAATGCTGGACAGCATTGTCAGAAAGAGCTTTGATGAATATACATCATTTAAGACAGTACTTTACACACACTGACTTAGCTAGACAAACGTCGACCTTATCTTTGACGTGCACCTTCACATAAATATAATGATGGTAACGCAGGTTGTTGATATGCCCTTATTTATTTGTTTGGGGGGTGTTCACTTGCTCTTAACTCAAGTGTAGTCCATACATGTGCCACTATTTCCAGTGCACTGGACTGATTTTTGCAAGTGGACTAGCTTTTCTTATTTCCAGTGTTTCGTGCCATCTGCCAAACCCACTACAGCTTCTGAGGTACTTGTAATTTAAGTCCCAAAGTCAAGGATGAGAAGTCAACATTTTAGTCCAACTGACCGGTTTAGGGATTGAACCTACTACCTCAGCATCAACACATTGGAAGCTTTGGTGATGCTGACCTTCATTTACCCTTATAATTTGTCACTGAATGGAGCTGGTATAGGCCAAACACATTATCTATGTATGTCGGTGGACACTTGCAGTAAATATTCAGCTGTCACTGTATTCATTACTAATTACCGAATTGCATTTATCAGTGGCTCCTAACAAAAATCCTATCTAAAGTAACAACAATAATAGTATGTTAGAGTTTTCAATGTTTGGTATACAAGAATAATTTGGTCACTCGAAATGTCATGAAAGTTTGGAGAGAACAATAATGAAGAGGTATATGCTTGGGAAGAGAGGAAGAGGACGACCAAAGAGAAGATGGGAGGAGGATGTGGCAGATGATCTCCAGATGGGTGTATCAGATGTGAGACGTCTTGCTAATGATCGAAAAGTTTTCCAGAAGGTTGTAAAGGGAGAGAGGTTCTGCAAAGGACATGCTACTGAATGAATGAATGAATGAATGAACACAAGAAAATGAAGCATTGTATTATTGTTGATTAATGTAATCTTCTTCATCGTTCCACTTTTGTGGGAAGTGCTTCATACCTAGTTATGCATCTCAAAGTCATGTATATGAAAGATTACATCCACAGTAAAGGGCACCAATGAACAAGTCCTTCAAGAAACAAATGAAGATCGTAAACTGATCAGAGACATTAGACGTAGACAGTCACAATTTTTTGGACATGTTATGAGAAGAAATGATTTGGAGAACTTGGTGACAACTGGTAAGATCGAGGGAAACAGACCAAGGGGAAGACCTAGAAACAAGTATCTGGATGGCTTGGCCTTGTGGCATGGTCAAGACAGAAACACAGAACTGATCCACGACTCTGGTGATCGAGTGAGATGGCAGAACATGACCGCCCACGCTTACCGGCATGGCACATGATATATGGATGGAAAGGGCACTATGTACCCATGGGTAGGTTTTTACATTTTATTTCCTAAAAATGTCACCAGGGCAGCAACCTTACTGACTACTCTTTGCAATTTCTTTCATGAGATTTTAAACTTGCAGACAGGACATCCTGTTTTTCGTCCTTATTTGATAAGGCTATATATATATATGATCTCACTACCCAATAGATCATTTTAGATACCACAGGTTTTTGGATCAATCCCCAGCCCTCTTCTAGCATCTGGCGAAGGAGTAGAGAACACATTTTGCAATTCTCCATACTGCACTCAAAAACTACTTAATTTAATATAAACAGGTCTAGTAAATTTTTAAAAAAATTTTTTGTTGCGTATCCCTTATGGGACATTGCAGTCAACACCAGCAGGGCCCTGCGAATAGACGCTTTGTTTATTCGCAGGGCCCTACAGCTACCCATCTACCTGCGTACCTACTCACATACCTGCTTACTTAACTACCTACCAACATATCTACCTATCTAACCATCTATTTGTCTAACAACCCATCTACCTGCCTACTTAACCACTTTCGTGTCTTTTTCAAGATTTTTTTCTCGTGGACCTGTAGTAATAAATTTCCCCTGGTCTCTGGGTAGTGAGTTCGGACGCCCGTGTGTATTAATTTCGAGTTAAAAATCTACTACAGGATCCTCGCCAATGCTACGGAGTGCGTGCACTGAGCTGAGTTTCTCCAGACTCAGGTTTGAGTTAGGAGGAGAACAGAGCACTTGTGGGTTGCACCTGTGTGCCGTGATGTTGATCCATCGACTAAACAAAACTAAAACTTTCGTGTCTAACTACCCACCTACCTAACCAACTATGACTAATACAAAGAATGATCGGCGAAGCAACGGAGTACGTGCTTTGTGCTCGATACTTTTGACAATAGCCAGCAGAGAGAGAATGAAGCGGAGGAGAAGAGGTAGGGGAGAGGGGAAGGAAACGGAAGAAGATGGCTTTAGCCAGAAGGGGTAGAAGGAAAACGGATCGTTTGAGACTCAAAAATGTGTGGGTTGGGTATTGGAATGGGAGAGTTTATTCGCAGGGCCCTGCGAATAAACAAAGCGTTTATTCGCAGGGCCCTACGAATAAACAAAGCGTTTATTCGCAGGGCCCTACAAATAGACGCTTTGTTTATTCGCAGGGTCCTACGAATAGACGCTTTGTTTATTCGCAGGGCCCTATGAATCGATACTTTATACTTAGTTGAAGTATGGCTGTTTAAATATCAGGCGAGTTTAAGAATTGTTAACTTGCGTTTCTGTACACTTACTGTTTACAGGCATCCATCTTAATCTTTGTTTACGTTACTGACCTACTATTTCCTACTATTTATGTCCTGATAATTCTGGTCCAAGCTGACAGTAATATGCGTCACCTCAGAGAGACATGATTAGGGTCGTTAGGCAATACAAACACCAGGCTTTCGACTGACTGGCCTCATGAATTAACAAATAAACAAGGAAATGCTACGCATATAAAGTGCAGGAAAACCTGGTATATGTGAAGCGGGTTGAAAAGAGAGAAGAGAGAGATAGATAGATAATGAAGATAGTGTGCGAGACAGATATGTGAGATATGAGAAAGATGTGTTGAAAGACATTAAAAAAGTGATAAAGACAAGAAAGAGAGAGAGAGAGGGGGGGGGGGGGAGGGAGATAGAGAAGAAGAGAGAGAGAGAGATGTCTGTATGCCTCTCTATATGTCCGCCTGTCTGTATGCCTCTCTATTTGTCCACCTGTCTGGATGTCTCTCTACATGCCCGCCTGTCTCTCTGTTTCTGTCTGTCCGTCCGTCTGACAGCCTGCGTGATTTCTTGTTCTCTATCAGTCTACTTGTATCTGTCCATTTGTATATATGTCTATCTGAATCTCTATCTAACAAACTGTCTCTCTGTCTGTCCATATGCATATGTATGTCTGGTTGACTCTCTGTGTGTATGTATGCGTGTGTCTGACTCTCTATCTGTTTGCTGTCTGTCTGCCAGTTTATATATCCGTTGTTTATTTGTTTGTATCTCTGACTGCCTGCCCTCTCTCTCTCTCTCTCTCTCTCTCTCTCTCTCTCTCTCTCTCTCTCTCTCTCTCTCTCTCTCTCTCTCTCTCTCTCTCTATCTCGGTCGGTCAACCTGCCTGTTCAGAGTATTGCAGGGAGAGGTTGAAAGAGATGTATGAACTGGCATGGTGGAACACAGATGATCGACCAGCGAGTGTCGGGTTGTATCTAGCTACCCATCTACCTGCGTACCTACTCATCCACCTACCTGCCTAGCTACCCACATACCTGCTTACTTAACTACCTACCCACATATCTGCCTCTCTAACCATCTATCTGTCTAACAACCCACCTACCTGCCTAGCTACCCACATACCTGCTTATTTAACTACCTACCTGTCTACCTACCCACATATCTGCCTCTCTAACCATCTATCTGTCTAACAACCCACCTACCTGCCTACTTAACCACTTTCGTGTCTATGAATATGATTATGAATATGAAAACTATGAATTTTACAAAGAATTATCGCCGAAGCAACGGAGTACGTGCTTTGTGCTCGATACTTTTGACAACAGCCAGCGGGGAGAGAATTAAGCGGAGGAGAAGAGGTAGGGGAGAGGGGGGAAGGAAAAGGAAGAAGAGGGCTGGAGCCAGAAGGGGTAGAAGGAAAATGGATCCTTTGGGACTCAAAAATGTGTGGGTTGGGTATTGGAATTGCCGTAGTGCAAAGCAACGAGGACCAATACTGGAGAAACTGGTACTAACTAAATTACACTCACTTTAAACAACACAATTCTAAATACCCAAAGAGATGAAGGATTGACTTTCACCCAATGAAATGCTGAAAAATTAAAAAAAACATTGTTGGGCAAGGAAACGAACGATTGACATTTGACTTTCATCCAATAATTGCTGAACAATTAAAAAAAAAAAAATTTCCGGCAAGGAAACGAACCTCGAGCTCCCGCCCATCAGGCGGGCGCACTATCAACTATGCCACTGACGACATAGCCGCAAACTTACGTTAAATCACGTGACCAGCGGTGCCCTGCGAATAGACGCTTTGTTTATTCGCAGGGCCCTGCGAATAGACACTTCCTATTGGAATTGCCGTAGTGCAAAGCAACGAGGACCAATACGATTGACATTTGACTTTCATCCAATTAATTGCTGAACAATAAAATTTAAAAAAATGTCCGGCAAGGAAATGAACGATTGACATTTGACTTTCATCCAATTAATTGCTGAACAATTTTTAAAAAAAATGTCCGGCAAGGAAACGAACGATTGACATTTGACTTTCATCCAATTAATTGCTGAACAATTAAAAAATAAAATGTCCGGCAAGGAAACGAACCTCGAGCTCCCGCCCATCTGGCGGGGACACTATCAACTATGCCACTGACGACACGTTTTCCAATCAACGAAAATGTATAATATAGCCGCAAACTTACGTTAAATCACGTGACCAGCCGTGCCCTGCGAATAGACGCTTTGTCTATTCACAGGGCCCTATAAATAGACACTTTCTTTTTCAGCTGCTGTTGATGTGCTAGGCAAGTGTTACGTTCAATAGTTTGCCATTGTTTTCTGAATGACTGGCTCCCATACCAGCACATGTACTTCATACTTGAGAGAGAGAGAGAGAGAGAGAGAGAGAGAGAGAGATGAGAGAGAGAGAGAGAGAGAGAGAGAGAGAGAGAGAGAGAGAGAGAGAGAGAGAGAGAGAGAGAGAGAGAGAGAGAGAGAGAGAGAGAGAGAGAGAGAGAGAGCTCTGTGGAGATTACCGGTACCCTGAAATTTCAAATAGAGAGGAAAAGGTTCAGGTTCATTCATTTCATTTCAATCACATCGGCCATCGGGCCCACGAAGTGTCGAAGGTGAAGTGTGAAGTCGTTTGTAATAAAGGGACTACTGCGGGTGACTTCCCATGCAAATACTGCGCATATTTTTTTACCTTATCGAAATATGATGATGAGATAAGAATCAAATAAAACTTACAGTGCACGTCTGTTTTGAGATCTGCTGTGGGACAGCATTTTTGAGAAGGCCAAATACACAACTTCTCAAGGTGGAAGCCATTTTCAATCACGTGACATCAACAATGGTTTACGGTGTTATCATATATCGGACCGAGGGGAGTAAAGTAAACCCCTACACCGGTCAGTTGGGCTGAAATGTTGACTTCTCGTCCTTGACTTGGGGACAAAAATTACAAGTAAATCTGAAGTCGGGGAAGTCCATCTGATGCGAGGAGCACTGATAATAGGGAAAGCTAATCCACATGCAATTTTCAGCTCAGTGCTACTAACTACTAGCCTACCGGGTGTTTGTAAAGTGAAAGTCTCACTACACTTTTTATGTAGAACAAATTTGAAAAAAAAAAAAATGAAGTACATGATGATGCCTTCAAAAAATGTGCTCCACGGTCCATCGTGAAGCAATATGCAGCGAATGGCTGTCGCCTGACGGAGTAATTCTTTGCACTCCAAAGAGAATGGTGTTATCAACGGAAGACATAATTTATTTGGTTGAACAAGTGTTTAGAAATGGCGATCGATACACGCGGATGGTTATTCAAAGATTGCTAGCCAGATGGAGCACTTCCAATCCCAATACATTTCATGAAGCGTCTCTAAACGATGAGACAATTGGGGTGTGGTGTGCCGTCAGTAGAAAACGTTTTATAGGACCAATTTTCTTCAACACCACTAAAAATGCCGATCGGTAACATACTGACGTTCTGGAACTTTTTTAGAACAGCTGAATGAACGTGAAATTGAAGAAGAGTGGTTCCAGCAAGATGGTGCATCACTGCGTTGTTAAGAAGAAATTTTCGCAAATCGCATAATATCATGTGGAATTTGACCTGCTCATTCTTCAGAACTAACTCCATTAGATTATTATCTATGGGGTTTCTTGAAAGGCGATGTTAACAAAAAATAATGTACACACAAATGAGAACCTGAAAGAAGCAATCAGAATTACAATTAAAGAAATAACAACAGACACGTTGCACAAGGTATTTGATAATATGAAGAGACGTGTACAGTCGTGTCTTGAAGCCCGTGGTGGACATTTTCAACACCTATTGTAATGCATACTTAATTGGTATTTTCCAGCTTCCTCAAAACAGCGTTAGACCATAACAGTAACTAATGTAACTAATTTAATTAAATATTTTGTACAATCTTGATGACATCATATACTTCATTTTTCAAATGTGTTCCACATACAAAGTGTAGTGAGACCTTACAATCACCCGGTATAAGTGGCCTGTATGGACTACGCTTGGGTTCAAAGCGAGCGAGAGCACAATAAATGGACCGTTAAAATGTCCCAAATGATCAGCCATAACGATCTCAACAGTGGCCAGAAATCCACCGTCTAAGATAAAGGGGCCGAAACATTCGGAGAGGGGGAACGCCTCTGATGATCAGAAAAGTCCCGTCGTGCTTATCAGTCTAATACCGATTTGTCGTATATCAATCAGAGGCCGTCTCCACAATGAAGGTTGACTGCAATGGATCGCCAACATTGTCTCTCGCCTTGAGTGTACCTTCTGTCAGGCTGATGTTCGTCCATCACTTGATGCTATCTTCCCAAGTGTACCGTTGTCTACCTCTTGCTCGCTTGCCCTCAACCTCGCCTTCCTGTATGGTTTTTATAAGAGTACTAGCTGACCCTGCCCGGCTTCGCCCAGACCCTGGTGGGGAGCATCTCATTTAATTCATATAAGTAGTCATATAAGTTCTCGTTCCCGTTACCGACTGACTGTCTGTC
>JACEFZ010004887.1:0-12500 GCA_014155875.1 Cepaea nemoralis | reverse complement strand
TACATACATACATACATACATACATACATACATACATACATACATACATACATACATACATACATACATACATACATACATACATACATACATACATACATACATACATACATACATACATACATACATACATACATACATACATACATACATACATACATACATACATACATACATACATACATACATACATACATACATACATACATACATACATACATACATACATACATACATACATACATACATACATACATACATACATACATACATACATACATACATACATACATACATACATACATACATACATACATACATACATACATACATACATACATACATACATACATACATACATACATACATACATACATACATACATACATACATACATACATACATACATACATACATACATACATACATACATACATACATACATACATACATACATACATACATACATACATACATACATACATACATACATACATACATACATACATACATACATACATACATACATACATACATACATACATACATACATACATACATACATACATACATACATACATACATACATACATACATACATACATACATACATACATACATACATACATACATACATACATACATACATACATACATACATACATACATACATACATACATACATACATACATACATACATACATACATACATACATACATACATACATACATACATACATACATACATACATACATACATACATACATACATACATACATACATACATACATACATACATACATACATACATACATACATACATACATACATACATACATACATACATACATACATACATACATACATACATACATACATACATACATACATACATACATACATACATACATACATACATACATACATACATACATACATACATACATACATACATACATACATACATACATACATACATACATACATACATACATACATACATACATACATACATACATACATACATACATACATACATACATACATACATACATACATACATACATACATACATACATACATACATACATACATACATACATACATACATACATACATACATACATACATACATACATACATACATACATACATACATACATACATACATACATACATACATACATACATACATACATACATACATACATACATACATACATACATACATACATACATACATACATACATACATACATACATACATACATACATACATACATACATACATACATACATACATACATACAGACAGACAGACAGACAGACGGAGATCCTAATTTATATATAAGACTAGCTGACCCTGCCCGGCTTCGCCCAGACCCTGGTGGGGAGCATCTCATTTAATTCATATAAGTAGTCATATAAGTTCTCGTTCCCGTTACCGACTGTCTGTCTGTCTGTCTGTCTGTCTGTCTGTCTGTCTGTCTGTCTGTCTGTCTGTCTGACCCGGCCCGGCATTGCCCAGCTCCTGGTGTGGAGCATCTCATTTAATTCATATAAGTAGTCATATAAGTTCCCGTTCCCGTTACCGACTATCTGTCTGTCTGTCTGTCTGACCCGGCCCGGCATCGCCCAGCTCATGGTGTGAAGCATCTCATTTAATTTATATAAGTAGTCATATAAGTTCCTGTTCCCGACTGTCTATCTCTCTGTCTGTCTGTCTATCTGTCTGCCTGACCCTGTCCGGCTTAGCCCAGTCCCTGGTGGGGAGCATCTCATTTAATTCATATAAGTAGTTATATAAGTTCTCATTAAATTCATACAACAAAAAAGTAACTTAAAAGAATGTCCTTCCACACACCATCTATTATTTTTAATGAAAACTCTTTCTAATCACCTGCATGACTACAGTAACTTCTTAAGCAAAAAAAGATGAGTTACAATGTTATGCATTGTGCATTATTTTTATGAAAACTTTGAAAATGCCTTACAGATTGTATCATTATTTATTATAACTCATATGCCGGTAAATAACTATGGACAAAGAGTTTATAAATCTTTGAAAACGATGCCACAATATGACTATAAGTTATACAGAAAAGTTATGCCCTTTTAAATAACTTTTACAGAGTTATGTCCCCTGAAATATATGAAATTATAATGAAAAATGAAATAATACTGAGTAAGCAGGCGATTTCACACTAAAAAAATATCACAGTTGGCAGCTCTGGAATGAAAGGAAGGCGTGTAGAAAATTTCATCTCAATCGGATGGGCCGTTCGCGAACAAATAAAGGACATACATACATACATACATACATACATACATACATACATACCTACCTACCTACCTACCTACCTACCTACCTACCTACCTACCTACATACATACATACATACATACATACATACATACATACATACATACATACATACATACATACATACAGACAGACAGACAGACACACACACACACAGACACACACACACACACACACACCACACACACACATACATACATACATACATACATACATACATACATACATACATACATACATACATACATACATACATACATACATACATACATACATACATACATACATACAGATGGACGGAGATTGCCTTTTATATATAAGACTAGCTGACCCGGCCCGGCTTCGCCCAGGCCCTGGAGGGGATCTATCTATCTATCAGTCTGTCTGTCTGCTTGTTTGTCTGTCTGTCTGTCTGTCTGGCTGACCCGGCCCGGCTTCACCCAGTCCCTGGTGGGGAGCATCTCATTTAATTCATATAAGTAGTCATATAAGCTCTCCCGTTCCCCACTATCTGTCTGTCTGTCTATCTGTCTGTCTGTCTGACCCGGCTTCACCCAGTCCCTGGTGGGGAGCACCTCATTTAATTCATATACGTAGTCATATAACCTCTCCCGTTCCCGACTGTCTGTTTATCTGTCTGACCCGGCCCGGCTTCACCCAGTTCCTGGTGGGGAGCATGTCATTTAATTCATTCATATAAGTAGTCAAATAAGCTTCCGTTCAAGACTATCTGTCTGTCTCTCTATCTATCTGACCCGGCGTCGTTTCGCCGGTAAACAGTAACTTAAAAGAATGTCCTTCCACACACCATTCATTATTTTTAATGAAAACTGTTTTTAATCACCGACATGACACTTGATAAGTTCTGTAAGCAGAAAAAGATGGGTTACAATGTTATGCATTATGCATTATTTTTATGCAAACTTTAAATATGCCTTAAAGATTATATCATTATTTATTATAAATCATATGCCTGAAAATAACTATAGACAAAAAGTTTAGCAATAGTGCAAGTAAGTCCAACAATATGACTATAAAGTATATAGAAATGTTATTAAAAGTTATGCCCCTTGAAATAACTTTTCTTCTCTTCTTCTTCTTTTCGTTCATCCGGAGTGTTTTTTCAGATGTGATTGCGGTGTGTCTGTTATGCGCCCTTGGGCCGAAACCCGTAGGCCAACACATCGACTTTAGCGTGCTTTTTTGACCAGGTAGCATTCATGGGAGACTCTCACTTTTGTGGTGCCATCTGCAACCATGCTGGCCAAGGTTGAACGGTCGAAGACAACGGTCATCCCTCAAAGGAAGGCAGGGACAGTCCATAGCATTTTCCGCCATCCAAGGTTGCTTCCATAGTTGCAGGGCCGACACATAACACCCTGGATCTGGGCTCACCGAGGAAGATCGTCACGTCCTGCTCATGGCTGCTTTAAATCCTCACTTCAATATATTGGTCACTTCGTTTCCCCGGGTCTTTCCCGCACAAACCAGACAGGTTTGCAGACGGCATCCACTCAGCGAGTTTTCGGACATGTGCTAGTCGTTGCGCCCATCAGAGCTTTTCCAGGCACAACAGACATTCGGAAAACTACCCAGTCAGAGCTGTTCCGAACAAGAGCGGCATTCAGAAACTAGGTAGTCAGAGCTGTTCCTAGCACGAGAGACATTCGGACGAGACATTTCACTCGGACGTAATTGCGTAGTGTCAATTTTTAGTTTGCCACCCGTAGGACGACACTTCCGACTTCAGCGGGCATTTTTTAATGAGGTTAGCCTTTTCCTCTGGTTTCGAGGCACGTTGGTCTGTTGTGATGTCGCTAACATCTCAGCTGGTGAAGATAGAACGATGAACGACATCGTGGTCGGCCCTCAAGGGAAGGCAGGGGCAGACCATGAGTATTCCCTCGCTATCCAAGGAGGCTTCCATAATTGCAGAGCCGGCACATATTGCTCTGTGACTGGGCTCACCCGAGGAGTTGCCACGTCCTGCTCATGGCTGCTTTAGTTCCTCACTTCCATGTGTTGGGCAACACGTTTGCCCCTGATCGCTCAAGCACACACCAGGGACGGTCAGACTGCGAGCGACACCCACTCGGTAAGCTTTTGCTTTTTGACTTCGGACCACGCAATAGGTTCGCTCGCCGTGCGTTCCATTTTTGTCTACACTCTCTATGAGTTAGATGCAGTCTTCGCAGCCATTTTCTTCGGCTGGGGCACTTTTTTGACTGTTTTTACTCGCTCACGAGGTAGGCTACTTGTGCTGCCGGCTCAGCACCTTACATTCGTGCAGCGGTGAGCGAGAAACGGCCTGGCCCTCTCATCCGGGAATCTCTCATATCCCCCAGCTGAGAGCCTTCGAACTTGTATCAGACCTGAGCATGTAGCTTGCTCAGTATCACGCCTTTAATTTTTCGTAAGGTGGATATCGGCCCGGCTCTCAGGTCCGAGGGTTTGTGGCTTAGAGGCGTTCAGCCACAGCCCTCGACAGGGAGCCTTTAGTGTTTTGTCCGGACCAAGATATTCTGCCTTCGTGCGCCTGATTTAGATTTTAGACTGCTATCCTCAGTCTCACCTGCAGAGCAGCAGTGTGTCTCTCTTAGTCTGGTCCCTATCCCATGAGCCGTTCGATATGTAGTTTTCACCCATCGGCAAGCACATGGGGTCGATGGGACGCACAAGCTCCCCCACCACGGGAAGGTGGAGACACATCGGGGGAGGAAATAACTTTTCTAGAGTGAAGTCCCCCTGCTATATAGACATTATATAATGAAAATGAAAAAGTAAATGTTATTAAATAAGTAGAAGATTTTACACTAAGAAACTATTATAGTCGGTTGCACAGGAATGAAAGGAAGACGTGTAGAAAATTTCATCTCAATCGGATGTACCCTTATCGAACACATCCAATACATAGCTAGCTGACCACAAACACACAAACAAAGCCACATACACTCTGTTTTATATATATTAATAGATCATGTCTTTTAACGTGACCGAAATACGTGCTTCCTCTTTATTTCCTTCATCAACTCTCTCTTATGGAATAAGGAGCACTTATGGGAATGCCCCGAATGCTGTGATGTCGATTCCTAAATCAATCAATCAATCAAGCAATCAACTCTCTCTTCATTCCTAGTGTTTCTAGACCCTCTGCATTTGATTGTTTTTGTTTCCATGAAATACGACATATTCGTCTGTATATCCACATCTCCGGGGCTTCTATGCAACTTTCTAGTTGCTTGGCTTCCGCGCAATACAGAAGCGTTGATTATACGTAGCATTTGGCAATTCTTATTTTTAATGCGTTATTAATCTCTCTGGATGTTAATACTGATTTCATGCCGCTGAAAGCATTTTTCGCCATTCCTATTCTATTTTTGATTTTTATTTCACTTCTGCCATCATTTGTTATTATATGTCAAAGATAGGAGAAACTTGTTACTTATTCTAGCATCTCTCCGTTTACTGTGATGTTCATCGATGACCTTTTCTTTTCACTGCTAATTATCATAGTTTTTGTTGTTTGGATGTTAATATCTAAGAAACATTCTGCACTATGCTTGTTAACTTGTTCCATTAGTTTTTGTAACTCTTGCAAGCTTTCTGCTAGTATCACTGTATCGTCAGCATACCTAAGATTGTTTATGATTCTTCCATTGATGTTAAGTCCAGGTATTTCAACTTGTTTAAAAATTCTTTCTGTGTATAGGTTGAAGAGGCTTGGGGACAGTACACATCCCTGCCGTACTCCCGCGACGAATAGTTATCTCCGCATCTAATAGACGATTTTTGTTCCCAGTACAACAAGTTACTAATAAGCCTGATGTCCTATCCGTCCACTCCTATATCATATATCTGGGCGTTAAAAATTACATGTCCCAAATGAGGTAGGCTGAGTTCAACGGTAACGATCTAAACAAACTATGGCATCGCGAACAATTAATTATGTTGGAGATAGTTTAGTTTAGTTTAGTTTAGTCGACGGGTCAACATCACGGCACAGGGTGTAACCCATAAGTGCTCCGTTCTACTCCTAACTCAAGCTTGAGTCCGGAAAATCCCAGCTCAGTGCACGAACTCCATAACACCGGCGAGGATCCTGAAATACTTTGGGTAGATTTGTAATTCGAAATTTTGCCCGGGCAGCCCCGTTAGGCTAATCTTTTTCGATTTCCAACTGCCAGGGGAATTTTTACGTGCGTAAAAATAGATACGGGCGTCCGATCTCACTACCAGGGGACATTTTGTTACTTGAAGTCCACGTGAGAAAATCCCTCACCGGGCTTGAACCCGGGATCTCCAGCAATCGAGGCGGATACCATACTTCGAGACCACTCAGCCCCCTTTAAGTTAGAGAGTTACGGCACAATGAAAAAGATTATCATATTATTATTAACATGTCTTGAGATAACATTAAAATGAAAGTAATGGAGTGTAATGACTAATGGTTGGTTTGTTGAGATGTCTTTAAAAAGGAGAGTAATGGAGTGTTGTTGGTTTGTGAGTGGAGCGGCTGGCCGAGTGGCTAGAACGCCGGACTCTCCTTAGGGAGACCCTGGCTCGATCCCTCGGTAAGGTGTGGGATTTTTTTTCTGTAGGGGGCAAAAAGAAAATCCTGATCTGCACAGTTCGCGGCGACTGCACTAGCCAGGCGGCCTTAATTCCTCAGGCTCAAAGACCCCTCTGCCATACACCGCAAGGTACTATAGGCCTACTGGCAGTAAATGACAGTTTGACAGTGGCAGTTGGTTTGTTGTGAATCCTCTGCTGGTGTTTCAAGTCTTTAAGTCCGATACACGGGCCATCAGGGCGTCTGAGTCCTAAAAAGATCTTCTTACGTCTATAGAAGTTGCGTTGGTTTTGGGACTTTTCCCGACACTGTCACAAAGTACTGTTTTCACGATGAGTGTGTTGAAGAGTTCTCCTTTCCCCCTCTAAGCTCAGAAACCCCCTTTTAAAAAGGAGACTAGTACTGGAACTTCTTATAGCAGAGAGGGGAAGGTCAGCGTGTCCGAATGGATAAAAGCGCTCATTCTTAAATATCCGGTGTGCTGATGACGAGGTATCAGGTTTAACTCCCACACCGGTCGGAACTAAAATGTTGACTTCTTATCCTTGATATAGGGATGTAAATTACAAGTACCTCAGAAGTCGGAGTGGATTCGCCTGATGTTAGTAGGGAAAGCTAATCCACAAGGATATTGGTAATAGGGAAAGCTACTAGAAGTAGTAGCACGAAAATGTACTACTCAAGTGAGTGAGTGAGCGAACACAAAGAAATATAAATTTAAAAAAATACACAAACAAACATGTCAATTTGTTTTCAGAATATCTTTAATGTTTTATAATATTTATAAAACCTTGAGTAAATTATCAATGCACAGTTAATGTATGTATGACAATACCAAGTAAATTTGTGTAGACAAAAAGAGGGACGGGAGCAATGCTGTTGAATACTGTGCAGAAATAAGATTATTGCTAAGTGTTAAAAACTAGCCATACATTAAATAATCTTATAAGAAAGTAAGCTTTTAAAAATAGGTGGATCTTTAAACTAATGTTTCTATAATGGTTTTTTTTTTATTAGTAAGGAATTGGGAAGGCATGAACAGGGGGGAGAGAAAAGAGAAATATGAAGAAAATATCAAGTATGTAGATTAAATGTCCCCAAACTTGTAGCTCATCAAGTTGTTGAATATGACTCTCGTGAACAGGTGAGAATTAGGCTATAACCATAGAAAGAATGACTTTGATTGCCCCAGAAAACTGCAGAAGAAGATATACCAATATATTCTTCTTATAGTCCATGCCATGTGGCTTTGGTGATATCTGTCCACAGCTTTCAGCCTCGTGTATTACCAATCTTTTCTGATACTGATGATCTTGCATATCATGATGTCAAACTGTATAGCATCTTCTCTATTTACCTTTCCCTGCCTTTTCTCCAATGCACCTTTCTCATTGTCACAGTGTACTCCAGCCGTCTCCTTCTGCCGTGCCCAAAGACTGATGTGGGCTGTCTTCTTCTGATGTGAGTAACCAGTTCTCTTTGTGAGTTAACATTTTTCAAGATATCTTGATTACACTTTTTAATCAGTCGACAGTGTTCTTATCATTCTTCTGTAGAACCACGTCTCTGCAGCTTCCACATAACTCCCCACTGGTCTGTTAATTGTCCACGATTCATTTCCATACATGGACAATTCTACATTTCATTTCTGTAATACATTTTCAGCGAGCTCAGTGGCGAAAGGGTTACTGACCTAATTAGTAATCACACATACTACATTTGAAACACAGGTGTGAGCGATTTAGCAGCAGACTGGCTGTGTTGGTTTTTATAAAATTGTATGAGTGCCGGTCATTCAGAAAGCAATGCCAAACTTCTGAAAGTAAACTTGCCAAGAAATCACAAACAGCCAAAAATATTGGGGTTAACTTTGATGTCATTTAAAGGATATGCAACTAACTTTTAATACATTTTCTGACTGCTGTTAACAAAGTAAGCAATAATAAAAATTCCTGTATGAGGGTCAATAATCACAGTCAGTTATAGAAAGGCTATACATATATTCTTGGATATGAACTACGTTTGATTTAAAACGAGCGAATGTCCTCAAATAACATACTCATAGATCTGAAGATGGATAGCAAAATATGAATATCACTTTTGTATGAAAGACATGATTATACAATCTGTACAATATAAATTAACAAAGTACAATATATAAATAAATATCCTTTGTTGAAAAAAAATATTTCAGACTATATTTTCCAATTGTAACACAGAATGGTTGAAAAGAATAGTACTGGCACAAATTCTACTACTATTACATCAGTAAATAATTACATATTATTTGCAATACACATAAGAACTGAATTTTAAAATGTCTATTGGTGAGTGATACAGTGGTTGCATAGTTGAATGCTGTGTGTGTGTATGGGCTTGACATTCATATAATGGGTCAGAATAAAGGGTCTAGGCTAGTGAGTGCAAATGTTGTAGAAAGAGAAAGAGACAAAGCATGTGAGACAGAGCAAGCTCAAATGAGAGAGAGAGAGAGAGAGAGAGAGAGAGAGAGAGAGAGAGAGAGAGAGAGAGAGAGAGAGAGAGAGAGAGAGAGAGAGAGAGAGAGAGAGAGAGAGAGAGAGAGAGAGAGAGAGAGAAAGAGATAACAAACAAACGAATGAACAAACTAATGAACAAACTTTATTTTCAAAGGGTTAAGAATTTGGCACGCAGGCCCGTCTAACATTCTGCCCTTCGATCACTCTCATACATTATTTCATTCATACATCATTCAAGGCTAACAGAGAACAGCAACAATATAAAAGATATGCATTATAAAGGCATGGGCAAAATGCAAACATCAATACTACACGACTCAGTAATATTAGATAATGGTGTGACACTTGTTCTTAGCTATGTGGAATATACTGGTCTACCAAAAGGGGACTGGCTGTTATACTAGGGATTTGTTATTATTATTATTTTTATTATTAAGGGAGAAGGTAATCCGTCCTGAGATAGTATTCAAATAATTTGCAATTGTATGTATAGGGATTGGTGATATCTTTGATTTGTTGTGGGAGATTTTTCCACACCTGAGCTGCAAAGTACGTTAAGCTTGTTTTGTATAAGTCAATCCTAGGCTTCATAATGTGTAATATAATTAATCGTTTACTGTGTCTAGCATTATATTTAAACAATGGCCAAAGGTAATTTGGGGCATTCTGATATAGGATTTTGTGAATTAGTTTGGCCTTATTGAAAAGCAGGTGTTTGTGGAGTGGTAGTACCTGAAGTTTGTGAGTTTGGTATCTTATTCTCAACAACTATTTTAAACTCAGGTGTAAGCGCCAAAGTCCTTCCATGCTTGTGTGATGTAGGTGTTCCTTGATCATCCTCTTTATTCTCTTGCACATCAGTATTTTAAGTCATAGATCCCCACATCTCATATTTAGAAGTAAGAAAAAGAATTCTTGCATGGTAAATAGAACCATTTTTAACATACGACTGTGAAAAGTGAATTAGTAAACAGGCAAAAAAATTCCTAGAAGCCTTGGAGATTTATAGAAGAATGCTGAAAATTAACTGAACTGCTAAAATGAGCAATCTGGATGTTCTGAGGGAAGCCGAGTTGCAAAGACAACTTATCACAAACGTCAAAAAGAGGCAGTCACCATTGTTTGGCCACATTATGAGAAGACTTGACCTGGAACATGCTATGACAACCAGAAATATTTGTGGAAAGAAAGATAAATGAAGACAGCGAGAGAAAATTCTTGACAGTCTTGCGCCATGGCATGGAAGGGAATCAACACATAAACTGATCCATGCCAACAGAAATCACAATTTGTGGAGAAGCATGACTGCTCATTCCGCCCAGCAAGGCACTTGATGATAATCTCATATTGCTACTAGGTTGGCAGGCAGGCATGGTTCTAATTATTATAAATTGTACATTTAAAAAATATGTAAAGACTGAAGAATCTCATTTTCTATAAAACAGTTAGCAATTCTGGTTATAATGTAAAAAACAGAATAGTGTTTATGTGAAAAAACTAAACTAATAACATTGTAGACACAGTTCTATAATACATTTATCATGTAGCAGGTCCTCTGAAGAATGTTGCTCTAGTCATGGCTCACCAGACCAACTTTAGATCTCTTGCCAGTTTTCCTGCTCATGCATTTCCATGTCTAAGGTGTTTTTAATGTCCCTAGTCCACCTCTGTGCTGATCAACCCCTGCCTCTCCTTTCAGGAACCACGCCTTCCATTACTGTTCCTTCTAAGTCTCTGTGATGTTTAATACGGCCAAAGTATGTCACTTTCCGAGAGATGACGCTGTTTATGAGCCAGTTGTCTTTGTTGTAATTCTTATTTTTCATTAATCTGATATATTAAAAACAAATAATACATAAATAAATATGATAATGACAGTATACAATTATAACTGTCTGGTTCAGAAATGGTAAAAGTAAAAGCAACATAGATGTGGTTTTTAAAGCGAATGTTGTGAATTCATTGGACTACCATAACTAACGATGACTGCCTGAAAGAGGCTAATGAAACCAGAACACTGTATGTAACAATAAGAAAGAGACAAACTGCCTTCTATAGTCATGTGATAAGAAAGAGACAAACTGCCTTCTATAGTCATGTGATAAGAAGAGAGACATTGGAGAACATCGTGACAACTAGAAAGATCGAGGGGAAGAGAGACAGAGGCAGACCAAGAGAAATGAAGCTGGATGGAGGAATATCATCAGTAGAGTTGATCCAGAACACCAAAGACCGAGATCTGTGGAGAGCCATGAACGCCTATGCCAGCTGGCAGGGCACTTGATGATGAAGATAAAAAGCTGTTTGGAATAGCAAGAGTTAAAGAAACAATAGGGAGATAGTTGGTCCATCTTCGGGTTCCAAATGTTGCTGTATGTAGCCGAGGTGCGGTGTTGGGGTGAGCGCCCAACATTGCTTAAATACCTCAATGGCTCGTGAATACATAACCTATGCAGCAAAAGTCCAACTCCTGGCCTTCACGCGGCGGACCTGTTTAAACTAACAGGAGAAGGGGCGACGGCGAATCTCTGGCGCCAGAAAATAACCAGTATGCTCTAGATGTGTATGCACGTACATGCATGCGCAGACAGGTGTGTGCGCATGTACACATCTACACTCGAGTGAGACCACAGTCTGCTCTAGCAAAGAAAGGTGCTGAAGTCGGAGGCAACCAGCCAAGAGGCGCACCACAGAAATCAGGATGCCACGCAATCACGCAAAATGGAATATGTCGACTACTGCTAATCGTTATGGTGCTCGCCCTGCTTTGGACCCCCAGGCAGGTGCAGTGCCGGGCCCTATGTCTCGAAAGGGTCCAACCCCAACTACTGGAGGTCCTTCTCAGATGTCCTGTGGAGCCAGGGGACATGAGAATAGGATGACTGGCCTTACCAAACGAAGACTTAAAATAATGCACTGGAATGCGGAGGGAGTCAGCAACAAAAAAATAGAATTAGAAAACATCTTGGACCAAGAAAAAGTAAGCATATGTTGCTTGCAAGAAACTCACCTCAATGAAAATATAGCCTTCAAAATCAGAGGCTACCAGTGTTACCGATCTGACCGAAAGGATAGGCGAAAAGGTGGGATACTGACCCTTGTAAGAAA
>JACEFZ010004886.1:0-13609 GCA_014155875.1 Cepaea nemoralis | reverse complement strand
TTCCTTTTTTTTTGTTTTTTTTAAAACAATCATATACGTAAATATCATGTACTGGAGTGTGACGTTTCTTCTTCTTCTTCTTCGTTCATCCGGAGTTTTTTTTCGGATGTGATTGCGTTGTGCCTGTTTACAGCAGAGCTGCGTTCTTGCGCCGTTAGGCCGACACATCCGACTTCTGCGGGCATTTGTTGACCGGGTTAACATTCCCGGGGGTTTCTTAGGACGTTTGACTCTCACTGTTGTGGTGTTATCCCCCATCCCAGCTGGTCCATATAGAACAGCCAAAGATCCTGGTCAGCCCTCAAGGGAAGGCAGGGGCAGACCATGGGCATTCCCCGCCATCCAAGGAGGCTTCCATAATTGCAGAGCCGATACATAGCGCTCTGATACTGGGCTCACCCAAGGAATCGTCACGTCCTGCACATGGCTGCTTAGCCTCACTTCCGTATATTGGGCCTTCCGTTCACCATAGGCTGTTCTTCCGGAAACCAGAAGTATGCAGTCTGCAGATGACATCCACACAGTGAGCTTTCGATTCGGACTTTCCATGTAATGGATTTGCTATCCAAGCAATATTCCATTTCGTGCCACTAGGACACTTTTCCACCTTTTATGAAGTCCACACAGTGGGCTTTAGATACGGACTTTCCACGTAATGGATTTGCTATCCAAGCAATATTCCATTTCATGCCACTAGGACACTTTTCCACCTTTTATGAAGCCCACACAATGGGCTTTTGATTCGGACTTTCCACGTAATGGATTTGCTATCCAAGCAATATTCCATTTCGTGCCACTAGGACACTTTTCCACCTTTTATGAAGCCCACACAGCGAGCTTTCGATTTGGACTTTCCACATAATGGATTTGCTATCCAAGCAATATTCCATTTCATGCCTCTGGGTCTTCATGCACCTTTAAATGTCAACCTGTATGTAGTTAAAGTAAGCTGCGGTCAACTTGAGCTTGTTGATATCTCCATAGAGCTTGTCCTCAAATGAAGCAGGTGTGGGCCAAAATATCTTTCTCTGTTCTGCATACGTTGGGCAATCCTGCAGCAAATGTTTTGCTGTCATTTTTCCAGTTCTACAATTACATTCATCGGTATCTCCTATCTTTAGTTTATTGAACAAGTGGTATTTCAGCCTGTTATGTCCTGTGCGGAGTCTGAAGATTGCTACTTGTTCTCTTCGGTCGAGTTTGTAATATGCATCATCCTTCTGATGGCCTGGATGCTCAGATTCCCATTTGGTTCTATAAGTGCTTTTTATCAACCTCTTTGCCTCATTATAGGTTATGTCTATGTCAGGCTGTGGTAGTCGTCCGCCCTCTTTTGCCAGTCTGTCAGCCTCTTCGTTTCCAGGTATACTGCAATGTGATGGGATCCACTGTATTACAACTTTTTTGGATTTCTGGCATAGACCATGGAGTGCTGCTCTTAGGTCAGTTAGTTCTGTGCTGTTATTGCTCTTGAGTATTGAGACAGCTGACTTTGCATCTGTGAAGATAGCTATTTGCTTCTCTTTATTTTCCTCCATCAGGAGCATTTCTGCTGCAGTTTTCAAAGCCTCTACCTCCGCTTTGAAGTTACTTGAAAATTTTCCAGTTGCCATTGAATGTGTTTTTTTCACTCCATTTTTTAAATTTAGGAGAATTCCTCCTCCTCCATTCTCTATTGAATTTTTGGCTGATCCATCTGTATATGCATGGGTCCAATTCCTGCTTGGGTAATGTTCTTTTATGTAGTTTAGGGTTATTTCTCTTCTTTCGGTTTCATGCTGAGTGTTCTTTTTCTCAATACCAGGAATGTTTTCTATCATCTCAGGCAGTTGCTGCTGTCTCCAAGCTGGGAACTTGTGTGCATTGTGTATGGGCTTGACTGTTGATATGTTAAGTATAGGATCTGCCCTAATCCTTCGTTTTGCAGTTTCTACAAAGTTGCTACGCTTCAGTCTTCCCTTTCCAAAACCATTAAATCTGTTGTACATAGGGTGGTCTGTCAATCTTCTAAATTTTTCTGCTTGTTGCTGGGCTCTGCTATCTCTTCTATCCTGCATTGGTTGTAAACAAGTGATCTTTTCTAGTTCATTAATAGGCGTTGTCTTCAGGCTTCCAGTTATGATTCGCATTCCTTGGTTTTGGACTCTACTTATTTTGTTAAAGTTTGACTTAGCTGCTGTTGCCCAAGCTGCAATGCCATATTCCAGTACTGGCCTCACCCGTCCAGTATATAACTTCTTGAGAACTTTCTCATCTGCTCCCCACGTTGTACCAGCAAGCTTTTTCATGATTGCCATTCTCTGCCTTGCTCTTGTTCGATTTTTCTCAACCTGTGTCTTCCATGTCAGGCGACGATCAAAGGTGACTCCTAGATAGTTTGGATTTTCTTCATGGCGCAATATTTTTCCATTCAATACCAGCTTAGGTTGCTGAGTTTTATTTGAGAGGGAGAACACTGTGCATGTTGTTTTCTCCTCACTTATCTTCACTAGCCATGATTTTGACCAGTCCTCTAGCGCTAATAAGGCTTGCTGTATTCTGCTGTTAGCTGTACTAATATATTCTTCAGATGTCCATATGGCTAGGTCATCTGCAAAGGAGGATGTGTGTACTCTGGCTGGAAAATTTTCTGTGATGTCATTTATATATGCTAGGAATAATGTTGGTGAAAGAACTCCTCCTTGGGGGACACCTTGCTCCAGCAGCATCATTTTGCTTGTTTGTCCTTGTACTTTTGTCCTGGCAGTTCTGTTCTCAAGGTAGTGGCTGATCCATTTATACATTTTTCCACAAACATGCATGTTTTGCAGTTTTACTTTCAGTCCTTCCTTCCATACTTTATCAAATGCTTTTTCTAAATCTATCCAGACTGCTAGTGTGTGCTTTTTCTCTTGGAAGGCATCCTCTATTTCCTGAGCTATATAGGTTATTTGATCTTCAGTGGATCTGTATTTTCTGAATCCTGCTTGGTGTGGTGTTAAGAGTTTGTTTTCTTCCAGATGCCATGTTAGCCTGCCATTGATAATGCGTTCCATTAATTTTCCTACACAGCTAAGTAGACTGATAGGTCGATAGCCATTTGGTTCTTCCAGGTCTTTTCCTTTCTTTGGGACTGGTATTAGTATAGCTTCCTTCCATGCCTGTGGGACTATTCCTCTCTTCCAGCTGTTATTTAGGACTGCTAGTAGTTTCTTCTTTGCCTTGGTGCCTAGTCCTATTAGCATTTCATTTGTGATTCCATCCTTTCCTGGTGATTTCTTCTTTTTTAGGGTATTCATTGCCTGTTCCATTTCTTCCATTGTTAGATTTGCCATCATATATTCTGCTGCTGTCTCTGTATTTCTATGATGTATCTGTTTGTCTTTGATTGCTTTCTTCTGTTCGGTTGTAATATCAATGTGGTTTGCATTTGCATAGTGTTCCATTAGTGCATTTGCAGCCTTTTTGCCTGTAAGCAAGGCATTTCCTTGTTTAATTGTTATTTGTTTGTTTCTAGGTCCTTCATTGTTCATGGCTTTCACTAGTTTCCATAGTTTGTTTCCATCCCTGTCAAAATTCAGGTTTTCTGTTTTTTCCCTCCAACAATCTCTTGTTGTTTGATTTACTGTTCTTTTATATTTTGCTGAGATGGCTTTGAGAGAGATGTTTGCTTCAATTGTTTGTTCTCTCTCTGCTGTCTTCCTGGCATCTTCAACTTTGTCCTCCAAACTTTGTAGTTCTTCAGTCCAGTATGGTTTGTAATTTTTCCTCGCTCCTCTTGGAATGGACTCAGTGGCTGCCTGTATTATCGCTCTGTTTAGACTTTCCACCATTTGCTTTATGTTGCCATATCGTGTATTTATGTTTTCACAATATTTGTCTGTTAGTATGGCAAATCTGTCCCAATCTGCTCGTTTGTAATTCCAGCGGGGCAAGGGCTTTTGCTCCTGTGGAACATACTCCATATTCATTTCAAGCTTGATTGGTCTGTGGTCACTACCTGCTAATTGGTCCAGCACATGGCGATCGATTTTGTGGAGGATGTCTCCTGTGCAGAAAGCTAAGTCTGGAGTAGAAGTGGTAAGCCATCTTCTGGAGTAGAAGCTCGGTGTGTCATCCGCTTTGTTGAGTAGATGGAGATTTGAGTCTATTTCCCAGTCCTCCAATTCATCTCCTCTTTTGTCAGTATCTGGGTATCCCCATCTTTCTGAACGGCTATTAAAGTCTCCGACAATAATGCAGTTTGTGTCAGTTATTTTCATGTTTGAGAGTGTAAGGTCCTTATCTGCTGGGCTATACAGATTGTAGATTCTTATTTTCACGTCCTTTATCATTATATCAACACCTATAATTTCCGTTTGGTTGTTAGAGATCACAGATACTTCGCTGCAAGGTATTGTATTTCGTGTAAGTATTAGAACTCCTCCTTTGTGTCCTTCGCGGTCGAAACGTGTGGCCTGATATCCTCTGACTGAGAATTTGTGATTGGCGTTGAGGTGTGTCTCTTGAATGCATGCCACATCTATTCTATCTTTATGAAGACGCTGTGTTAGGGAGTCTTTCTTCTTGTAAACTCCTTCGGCATTCCACTGTAGTATGTTGAGTGTCCGGGGTATTTGGTCAATAGCTCTTAACCTACTCCTCTGTGCCTTGACTCCACAGCACAGGGGAAGGTGACCACCAGTAGTCATGGGTGGACCCCCTCGAGGCAGGGGGCCCGGCACTATCACCGCCTGATGGGACTTCACGGGATTAGCACCATATCGATTAATTTTGATTTGTGACATCATGAATTAAGTTACGTTGCACTGCTTTGTCAAGCCTGTGGCTCAGTACATCCGATTTCGACAAGCATTTATTCGGGATGCTTTCCCTAGCCTTTGACTGTCCCCAGTCTACCTACAAGGCAGCAGGTTTCACGTTGCACTGCTTTGTCAAGCCTGTGGCTCAGTACATCCGATTTCGACAAGCATGTATTTGGGGTGCTTTCCCTAGCCTTTGACTGTCCCCAGTCTACCTACAAGGCAGCAGGTTTGTGTGTCTCTTCGTCTGGTCCCTCTCCCTTGACCTGTCCGACATGGGTGGCCCTACCAGTAGCTGTGCTACCGTCGGCATAGCTCTTGGGGTCATTGGGACGCACAAGCCCCTCTACCTCGTCACGGTGGACACACAGCAGAGGGGGTGTGACGTTTCTGTTTCAGGCCCAAATAATTTAGACTACAATATAATGATGAAGTGAACAGTTCCCTTCCTCGGCTTCTATCTTTTCCAAATAATTCCGATTCAATTCTTCAACATATCTGTTGCAAATTTTCATGAACCAATGTCGACCCAAGTGCTGTACTGTCAAAACACATATTCCTGGCTCTGCCGGGGATTGAAACAGGACCACTGCCCCGACAGGAAAGGCATAAAGTAATTAGTATTTACAATAACTAAGGTTGTTTTAATGTTATAAAGAACTTGGTGTGGCTATGAGTTAAAAGTTGCAACACGTTAATTACACGACGTCGCAATCAACCCTAAATTTGTGTCAGCTATTTGCAGTGCACATTTACGTTTAGAAGATTGCCATTGCTCTCTGAATGACAACGCTCTTGTCGCAGTTAAAAATCAACAATCAATTTGTTTCCAATATGCAGAAATGCAAGTCGCGTTTATTAAACATTCACCCCAATCGCCGGCGTACATCTTTGTAGATCCAAAAAAAAAAAAATGTGTGGTCACTCTTTTCCCAACAAAGCACGACAACCATACCATGCGTACTATTTATTAATATTTACGATTTTTGCTTACTCTTGCGCAGAATTACAGACTATGCAATGTTTAACTACGTTATAATAAATGGAATGGAAAGCGAATTAAAAACAGTATATATTGCTAGAATAAAAGGAAAAAGTAAGCAAATTATTACAGTTTATGTAGAAGAAAATAACAAAAGGGATAGTGTCGCCCACGCTCTGAGCTCAAAGCTTACTAAGTAAGCCATGCTTATCAGGATGGCGTGCGACAGCTATCACAGCAGTGAACCAGGGCTAGTGTAAACACTAGAGGCCACCCCAGCTCTAGATGGACGGTTTATTTCCTTATAGTGCTCAGGCGTCCATCCCTGCCCCTCCTCCCCAGACAGGTACCCTCGAACCATGTATGTGTTAAGGGAGGAACCTCGCGCGACCCTAAGCTTTCTAACTCAGACAGGCCATTGTCTGAGTCTGCGAGGACCTTGACCACACAAAAGGACAATGTGACCGGCGAGGTCACGTGGTCTCCACATACCATGGGTATCCTGCCCAGTAACCAACCGGGTTTCCCCAGAAGGCTGAACGATTACAAATACCTGCCATTTGTTTATATACCGACATGACTTCACTATGTAACAACAGCTGGGTTTTGTGTTATTGAATATTGGAAATTATCGTTTCTGAATAAAATATATTTTGTTACCACTGTCTTATTCAAAAGATACTTATTATTAGCAAGATCTTATATAAAATATATTTTCCAAGTTCTTTTGTGTCAATTACTGAAACGTTCACTGTAATTGAAGAAAACATACCAACATTAAATTACTACATGATTATCGAACTTGAATATCATGGGGAATAACATTGCATATTTTATTTCACATTCTTTATAAGACATCGCAGTCAACACCAGCATTTCTACCGTTTCGATCTCTTGACAAGTTTACGTTCTGCTGTTTGCGATTGCTTTCTGAGCGACCGGCACCAATACCAAAGAGAAACCAACGCAACGCGGTCTACTGCCAAATAACATTGCATATTGTTGTTATGAAACTTGTTATTAATAGATGGAGATAAACAATTGGCAAAGGGAAGTAATGTAGCTGATAGTTTTAAACATAACATTTTTGCTTTTAGAATGTTTAACTATTATATGCGATCGCAATAGTTAGATTCTGCAATATAATGTATTATATGCGGTCTGATTATTTCTATTCCGAACATTTGCACTTTCTATTTTAATTGACATTTACCTGGAAACGTATTTAAAACGCAATAAAACTCTTTCTATTGCATATTGATTATTATACATATTTTAATTGTATGTAAGGGTAAATACAAAGCAATGGCAAACTGCTGAGCGTAATCTTGCCAAGAAATGAACAACAATTAAAGGTAATTCCATTTCTGAACACAACCACAGTAAACGCAACGCGACACGGTCTGCTGCATAAATCTGTCGCTGCTGCGTTTCGAACGCTTGGTAAGCGGCTCTCAAACCGCGTTTGCAAGCCTTTTTTCACGGAGATACCAATGCCAACACTGGACAATGACAGAAAAAGATGAGAGAAAAGATACTACAACAGAAATGAGATTCCTGCGAAGAAAGCTCAGTGTACAAGGTACAGAGAAAATAAGAAATGAAGAAATCAGGACTAAAGTAAGGGTTATAGCGGCGCTAAATTTTATTAGAAGGCAGCAAGTCAAATGGGATGGCCATGTAACAAGATTACCAACTAACAGTATACCACAAAAAATAATGCTGTACAGATCAAATGGAAGCAGAAGTATTGAGTCAGTTATTGTCAGATAAATAGTCGCGGCCAATTTTAGAATGTTTGTTTCACCTCAGATGAATGTTACATGAAGGGCCGGGATCAGAAATGGTGCAATTAAAATGCATATGAGCATAGTGTCAGTAGAATCGATAGTTCAAAGTCAATGTCTGGAGATGTGGAAGCAGATGGTTTTGCGTTGATTTCATTGGTATGAGGCTCCAGCTGTCAGTAAGTAACGGCAAACTGCTGAATGCAAAATTACCTTAGGAAATAAAGAAAAACAAACAGCTCTCTTTACAGATGCGAAAACATTATTTTCAATAGTGAACAGTAGAAACAATGAAAAACTAGCAGACTTAATGATAGCAATACATCATCTATGTTAGAAATCTAAAAAGGTTGTAACATAATGGATTCTTTCACATTGAAACATCATTGGAAATGAAGAAGCTAACAGCATGGCAAAGTCAGGTGGACGAGCACTGGGCCCACACAAAGATGATGTAAACAACCAACTTCAACAAAGAGAACCAGTAATGGTCTATAGACTCCGAACATCGAACATGTCACGAAATGCTGAACTAACACATGTGTAATAATCTAAAGATAGGTGATACTGACGAATGTAGCTGTTAAACTGGTAAAATGACAGCTAACCATTTGGCGCAGGCATGTCTAGCATATGCAGAATAAAAAAACGTTCAGCGTGAAAAACAACATATCCCTTTAGCACTTTGGTCGCGTTAAGGGGCCCGCCTCTTGTGGAAATCGCCAAAAGTAGGCAATAATTACACTCCCTGACAGAATTATTAGAAAAGAAAACATACCGATTGTTTGATAGAACCCTTTACCTTGGGTGTAATCTGTCAAGATGAAGTAAATCTTATACAAACGCATGCCGAAGTCGGACACACTGATGTCTGAAGGGGGTATCAAGGTGTGATGCACTCCTCTGGAAAGAGGAACTATAAAAAACAACAACAACGGGAAATTATTTGATTGTTATTAGGAGATAGGAAATATTAATCATTTCTTAACCCAGCCTCTGTAACGAAACTTCTAGTCCAGCCTCTACTCTCTTGAACTCCGCCTGCTTCTCTTCATCTCCCATGTTTCCCGTTGTAACGATGCACTCCAGCTTTGCCCTTCTCATGACCTGCGTAAAGAATGTGGTCTGTCTTCGTCTGTAGCGAAAACGCGCCTCTATTTGTGAGTAAACATCTTTCAAGATATCGTCACAGCTCTTTATATCCATGACCGGGGCTGTCATAATTCTGGTATAAAATCAAATATAGGCATCTACTATATTATTCCTCACTTGTCTATCCCAAGTGGGCATCTCAATATTATTTGAAAGGCAGCAGGCGCGCAACTTACCAACTCCCGGTACTGGAAGTAGTGACGAAATATAATACGGGCCTCTATGGAAGCCCCGTAATTGGAATTGGTACACTTCAAACGTTTTTAACGGAGGTGCGTATTGCCGAATGGATAAGAGCGCTTATTCATAAAAATTCGGTGTGCTAATGCCGAGGTAGTTTGTTCAACCCTACTCCGGTCAGTTTGAGTATAATGTTAACTTCTCGACCTTGACTTGGGGACGTAAGTTACAAGTACATCTAAAGTCGAATTTGGTTCGCCTGATGGCGAGGGACACTGGTAACAGGAAAAGCTAATCAAAACGCGAAAATCAGTCTAGTGCACTAGAGGTAGGAGTGTGGACGACGCTTGAGTTCAAAGCGAGCGAACTGTCCAAAAACATCTCTTTAACGAGAATCAAGTAAAGGGCAAGTCTGGTGTCAGAAGCCGTGATCATTCCAGCTCCATTAACGTATAGTAAAGTTATATTCAGTTTAAAACAAAATGAATCGGAGCAGTACATCACTCGGCTCCTGTGTCTATAAAGAATGCATCCAGCTGTGTCAATTAGTGTATCTGTGAGTGTGGCATGGTGGTAGTAGCAAATACAAAAGAGTTAAGTAGGTAATGAACATATGCCAGGTCTAGCAAGTTGGTAGGGAATTTACTTGATCCTAGACTACCACGAAAATGTGTAGAGAAATTGATACATGTTGTTGAGGGTCGTGCAATATAGAGAACTATAACTGTGTACAGCAACTGGTAAGACTGGTTGGGTTTTGTTCAGTGATTTATTTTAAATTTATTTGGGCTCCTTGGTCGACCAAGCCTGAATAGGGTACCTAGAAACGTCAGGTGAAATGAAGGCGGCCAGTACGCTATTCACCATAAAAACCAGTGAATGTTGATTGGTGTTTAAAAATATAAATCAACATCATACACCCACTAGGCCTCATGGCATATAAACATGTTACACTACATACGAGGGTAAGTTAATAAGTAATTCACAAATGGCTGCAGAAAAAAAACTCTATACGATAACATCTTGAAACCAGTTTGTTTGTGTACTTACAATGCCCCTTCATTTCGCAACATAATTTCTACCAACATTGATCAACTTATTCCATAGTTTTATCAGTTCTATCAAACCGGCTGCATAGAACTGCGTGCTCTGTTTTCTAAACCACGTTTTCACTTCACATTCAACTTCGGCGTCATTCGCGAAATGTCTCCCACCAAGGTGGATTTTCGGTGGACTTAGCCCATAGCGATTTCCAGTAAAGCGATGCATAGCTGGGTAGAAAAAGTTACGCGGGCGGGTCAAATAAGTAAGTCACACAGTTCTGTGGGGTGGCAGGTAAATGATAACATGGCACACAGATCTATGCAGTCGGTTTGGGAGAACTGATAAAACTACGGGATAAGTGCATCAATGTTGGTAGAAATTATGTTGAGAAATAAAGGGACAATGTAAGAATACAAATAAACTGGTTTCAAGTTCTTTTCTTATTTAGTTACTTTTCTACAACCATGTATGACTTACTTATTAACTTACCTTCGTATCTTAATATACTATATAGACATTCATATGAATTGTCTTGATAGCGATTGTGATGATCATAGCGATATTATTATTAGCACTGTTAGTGATGATGAATGAGGTAATGACGACTGTGACTGATAGACTGGATTTGGGGATAACAAAATGCGGTATTAAGAAACTATGCAAAAGCCGTGTGATGCATAAGCTTTATTAGCTTGATTCAATAATGTTCACAGATATCAATGACACAATCAAGCAAATATGTTGAGTAATGGTTGATTTCTTTGTTAGTGGTCGCCCATGTCTTGATAACATTTAAATATTTGTCTTATCCCCTCCCCTGATTAGGTCAATACATCAAATTTAAGTTCAATTGTTCGTGACACTTGTATGAAGATTTCAAAGTTAAGTCACTAGACATTGTTGCGGCTGCGCACAAAAACCGCCATTTGGTGGGATTATCAGACACGTTCTTTGAAGGTCTCGTTATTAGAATGAATGTTACATCTGTCTAGGCATGCTACAATCACAAGAAACACACATGGCAATAACGACCGACATACTAAGCCTCGAATTACTGTCTATTGAATATTATGTGTCAATGCCGTAATGTTACGCCGACAAAGACCCCCGCTACCAGCAGCCTCGCTGTATATAAGCAAGAACCGAGTGTCCATTACCCCATGTGGACAACAAAGACCTTCAGATTGATAAGACTGTGAGGGTAAAACCATATTCAGCTGCTTTGGTGTCTGTCGAGTCACAGGACTATCCTTCTGAGCCGGTGATGGACAATACTATAACTTCTTCTTGAGGTTGAACGGGGTAGGTGGCGTAAAGGTGAAATCGAATCGAATAGTCTCAATTCATCATTTAGTTTTCCAGAGTGCTTGTGGCAAGATCGTGCGGATATACTCTCTTGTACATTTTCTCATTTGGATAATTATCAACTCAAATCTACTGTGCTTGTGTTCAGAAATGGAGTTACCTTCGACAGTAAACATAGCTGAAGATTTCTTTACGACATATTGCTTTTCTCGTGGTGCAATTTTAGGCAGGGGAATGAGTGGAGAAGTTGTTCTAGCCACCTGACTTCTGTTTGCTAAACATAAGAGAGCCGTGAAGTCATTCTCATTGCTTAATGCTGATGGAGGGGTTACAAACAAAGTGTTGTTTTTTAAAGAGTTCGCCGCTTTGGAAGGACTATCTCATCCACACGTCATCAAACATACCATATCAGTCATGTGTCCTGAATACTTGGCCATTTGTACTCACTACTGTCCGAATGGAACCTTGACCTCCAAGCTTAAAACCATGACCTCGGAATTGTGTGTCAAGTACTTCACCCAGATGTTGTGTTTTGTGCGTTATCTCAATGATAACAAGAAAATAGTACACATCGATATTAAACCCGGCAATATTTTTATCAACACCAACAACGATGCCGTTCTTGGAGATTTTGGATTCTCATTTTTCATACCTCAAGGCTTCACTGTGGTTCCTACAAAATACATTGGTGGCACCAGGCTTTTCCTCGCTCCAGAAATATCGTGCTTCAGATTGGTTGATCCATTACAAGCTAGACATCTACTCCCCGGGCTTGGTTCTTTGGTGCATGGTGTTCAAGACACGGCCAACATTATAAAAACTTTACGAGTGTCTGAAAGACCCCGATATGATGTTAGGTGTTCCTGAACCTCAAAACTGATGCTTGACTAATTCGTTACAACAAGATCCAGACACAAGACTTTTTCGGCTTCAATACTGACGAATATGCACAGGTGTGATATCCACAAGGATCTCATTAACAGTCTGTAATGAATGACCTGAATACTTGGCCATGTGCAATCACTACTGCCCTAACGCAACCTTGACTTCCAAGCTTGAAACCATGACCTCGGAGTCGTCTGTCAAGTACTTCACCCAGAACACGTGTGTTGTGCGTTATCTCAATGATCAGAAGAGAATACTACACAGCAATATCAAACCCGACAATATTTTGATCATCGCAAACAAATATGCAGTTCTTGGAGATTCTGGATTATCATTTTTCATCCCTCGAAGCTCCACTGTGGTTGCTACGGAAAACATTGGTGGCACCACGTGTTTCCGTGCCCCAGAAATATCGTGCTTCACATGGGTTGTTCCTTCTTACAAGCTAGACGTCTAATCCTTTGGCATGGTTCTGTTATGCATGATGATCAAGACAAGGCCAACATCAGACAAAGTAAACGAGTGTTTGAAAGACACCGTTATCATGTTAGGTGCTCCTAAAACTCAAGCCTGGTGCTTGAATAATTCGTTACAACATGATCCAACGATAAGGTTTTCAGCCGCATCAGTTCTGACGAATATGCACAGCTGTGATATCCACAAGGACCTCAATGACAGTCTATAAGTACGCATTCTTTTGGCATGCTTTACATTTCATTTCTAATTTGTTTGATATCTACAACATATATTAACTCTTCTCATATATCTTTGTCCACTATTTTGGCAGTTTAGTTTATTACTAACCTAAATTTGTTGTCCTACACACAGTTCCAGTTAATTTTGTTGAGTGATAATAAAACACATACATGAATAACATATACATTTTAGAGTGCTAAATTAATATTGCTTACATATAGATGTTACAGTTTATTTTCGTATTAAATATTTGAAGATATTCAGAAACAATAATGTTAACATTGACATCCATATTAAGTAGTAGTAAGGTGAATAATATCTTGGCTATATTTGGCATTGACAGTGTTGATAATATAATTTTGTTTCATTGAATACAACATAAATATGTTGTAAATTCATTTTTGTCTCGAAATTATTATTAATTACTACTTATTACCTTTATTAAAATATGTTTAATATTAATCTAAAAAGAAAACTGTTTTGTGCACTTATGTTAGCATACTGTACCACTTGGGTATCAGATACGTATACAATTGAAATCTAAATAGTATTTTCAGAGTTACAAGTATGCAGACACTTGATTAATACCAGTGTTCATGAAGCATTATATACATATAGGTCATGTTTGAAAATGAGAGAGTTAGAGTTGGTTGCATATCCCTTACAGGGTGTCGCAGTCAACACCAGCATGTTTTGCTGTTGTGATCTCTTGTAAAGTTCACGGTCAGTAGTTTGCCATTGCTTTCGGAATGACAGACATCCATACCATTTCATAAAAAACCAACTTCAACCGTTTA
>JACEFZ010004885.1:0-92137 GCA_014155875.1 Cepaea nemoralis | reverse complement strand
TTCCGTGGCTTGGAATGTCCAGCTAGCTCAAACTGGGCAGGCCAATGTCTGGTCAAATGGGTTTGCGGAATGCCCAAAGTCTTTAGCTCCACACACTGGGGACAGGCCAATGTCTGGTTATTGGCTGCGAATGTCCATTCTAGCTAAACACACTGGGGACAGGCCAATGTCTGGTCAATGGTTGCGAATGTCCAGTCTAGCTCAAACACTGGGGACAGCACAATGTCTGGTCAATGGCTGTGAATGTAATAATAGATTCATGGGGAACCCCCCAATATATGGATACACAAGAATCCACACTATACATGGATACAAGGGGACCCACATAATACACAGATCCAGAGGGACTCACACTTTGATAGATAAACCCTCGATACAAAGGACCCCACACAATACACCCACCACAGATGTATCCATAATAACAACCTGGGTTTTGCAAAGTGTCTCAATACACAGAATCTTTCTCACCATAGCCAAATACACCGTCAGCTCCGAACAACACCAGTCAACTCCAGACACACCGGTCAAACTCTGGACAACACCGGTCAGCTCCGGAAAACACCGGTCAGCTCCGGACAACACCGGTCAGCTCCGGAAAACTACAGTTGACCGAACTAGAACCACATATACATACACTACCACTCTATACTACAGTTGACCGAACTAATACCACATATACATACACCCCCCCCCCCCCCCCCTCTATACTACAGTTGACCGAACTAATACCACATATACATACACCACACCTCTATACTACGTTGACCGAACTAATACCACATATACATACACTACCACTCTATACTACAGTTGACCGAACTAATACCACATATACATACACTACCCCTCTATACTACAGTTGACAGAACTAATACCACATATACATACACTACCACTCTATACTACAGTTGACAGAACGAATACCACATATACATACACTACCCCTCTATACTACAGTTGACAGAACTAATACCACTATACATACACTACCACTCTATATTACAGTTGACAGAACGAATACCACATATACATACACCACACCTTTATACTACAGTTTGACAGAAATAATACCACAATATACATACACCCACCCTCTATACTACAGTTGACCGAACTAATACCACATATACATACACCCCCCCCCCCCCCCCCCCCTCTATACTACCAGTTGACCGAACTAATACCACATATTCATACACTACCACTCTATACTACAGTTGACCGAACTAATACCACATATACATACACCACACCCCTCTATACTACAGTTGACAGAACTAATACCACATATACATACACTACCACTCTATACTACAGTTGACCCCAACTAATACCACATATACATACACCACACCTCTATACTACAGTTGACCGAACTAATAACACATATACATACACCACCCCCTCTATACTACAGTTGACCGAACTAATACCACATATACATACACCACACCCCCCTATACTACAGTTGACAGAACTAATACCACATATACATACACCCCACCTCTATACTACAGTTGACCAGAACTAATACCACATATACATACACTACCACTCTATACTACAGTTGACCGAACTAATACCACATATACATACACTACCACTCTATACTACAGTTGTACCGAACTAATACCACATATACATACCCTACCCCTCTATACTACAGTTTTACAGAACTAATACACACATACATACACTACCCCTCTATACTACAGTTGACTGAACTAATACCACATATACATACACTACCCCTCTATACTACAGTTGACCGACTAATACCACACATACATACACTACCCCTCTATACTACAGTTGGACAGAACTAATACCACATTACTACACTACCACTCTATACTAAAAGTTGACCGAACTAATAACCACATATACATACACTACCCCTCTATACTACAGTTGACAGAACTAGTACCACATATACATACACTACCACTCTATACTACAGTTGACCGAACTAATACCACACATACATCACTACCCCCCATACTACAGTTGACCGAACTAATACCACATATACATACACTACCCCCCTATACTACAGTTGACAGAACTAATACCACATATACAACACTACCCCTCTATACTACGTTGACCGAACTAATCCACAATCCATACACTCCCCCTCTATACTCAGTTGACAGAACTAATACCATATACATACACTCCCCTCTATACTACAGTTGACCGAACTAATACCACAATACATACACCACAACTCTACACCACAGTTGACCGAACAAATACCACATATACATAAAACCCCCCCCCCCCCCACTACAGTTTACCGAAATAATACCCATATACATACACTACCCCTCACACTACAGTTACCGAACTAATACCACATATACATACACTACACCCACACTACAGTTGAAGAACTAAACCCATAACATACACTCCCCCCTCTACACTACAGTTGACAGAACAAATACCACATATCATACCCCCCTCTATACTACATTTGACAGAACAAATACCACATAACATACATACACCTCATACACAGTTGACAGAACTAATCCCCAATATACATACACTAACCTCTACCTACGTTGACAAAATAATACCACATACATACACCCCCTCTCACTACAGTTTGACCGAACTAATACCCCTATACATACACCCCCCCCCCCCCCATATTTTGACCGAAAAAACCACATATACAGGAAACATTTAAAAGCTTTACTTTGCTGACCCGGCAGCTTCTGCAGCTTGTCTTGTTCCAGATGTAGAGGTGTTACCTTTCCTCTGGAGTGAACTAGGCAGGCCGAGAGAGGGATCATGCTGCATGGGCAACACATGATCTCTATATTTTAGCCCAGGCTGTGTGCTATGGAGAGGCAATAACTCCATCCCTGGTCTTAACTGGTCTCGGAAATCAAAACAAGAGGAAATGTTACGGGTTAAACCCCTGTCAATTGGCGTAGACATGGGGCGCCACGCTTGCCTCTGAGGGTGGGCGCCTACAGTGTCACTGATTCACTACCGTCCCTACTAACTCCACCCTGTTCTTAACGGGTCTCGGAATCAAAACAAGAGGCACTGTTACGGGTTACAAGTCCCTGCATTGCGTAGACATGGGGCGCCACGCGTTGCCTCTGATGGTGGGAGACGCCTACCGGTGTCACGAGCAGCTTACCGCCCGCCTCAAGCTGGCAGCCCCCGGCCAATTGGATGCTGATCCCCACAGCCTGCCTACTTCAATGGGTGCTTGTGGCTAGGACCAAATCTGAATCGCAGGACTGTAAAACCAAATGCATCAGGTACTAATAAAAAAGAAAAAATAGACACCTCAAGCTACAGCTTGCAACCTGGAACGTGAGAACCATGTGTCCAGGATTTTCATCTGACTTGAACCAATACTTGACGATGTGAGAAAAACGGCATGTGATTGATGCCGAACTCATCCGTAACATTATATTTCTGGCCTGCAGGAGACTCGCCTCGCCTGAGGAAGGGTCATTCAGGGAAAACAATTACACCTTTTTTTGGAAGGGCAGAGGCAGGCAGAAAAAAGGCAACACGGTGTGGGCTTTGCAGTGAAGAATTCGCTACTGGGAATGATTGAAATTCCAGCAGGAGGAAATGAAAGACTATTATCCCTGCGCTTGGCAACCTCTTGTGGTTTGCCACCATTATTACTGCATATGCACCGACACTCGATTCCTCTGATGATGTGAAGGATTCGTTCTATGAGGAGTTAGACTCCGTGATCAAGGCAGTTCCAAAATCTGACTACATTTATATGCTCGGATGATTTCAATGTTTGTGTGGGTAAGGACTCGAGTTCATGGCCAGTGTGCCTTGGAAAATACAACATCGGTCGCATGAATGAAAATGCGGAAAGGTGCTGGAGCATTGTACTAGAAATGACCTATGTATTACAAACTCCTTTTTTAAAACAAAAGAGCTGCATAAGGTCACATGAAACATCCAAGATCCGGTCATTGCACTCAGCTGGACTTCATCATCACACGGAGACAACATCTGAACCATATAAAATATATATCATTGACTCGAAGTTACCACAGTGCTGACTGTGCTACGGATCATTCTTTGTTGTTGCAAGGGTTAGACTGAGACCAAAGAGAATCTACACAGCTAAACACAAATCTAAGCCCCAGGATTAATATTATTAACACTCACGATCCTGAAAAGTGCTTTCAGTTTCAACAGCAACTTGAAGACGCTTTCACTATACACCAGAAAATTGTACAGTAAATGAAAAGTGGAGTCAACTTAAGGAAAACTCTTTTATAAACTGCCGTAGAGGTTTACGCACTGTGGATCATAAGAGGCAGGACTGGTTTGCGGCAAACAGCGAGACTCTGCAGCCCTTGATTTATAAGAAGAAGATAGCTCTCTTAAGAAACAAGGAAAGACCAATGCGTAACACTCTGAGTGAGCTAAAGCAAGCTAGGAAGGATGTGCAGAAGGCTGCCAGGCAGTGTGCAAATGATTATTGGATCAAGTTATGTGAGTCCTTTAAAATCGCGGACACATGATGGCAGAGAGAGACTACGAGACTAGTTGGGCAGGAAGTGACTTGAGGGTGTGTCCGACACTCGGCGCTCTGAGGACAAGCCAGACGGACACATGATGGCAGAGAGAGACTAGTTTGGGCAGGAAGTGACTTGAGGGTGTGTCCGACACTCGGCGCTCTGAGGACAGGCCAGACGGACACATGATGGCAGAGAGAGACTACGAGACTAGCTGGGCAGGAAGTGACCTGAGGGTGTGGCCGACACTCGGCGCTGTGAGGACAGGCCAGGCGGACACATGATGGCAGAGAGAGACTACGAGACTAGTTGGGCAGGAAGTGACTTGAGGGTGTGTCCGACACTCGGCGCTCTGAGGACAGCCCAGATGGACACATGATGGCAGAGAGAGACTACGAGACTAGCTGGGCAGGAAGTGACCTGAGGTTGTGGCCGACACTCGGCGCTGTGAGGACAGGCCAGGCGGACACATGATGGCAGAGAGAGACTAGTTGGACAGGAAGTGACTTGAGGGTGTGGCTGTGAGGACAGCCCAGACGGACACATGATGGCAGAGAGAGACTAGTTGGACAGGAAGTGACTTGAGGGTGTGGCTCTGAGGACAGGCCAGACGGACACATGATGGCAGAGAGAGACTAGCTGGACAGGAAGTGACTTGAGGGTGTGGCTCTGAGGACAGGCCAGACGGACACATGATGGCAGGGAGAGACTAGCTGGACAGGAAGTGACTTGAGGGTGTGGCTCTGAGGACAGGCCAGACGGACACATGATGGCAGAGAGAGACTAGCTGGACAGGAAGTGACTTGAGGGTGTGGCTCTGAGGACAGGCCAGACGGACACATGATGGCAGAGAGAGACTAGCTGGACAGGAAGTGACTTGAGGGTGTGGCTCTGAGGACAGGCCAGACGGACACATGATGGCAGAGAGAGACTAGCTGGACAGGAAGTGACTTGAGGGTGTGGCTCTGAGGACAGGCCAGACGGACACATGATGGCAGAGAGAGACTAGCTGGGCAGGAAGTGACTTGAGGGTGTGGCTGTGAGGACAGGCCAGGCGGACACATGATGGCAGAGAGAGACTAGCTGGGCAGGAAGTGACTTGAGGGTGTGGCTCTGAGGACAGGCCAGACGGACACATGATGGCAGCGAGAGACTAGCTGGGCAGGAAGTGACTTGAGGGTGTGGCTCTGAGGACAGGCCAGGCGGACACATGATGGCAGAGAGAGACTAGCTGGGCAGGAAGTGACTTGAGGGTGTGGCTCTGAGGACAGGCCAGTCGGACACATGATGGCAGAGAGAGACTAGCTGGGCAGGAAGTGACTTGAGGGTGTGGCTGTGAGGACAGCCCAGACGGACACATGATGGCAGAGAGAGACTAGCTGGGCAGGAAGTGACTTGAGGGTGTGGCTCTGAGGACAGGCCAGACGGACACATGATGGCAGAGAGAGACTAGCTGGGCAGGAAGTGACTTGAGGGTGTGGCTGTGAGGACAGCCCAGACGGACACATGATGGCAGAGAGAGACTAGCTGGGCAGGAAGTGACTTGAGGGTGTGGCTGTGAGGACAGCCCAGACGGACACATGATGGCAGAGAGAGACTAGCTGGGCAGGAAGTGACTTGAGGGTGTGGCTGTGAGGACAGCCCAGACGGACACATGATGGCAGAGAGAGACTAGCTGGGCAGGAAGTGACTTGAGGGTGTGGCTCTGAGGACAGGCCAGACGGACACATGATGGCAGAGAGAGACTAGTTGGGCAGGAAGTGACTTGAGGGTGTGGCTGTGAGGACAGCCCAGGCGGACACATGATGGCAGAGAGAGACTAGCTGGGCAGGAAGTGACTTGAGGGTGTGGCTGTGAGGACAGACCAGACGGACACATGATGGCAGAGAGAGACTAGTTGGGCAGGAAGTGACTTGAGGGTGTGGCTGTGAGGACAGCCCAGACGGACACATGATGGCAGAGAGAGACTAGCTGGGCAGGAAGTGACTAGAGGGTGTGTCCGACACTCAGCGCTCTGAGGACAGGCCAGACGGACACATGATGGCAGAGAGAGACTACGAGACTAGCTGGGCAGGAAGATGTCCAGTCTATATATAAACTACGCCCACAGCACGATATCCAGTCTATATATAAACTACGCCCACAGCACGATATCCAGTCTATATACAAACTACGCCCATGAAACGAAGATGTCCAGTCTATATATAAACTACGCAAATGAAACGAAGATGTTCAGCCTATATATAAACAACGCCTATGAAACGAAGATGTCCAGTCTATATATAAACTATGCCCGCAGCATGAAGATGTCCAGCCTATACATAAAATACGCCCACAGCACGAAGATGTCCAGCCTATATATAAACTACGCCCACAGCACGAAGATGTCCAGTCTATATATAAACTACGCCCACAGCACGAAGATGTCCCGCCTATATATACACTACGCCCACAGCACGAAGATGTCCAGCCTATACATAAGCTACGCCCACAGCACGAAGATGTCCAGCCTATATATAAACTACGCCCACAGCACGATGTCCAGCCTATATATAAACTACGCACACAGCACGAAGATGTCAAGCCTATACATAAACTACGCCCACAGCACGAAGATGTCCAGTCTATATATAAACTACGCCCACAGCACGATGTCCAGCCTATATATAAACTACGCACACAGCACGAAGATGTCCAGCCTATATATAAACTACGCACACAGCACGAAGATGTCCAGTCTATATATAAACTACGCCCACAGCATGATGTCCAGCCTATATATAAACTGCGCCCACAGCACGATGTCCAGCCTATATATAAACTACGCCCACAGCACGATGTCCAGCCTATATATAAACTACGCCCACAGCACAAAGATGTCCAGCCTATATATAAACTACGCCCACAGCACGAAGATGTCCAGCCTATATATAAACTACGCCCACAGCACGATGTCCAGCCTATATATAAACTACGCCCACAGCACGATGTCCAGCCTATATATAAACTACGCCCACAGCACGAAGATGTCCAGCCTATATATAAACTACGCCCACAGCACGAAGATGCCCAGCCAATATATAAACTACGCCCAAAGCACGAAGATGTCCAGCCTATATATAAACTACGCCCACAGCACGAAGATGCCCAGCCTATATATAAAACATGCCCACAGCATGAAGATGTCCAGTCTATATATAAACTACGCACAGCACGAAGATGTCCAGTCTATATATAAACTACGCCCAAAGCACGAAGATGTCCAGCCTATATATAACTACGCCACAGCACGAAGATGCCCAGCCTATATATAAAACATGCCCACAGCACGAAGATGTCCAGTCTATATATAAACTACGCACACAGCACGAAGATGTCCAGCCTATATATAAACTACGCACACAGCACGAAGATTCCAGTCTATATATAAAAACATGCCCACAGCACGAAGATGTCCAGCCTATATATAAAACATGCGCACAGCAAGAAGATGTCCAGCCTATATATAAACTACGCCCAAAGCACGAAGATGTCCAGCCTATATATAAAACTACGCACACAGCACGAAGATGTCCAGCCTATATATAAACTACGCACACAGCACGAAGATGTCCAGTCTATATATAAAAACATGCCCACAGCACGAAGATGTCCAGTCTATATATAAAACATGCCCACAGCAAGAAGATGTCCAGCCTATATATAAACTACGCACACAGCACGAAGATGTCCAGTCTATATATAAACTACGCACACAGCACGAAGATGTCCAGTCTATATATAAACTATGCCCACAGCACGAAGATGTCCAGCCTATATATAAACTACGCCCACAGCACGAAGATGTCCAGCCTATATATAAACTACGCCCACAGCACGAAGATGTCCAGTCTATATATAAACTACGCCCACAGCACGAAGATGTCCAGTCTATATATAAACTACGCCCACAGCACGAAGATGTCCAGTCTATATATAAACTACGCACACAGCACGAAGATGCCCAGCCTATATATAAACCATGCCCACAGCACGAAGATGTCCAGCCTATATATAAACTACGCCCACAGCACGAAGATGTCCAGCCTATATATAAACTACGCCCACAGCACGAAGATGTCCAGCCTATATATAAACTATGCCCACAGCACGAAGATGTCCAGCCTATATATAAACTACGCCCACAGCACGAAGATGTCCAGCCTATATATAAACTAGCTCACAGCACGAAGATGTCCAGTCTATATATAAACTACGCCCACAGCACGAAGATGTCCAGTCTATATATTAAACTCATGCTCACTAAAAGAAGAGGCCAGCCTATATATAAACTACGCACACAGCACGAAGATGTCCAAGTCTATTAGATAAACTACGCACACAGCACGAAGATGTCCAGCTATATATAAAACATGCCCACAGCAACGAAGATGTCCACGCCTATATAAAAACTACTCACAGAGCCACGAAGATAGCCGAGGACGATATATAAACTATGCTCACAAAGCGAAGATGTCCAGCCTATATAAAAACTACTCACAGAGCACGAAGATAGCCAGCCTATATATAAACTATGCTCACTAAACGAAGATGTCCAGCCTATATATAAACTACGCCCACAGCACGAAGATGTCCAGCCTATATATAAACTATGCCCACGAAACGAAGATGTCCAGCCTATATATAAACTACTCACAGAGCACGAAGATGTCCAGCCTATATATAAACTATGCTCACTAAACGAAGATGTCCAGCCTATATATAAACTACGCTCACTAAACGAAGATGTCCAGCCTATATATAAACTATGCCCACGAAACGAAGATGTCCAGCCTATATATAAACTATGCCCACGAAACGAAGATGTCCAGCCTATATATAAACTATGCCCACGAAACGAAGATGTCCAGCCTATATATAAACTACGCCCACAGCACAAAGATGTCCAGCCTATATATAAACTATGCCCACAGAACCAAGATGTCCAGCCTATATATAAACTACGCCCACAGAACCAAGATGTCCAGCCTATATATAAACTATGCCCACAGAACCAAGATGTCCAGCCTATATATAAACTACACCCACAGAACCAAGATGTCCAGCCTATATATAAACTATGCCCACAGAACCAAGATGTCCAGCCTATATATAAACTACGCCCACAGAACCAAGATGTCCAGCCTATATATAAACTACGCCCACAGCACGAAGATGTCCAGCCTATATATAAACTATGCCCACAGAACCAAGATGTCCAGCCTATATATAAACTACGCCCATGAAACGAAGATGTCCAGCCTATATATAAACTACGCCCACAGCACGAAGATGTCCAGCCTATATAAACACTACGCCCACAGCACGAAGATGTCCAGCCTATATGTAAACTACGCCCACACCACGAAGATGTCCAGTCTATATATATAAACTACGCCCACAGCACGATGTCCAGCCTATATATAAACTACGCCCACAGAACCAAGATGTCCAGCATATATATAAACTACGCCCACAGCACGAAGATGTCCAGCCTATATATAAACTACGCCCACAGCACGAAGATGTCCAGCCTATATATAAACTATGCCCAGAGAACCAAGATGTCCAGTCTATATATAAACTACGCCCACAGCACGAAGATGTCCAGTCTATATATAAACTACGCCCACAGCACGATGTCCAGCCTATATATAAACTACGCACACAGCACGAAGATGTCCAGCCTATATATAAACTACGCACACAGCACGAAGATGTCCAGTCTATATATAAACTACGCACACAGCACGAAGATGTCCAGCCTATATATAAACTATGCCCACAGCACGAAGATGTCCAGTCTATATATAAACTACGCCCACAGCACGAAGATGTTCAGTCTATATATAAACTACGCCCACAGCACGATGTCCAGCCTATATATAAACTACGCACACAGCACGAAGATGTCCAACCTATATATAAACTATGCCCACGAAATGAAGATGTCCAGCCTATATATAAACTACGCACACAGCACAAAGATGTCCAGTCTATATATAAACTACGCACACAGCACGAAGATGTCCAGCCTATATATAAACTATGCCCACAGCACGAAGATGTCCAGTCTATATATAAACTACGCCCACAGCACGAAGATGTCCAGTCTATATATAAACTACGCCCACAGCACGATGTCCAGCCTATATATAAACTACGCACACAGCACGAAGATGTCCAACCTATATATAAACTACGCACACAGCACGAAGATGTCCAGCCTATATATAAACTACGCACACAGCACGAAGATGTCCAGCCTATATATAAACTACGCACACAGCACGAAGATGTCCAGCCTATATATAAACTATCTCCACGGCACGAAGATGTCCAGCCTATATATAAACTACGCACACAGCAAGAAGATGTCCAGCCTATATATAAACTACGCCCACAGCACGAAGATGTCCAGCCTATATATAAACTATGCCCAGAGAACCAAGATGTCCAGCCTATATATAAACTACGCAAACAGCAAGAAGATGTCCAGCCTATATATAAACTACGCACACAGCACGAAGATGTCCAGCCTATATATAATCTACGCACACAGCAAGAAGATGTCCAGCCTATATATAAACTACACCCACATCACGAAGATGTCCAGCCTATATATAAACTATGCCCACGAAACGAAGATGTCCAGCCTATATATAAACTACGCACACAGCAAGAAGATGTCCAGCCTATATATAAACTACGCCCACAACGCGAAGATGCCCAGCCTATATATAAACTACGCACACAGCACGAAGATGTCCAGCCTATATATAAACTACACCCACATCACGAAGATGTCCAGCCTATATATAAACTACGCCCACAGCACGAAGATGTCCAGCCTATATATAAACTACGCACACAGCAAGAAGATGTCCAGCCTATATATAAACCATGCCCACAGCACGAAGATGTCCAGTCTATATATAAACTACGCCCACAGCACGAAGATGTCAAGCCTATACATAAACTACGCCCACAGCACGAAGATGTCCAGTCTATATATAAACTACGCCCACAGCAAGAAGATGTCCAGCCTATATATAAACCATGCCCACAGCACGAAGATGTCCAGCCTATATATAAACTACGCCCACAGCACGAAGATGTCCAGTCTATATATAAACTACGCCCACAGCACGAAGATGTCCAGTCTATATATAAACTATGCCCACAGCACGATGTCCAGCCTATATATAAACTACGCCCACAGCACGAAGATGTCCAGTCTTTATATAAACTACGCCCACAGCACGATGTCCAGCCTATATATATAAACTACGCCCACAGCACGAAGATGTCCAGTCTATATATAAACTACGCTCACAGCATGAAGATGTCCAGCCTATATATAAACTACGCGCACAGCACGAAGATGTCCAGTCTATATATAAACTACGACCACAGCACGATGTGCAGCCTATATATAAACTACGCCCACAGCACGAAGATGTCCAGTCTATATATAAACTACGCCCACAGCACGATGCCCAGCCTATATATAAACTACGCACACAGCACGAAGATGCTCAGCCTATATATAAACTATGCGCACGAAACGAAGATGCCCAGCCTATATATAAACTATGCCCACGAAACGAAGATGTCCAGCCTATAATACAAGAACCACGCCCACAGCACGAAGATGCCCAGCCTATACAAGAACCACGCCCACAGCACGAAGATGCCCAGCCTATACAAGAACCACGCCCACAGCACGAAAATGCCCAGCCTATACAAGAACCACGCCCCCAGCACGAAGATGCCCAGCCTATACAAGAACCACGCCCACAGCACGAAGATGCCCAGCCTATACAAGAACCACACCCACAGCACGAAGATGCCCAGCCTATACAAGAACCACGCCCACAGCACGAAAATGCCCAGCCTATACAAGAACCACACCCAAAGCACGAAGATGCCCAGCCTATACAAGAACCACGTCCACAGCACGAAGATGCCCAGCCTATACAAGAACCACGTCCACAGCACGAAGATGCCCAGCCTATACAAGAACCACGTCCACATCACGAAAATGCCCAGCCTATACAAGAACCACGCCCACATCACGAAGTTGCCCAGCCTATACAAGAACCACGCCCACAGCACGAAGATGCCCAGCCTATACAAGAACCACGTCCACAGCACGAAGATGCCCAGCCTATACAAGAACCACGCCCACAGCACGAAAATGCCCAGCCTATATCAAACAACTGCTACGGAAGCCACCGACAGGTTTCCCCACACTTATCTGCAACAAGTGTACGCCTATCATGGGAACCTGCATGACTGACAGTACTCAGAGATATCAGTTGTTGGGGGACCCCTGGGTTCACTGCCATTGCATGAGATGTAAATTCATTGGTACTGATTGTCACCCACAAAAGTGAAAGAAGAAGCATTGACATGAGGAGACAGCCCGAAGCATCTCACACATATATACCACACGTCCCACTATGTACTGAATGAAAGCAATAATTCACTACAGAACAGACAGTTCATTATCAGACAGTAGCCCTTCCCTTTTCTCCCCAACATGTGCACAATCACACAGGATGACAACTCAGCTCTAGCTCAAACACTAGGGACAGGCCAACGTCTGGTCAGTGGCTGCGAATGCTGGTCAGTGGCTGCGAATGCTGGTCAGTGGCTGCGAATGCTGGTCAGTGGCTGCGAATGTCCAGTCTAGCTCAAACACTGGGGACAGGCCAATGTCTGGTCAATGGCTGCGAATGTCCAGTCTAGCTCAAACACTGGGGACAGGCCAATGTCTGGTCAATGGCTGCGAATGTCCAGTCTAGCTCACACACTGGGGACAGGCCAATGTCTGGTTATTGGCTGCGAATGTCCAGTCTAGCTCACACACTGGGGACAGGCCAATGTCTGGTCAATGGTTGCGAATGTCCAGTCTAGCTCAAACACTGGGGACAGCACAATGTCTGGTCAATGGCTGTGAATGTAATAATAGATTCATGGGGACCCACCCAATATATGGATACACAAGAATCCACACTATACATGGATACAAGGGGACCCACATAATACACAGATCCAGAGGGACTCACACAGTTGATAGATACACATCGATACAAAGGACCCACACAATACACCCACACAGATGTATCCATAATAAACACCTGAGTTATGCAAAGTGTCTCAATACACAGAAGTCTTTCTCAACCATAGCCGAAATACACCGGTCAGCTCCGAACAACACCAGTCAACTCCAGACAACACCGGTCAGCTCTGGACAACACCGGTCAGCTCCGGAAAACACCGGTCAGCTCCGGACAACACCGGTCAGCTCCGGAAAACTACAGTTGACCGAACTAGAACCACATATACATACACTACCACTCTATACTACAGTTGACCGAACTAATACCACATATACATACACCCCCCCCCCCCCTCTATACTACAGTTGACCGAACTAATACCACATATACATACACCACACCTCTATACTACAGTTGACCGAACTAATACCACATATACATACACTACCACTCTATACTACAGTTGACCGAACTAATACCACATATACATACACTACCCTCTATACTACAGTTGACAGAACTAATACCACATATACATACACTACCACTCTATACTACAGTTGACAGAACGAATACCACATATACATACACTACCCCTCTATACTACAGTTGACAGAACTAATACCACATATACATACACTACCACTCTATATTACAGTTGACAGAACGAATACCACATATACATACACCACACCTTTATACTACAGTTGACAGAACTAATACCACATATACATACACTACCCCTCTATACTACAGTTGACCGAACTAATACCACATATACATACACCCCCCCCCCCCCCCCTCTATACTACAGTTGACCGAACTAATACCACATATACATACACTACCACTCTATACTACAGTTGACCGAACTAATACCACATATACATACACCACACCCCTCTATACTACAGTTGACAGAACTAATACCACATATACATACACTACCACTCTATACTACAGTTGACCGAACTAATACCACATATACATACACCACACCTCTATACTACAGTTGACCGAACTAATAACACATATACATACACCACACCCCTCTATACTACAGTTGACCGAACTAATACCACATATACATACACCACACCCCTCTATACTACAGTTGACAGAACTAATACCACATATACATACACCACACCTCTATACTACAGTTGACAGAACTAATACCACATATACATACACTACCACTCTATACTACAGTTGACCGAACTAATACCACATATACATACACTACCACTCTATACTACAGTTGACCGAACTAATACCACATATACATACACTACCCCTCTATACTACAGTTGACAGAACTAATACCACACATACATACACTACCCCTCTATACTACAGTTGACTGAACTAATACCACATATACATACACTACCCCTCTATACTACAGTTGACCGAACTAATACCACACATACATACACTACCCCTCTATACTACAGTTGACAGAACTAATACCACATATACATACACTACCACTCTATACTACAGTTGACCGAACTAATACCACATATACATACACTACCCCTCTATACTACAGTTGACAGAACTAGTACCACATATACATACACTACCACTCTATACTACAGTTGACCGAACTAATACCACACATACATACACTACCCCTCTATACTACAGTTGACCGAACTAATACCACATATACATACACTACCCCTCTATACTACAGTTGACAGAACTAATACCACATATACATACACTACCCCTCTATACTACAGTTGACCGAACTAATACCACACATACATACACTACCCCTCTATACTACAGTTGACAGAACTAATACCATATACATACACTACCCCTCTATACTACAGTTGACCGAACTAATACCACATATACATACACCACAACTCTACACCACAGTTGACCGAACTAATACCACATATACATACACCCCCCCCCCCCCACTACAGTTTACCGAAATAATACCACATATACATACACTACCCCTCTACACTACAGTTGACCGAACTAATACCACATATACATACACTACACCTCTACACTACAGTTGACAGAACTAATACCACATATACATACACTACCCCTCTACACTACAGTTGACAGAACTAATACCACATATACATACACTACCCCTCTATACTACAGTTGACAGAACTAATACCACATATACATACACTACACCTCTATACTACAGTTGACAGAACTAATACCACATATACATACACTACACCTCTACACTACAGTTGACAGAACTAATACCACATATACATACACTACCCCTCTACACTACAGTTGACCGAACTAATACCACATATACATACACCCCCCCCCCCCCCCCCACTACAGTTGACCGAAATAATACCACATATACAGGAGAACAGTTAAAGCATTACTTTGCTGATCCGGCAGCTTCTGCAGCTTGTCTTGTTCCAGATGTAGAGGTGTTACCTTTCCTCTGGAGTGAACTAGGCAGGCCGAGAGAGGGATCATGCTGCATGGGCAACACATGATCTCTATATTTTAGCCCAGGCTTTGTGCTATGGAGAGGCAATAACTCCATCCCTGGTCTTAACTGGTCTCGGAATCAAAACAAGAGGCAACTGTTACGGGTTATAAGTCCCTGTCAATTGGCGTAGACATGGGGCGCCACGCGTTGCCTCTGATGGTGGGAGACGCCTACAGGTGTCACTGATCAGCTACCGTCCCTACTAACTCCATCCCTGGTCTTAACTGGTCTCGGAATCAAAACAAGAGGCAACTGTTACGGGTTACAAGTCCCTGTCAATTGGCGTAGACATGGGGCGCCACGCGTTGCCTCTGATGGTGGGAGACGCCTACCGGTGTCACTGATCAGCTACCGCCCGCCTCAAGCTGGGCAGCCCCCGGCCAATTGGATGCTGATCCGCCACAGCCTGCCTACTTCAATGGGTGCTTGGGGCTAGGACAAAATCTGAATCGCAGACTGTAAAACAAATGCACCAGGTAAAAAAAAAGAAAAAATAGACACCTCAAGCTACGGCTTGCAACCTGGAACGTGAGAACCATGTGTCCAGGATTTTCATCTGACTTGAACAATATTGACGATGTGAGAAAAACGGCTGTGATTGATGCCGAACTCAGTCGTCCATTGATATTGCTGGCCTGCAGGAGACTCGCCTCGCTGAGAAAGGGTCATTCAGGGAAAACAATTACACCTTTTTTTTGGAAGGGCAGAGGGCAGGCAGAAAAAAGGCAACACGGTGTGGGCTTTGCAGTGAAGAATTCGCTACTGGGAATGATTGAAATTCCAGCAGGAGGAAATGAAAGACTATTATCCCTGCGCTTGGTAACCTCTTGTGGTTTTGCCACCATTATTACTGCATATGCACCGACACTCGATTCCTCTGATGATGTGAAGGATTCGTTCTATGAGGAGTTAGACTCCGTGATCAAGGCAGTTCCAAAATCTGACTACATTTATATGCTCGGTGATTTCAATGTTTGTGTGGGTAAGGACTCGAGTTCATGGCCAGTGTGCCTTGGAAAATACAACATCGGTCGCATGAATGAAAATGCGGAAAGGTTGCTGGAGCATTGTACAAGAAATGACCTATGTATTACAAACTCCTTTTTTAAAACAAAAGAGCTGCATAAGGTCACATGGAAACATCCAAGATCCGGTCATTGGCACCAGCTGGACTTCATCATCAGACGGGGACAACATCTGAACCATATAAATATATATCATTGACTCGAAGTTACCACAGTGCTGACTGTGATACGGATCATTCTTTGGTTGTTGCAAGGGTTAGACTGAGACCAAAGAGAATCTACACAGCTAAACACAAATCTAGCCCCAGGATTAATATTATTAACACTCACGATCCTGAAAAGTGCTTTCAGTTTCAACAGCAACTTGAAGACGCTTTCACTAATACACCAGAAAATTGTACAGTAAATGAAAAGTGGAGTCAACTTAAGGAAACTCTTTATAAAACTGCCGTAGAGGTTTACGCACTGTGGATCATAAGAGGCAGGACTGGTTTGCGGCAAACAGCGAGACTCTGCAGCCCTTGATTTATAAGAAGAAGATAGCTCTCTTAAGAAACAAGGAAAGACCAATGCGTAACACTCTGAGTGAGCTAAAGCAAGCTAGGAAGGATGTGCAGAAGGCTGCCAGGCAGTGTGCAAATGATTATTGGATCAAGTTATGTGAGTCCATTCAAATCGCAAGTGATAAGGGAGACATAAGAAGCATGTATGAAGGAATAAAGAAAGCCTGTGGTCCAATGATCAAAAGAAGTGCACCATTGAAAACCTTGACTGGAGAAATCATCACTGATAAGAAACAGCAGATGGACAGATGGGTAGAGCACTATTTGGAGCTTTACTCAAGTGAGACCAAACTAGCGGATGATGCCCTCAACGCCATAGAGGCTCTACCAACTCTTGACCACCTGGACACACTTCCCACCATAACAGAAGTTAAGTGTGCTATAAATGAACTTGCATCTGGCAAGGCTCCAGGTAAGGATGGGATTCCAATAGAGGTTATCAGGAGTGGGCAAGACACACTCACTCTACAGATCCACCAGCTAATAGAGCTATGCTGGCGAGAAGGACAAGTCCCACAGGATTTCAAAGATTCAAGCATCATAACACTGTACAAGAACAAGGGCGATCGGAGCGACTGCAACAACTATAGGGGTATCTCACTTCTGTGTATTGTTGGAAAAGTATTTGCCAGAATTGTTCTGCGCAGACTTCAAGTCCTAGGAGATCAAGTCTACCCCGAATCATAGTGCGGCTTTCGACAGAACCGGTCTACCATTGATATGATATTCTCATTGCGACAAATGCAAGAAAAATGCCGTGAACAGAATCAACCACTGTTTATTGCCTTCATCGACCTCACAAAGGCATTTGATTTAGTTAGTCGTGAGGGTCTGTTCAAGGCACTAAAGAAGATTGGCTGCCCACCAACTCTTCTGTCCATTGTGGAATCGTTCCACACAGGCATGAAGGGTATAATCAAGTTTGATGGTGCAACTTCTGAAGAGTTTGAAATCAAGAGTGGAGTTAAGCAAGGTTGTGTACTAGCTCCCACCCTCTTTGGAATATACTTTTCACTTCTACTGAAATATGCCTTTCGTGATCAGGATGGTGGTATATACATTCACTCACGCTCAGATGGCGGCCTCTACAATGCTCAGAGATTGAAGGCTAAGACCAAAATTAGGAGGGTACTGATCAGAGAGTTGCTTTTTGCAGATGATGCTGCAGTTACGACCCACTCTGAGGAAGAATTACAATGTCTACTATCTGCATTCTCCAATGCTTGTTCTGAATTTGGTTTAACAATTAGCAAAAAGAAGACACAGATTATGTCACAAGGTGCACATGGGGTACCATCAATCTTTATTGACGACGCCGAACTAGAGATGGTAGACCATTTTACATATCTAAGATCAGTGGTAAATAGCAAACTATCCCGAGATCAGGAAATCAACATCCGGATTGGTAAGGCAGCAACAACAATGAACAGGTTAAGGAAAAGAGTCTGGGAGAACAGGAAGCTTACTGCCAAAACAAAAGTCCTTGTCTATCAAGCCTGTGTCCTTAGTACTCTTCTTTATGGCAGTGAAACCTGGACAACTTACTCACACCAAGAGAAACGTTTAAACAGCTTTCATATGCGGTGTCTGCGAAGAATTCTTGGTATTAAGTGGCAAGACAAAATCACAAATACTGAAGTATTGGAAAGATCAGGTTGTGTGACGGTTTATTCCATGCTCAGTCTTCGTAGACTTAGATGGATAGGACATCTTAGGAGGATGGATGATGGTAGAATACCAAAGGACATCTTTTTTGGTGAATTACAGATGGGTAAGAGATCTCAGGGTCGGCCTCTACTACGATACAAAGATGTGTGTGAGCGGGACATGATTGATACAGGCATTGATAATGCACATTGGGAGCAAGTCGCCGCTGAACGTGTTGCATGGAGGGCAAACATCAGAAATGGAATAAAGACAAAGGAGAAAATTATTGCAGATAAGTCACACATCGAGCGTGTGAGACGTAAGATGGTGCATAATGGTGGAAATGACCACGTGTTCACATGCACCCACTGTGAACGAACATTTACAGCGCAAATTGGCCTTATCAGTCACACTCGCTACCGCCATAGTTAAAAGTTATTATGCCTTTTTAAAGCACAAACTATCGTCTGTCAAGACGGCAAGGTGCCAATGTAACCACATATAGATAACAACCCCCCCCCCCCACCACCCCTCTACACTACAGTTGACCGAACTAATACCACACATACATACACCCCCCCCCCCCCCTTCTATACTACAGGTGACCGAACATACAAACTAATATTGTACATACGGTCCTGAAACATACATATACCCGTTCCATCCCCACACGCGTTTACTGATCTAATATTGTACATACCACAGGGAAACATTCCCCCCCCCTCCCCCACCCAAAGCTCGCTTCTACTTAGTTGTGTGGGGGAAATTAATGGCACTCATTATCAATGACAGGCTAATGTGGTATCTGGAAGAAAACCAACTTTTTAACTCCACACTAAGCGGGATTCAGAAAGCACACATCCACTGAAGATCAAATAACCTACGTAGTTCACGAAATAGAGTGTGCCTTCCGCTAGCAGTCTGGATAGATTTAGAAAAAGCATTTGATAAAGTATGGAAGGAAGGACTGAAAGTGAAACTGTTCACAAATGCAGGTTTGTGGGAAAATGTACAGATGAATCAGACACTAAATTGAGAACAGAACTGCCAGGATAAAAGTACAAGGACAAACCAATAAACAGATACCGTTGGAGCATTATTCTTAACATATTTAAACGATATAGCAGAAAATTTTCCAGTCAGAGTACACATCCTTTCTTTGTGGATGACATAGCCCGGTTGTTCTCAACCATTTTTGGCCCATGCACCCCTTCACCTTATGTTCAGAATGTCTCCCCCCCCCCCCCCCCCCTTTTCATAATTCCTCCCTATAAATTCCCTTCCCCGCCCCTAAACAGTATACGTAAAAATGGAAGCTAAATTTAATAACACATACTAGAACGATTCTATTCCCACCGGTTGAGAACCACTAACATAGCCTTATGGACATCTGAAGAATACAGTGGTACAGCTAACAGGAGAATGCAGCCGCCTTATAGCGCTAGAGGACTGGTCAAAATCAGCAGAAAACGAGATGCACAGTGTTCTCCCTCTCAAACGCAGTACCCGAAGGTGGTATTGAATGGAACACTATTGCGTCAAGAAGAAACCTTCTAGGTGTCACGTTCGACTGTCGCCTCATATGGATGACACAGATTGAGAACAACAGCATAGCAAGGAATGGCAATCATGAAAAAGCTTGCCGGTGAAACGTGGGGAGCAGATGAGAAAGTTCTCAAGAAGTTTTATACTGGACGGGTGAGACCAGTACTGGAATATGGCATTGCAGCTTGGGCAACAGCAGCTAAGTCAAACTTTAACAAAATACAAAATAAGTAGAGTCCAAAATCAAGGAATGCGGATCATAACTACAGGCCTGAAGACAACGCCTGTCAATTAGAAAAGATCACACATCTACAATAAATTAAGGATTTAGTTTAGTTTAGTTGGATCAACATCACGGCACATGGTTTAATCCATAAGTGCTCCGTTTTCCTCCTAACTCAAACCTGAGTCTGGAGAAACTCAATGCACGAACTCCGTTGCATCGGCGAGGATGCTGAAATACTTTGGGTAGATTTTTAACTCGAAATTTTGCCCGGGCAGCGCCACTAGGCTACTCTTTTTTTCGATTTCCAACTGCCAAGGGATTTTTTACGTGCCCAACAATACACGTTTAAAGTCCAAATAAAGGGTAGATAGAAGAGATAGTAGAGCCCAGCAACAAATAGAAACATTTAGAAGATTGACAGACCACGCCATGTATAAAAGGTTAATTGGTCTTGGAAAGGGAAGACTGAATCGAAGCAACTTTGTAGAAATTGCACACAGAAAGATTAGGACAGATCCTATACTGAACATAACAATTCAAACCCGTGTTCCATAAGTGTAGGGAGTCCAGGTTGGGGAAAGCATCACCTGCCTGAGACGGTAGCATCTGCTGGTACCCAGGACACAAACCAGAATGAAACAGACACAAGAGAAACAGCTCTAACCCACATGACGGAACAACACGCTAGTAGCACTTGGATCCATGCACGTACAGATGGATCAGTCAAACGCAATGTAAAATGCAGGAGGAGGGATTCTCCTGACTCTAAAATATGTAGTGCAGAAAACAGAGAAAATCATTTTGCCCACAAGTGAAACATATAAACAAACCCTCCCCTCCCCACGCAGCATACGCAGTTGACCGAACTAATAATGTACACAACACACGACACTGACACATACAGACACCCTCACCCACACACACACACAGACACACACACACAGGCACCCTCACCCCACACATACAGACACCCTCACCCACACACACACACATACACACACACAGGCACCCTCACCCCACACATACAGACACCCTCATCCCACATATACAGACACCCTCACCCCACACATAAAAGTTGACCGAACTAATAATGTACACAACACATGACACTGACACATACAGACACCCTCACCCCACACACACACACACACCCACCAACCCCACACACACAGACACTCTCACCCCAAACAAACAACACGACACCCCCCTCCCACACACAGACACCTCCACACACACACCAAAACTCCACACACAGACACCCTCACCCCACACACACAGACACCCTCACTCCACACACACACACACAGAGACATCCCCACCCCACACACATACACAGACATCCCCCCCCCACCCACAACCCCCCCACTCCACACACACAAACACCCCACCCCACACACCAGACCCCCTCACCCCACAATACAGTACCCCGCACCCCCCCCCCCACACACACACACACACACACACAGACATCCCAACACACATAATTGACCGAACTAATATTGTACACAACACATGACACTGACACATACAGACACCCTCACCCCACACACAAGACACCCCAACCCCACACACACAGACACCCCAACCCCACAAACATAACAAACCCAACCCCACACACACAGACACCCTCACCCCACACACACACAGATACCCCAATCCCACATACACACACACCCTCACCCCCACACACACAAGATCCCCCATCACACACACAGACACCCCCACTCCACACACACAGACACCCCACCCCAAACACACACTCCACACACAAAGTTGACCGAACTAATATTGTGTACAACACATGACACTGACACATACAGACACCCCTCCCCTCAACATACACACACACCATACACACACACACACACACATACATACACAAACACCCCACACACAGAAACTTCCACCCGACACACACACAGACACCCCAACCCTACACACAAACACAGACACCCTCACCCCACACACATAGACGCCCCCACACTACACACACACACACCTCCACGCCCCCACACAGACACCCCACCTACACCGACACCCCCACCTACACACAGACACCCTCACCCCCACACATACAGAAACACACACACACAGACACCCGCACCTCACATACACACACACACACAGAGACACCCCCACCCCCCCACACAGACACCCCCTCTCCAAATACAAACGCCTCACTCAACACCACAGACACCCCCACCCGACACAAACACACACACCCCCACCCCACAGCACACACCCCAACACCATATACACCTCCACCCCATACACAGACACCCCCACCCCACACACACAGTTGACCGAACTAGCATTCTACACACGGTAGTGACACATACAGACATCCCCCTCCGTCACAAAACTTTACCGAATTAATATTGTACTCTCTCTCTCTCTCTCTCTCTCTCTCTCTCTCTCTCTCTCTCTCTCTCTCTCTCTCTCTCTCTCCATGCCTCACTCCACGTCCGGCCTCTTCCGGAACAAGTAATTGTATACAAGAAGATTAAACTTTGCGAACCGTTAAAATGAATGTCCACACCCTAGACACAAATCTGTGAAACGATTCAGCGCACAATGTGCACCGAAACATACACATCCCCATACAGCACGTCCCAGTGCGTCCCACTGTTGTGCCGCCGCACATACACCCACATACAGCACGTTCCAGTGCGTCACAAGGTTGTGCACCGAAGCACATACACACACATACAGCACGTTCCAGTGCGTCCCACTGTTGTGCCGCCGCACATACATCCACATACAGCACGTTCCAGTGCGTCCCAAGGTTGTGCAACGACGCACATACACCCCATACACACACAGCACGTTCCAGTGCGTCCCACTGTTGAGCCGCCGCACATACACACACATAAAGCACGTTCCAGTGTGTCAAAAGGTTGTGCCCCGACGCACATACACTCTCAACACATACAGCACGCCCCCAGGGGTCCCAGATTTTGCACACCGCACGTACACCCACATTAAAGCAGGTCCCAGTGCGTCTTCCCAAGGTTTGTGCACCGACGCACATACATTCCCCTAGTAACTAGCAGGTCCCTAGTGCGTCACAAGGTTTGTGACACCGGACGGCACAACATCCCCCACTACAGCAGGTCCCAGTGCGTCACAAGGTCTTGTGCACCGACGCAACATACACCCATCATACAGCCGTCCCAAGTTGTGCAAGCCGACGCACATACACCCACATACAGCACGTCCCAAGGTTGTGCAACCGACGCACATCACCAATACAGCACGTTCCCAAGGTTGTGCACCGACGCACATACACCCACATACAGCACGTCCCAAGGTTGTGCACCGACGCACATACACCTACATACAGCACGTCCCAAGGTTGTGCAAAGACGCACATACATCCACATACAGCACATCCCAAGGTTGTGCACCGACGCACATACACCCACATACAGCACATCCCAAGGTTGTGCACCGACGCACATACATCCACATACAGCACATCCCAAGGTTGTGCACCGAGCACATACACCCACATACAGCACATCCCAAGGTTGTGCACCGACGCACATACATCCACATACAGCACGTCCCAAGGTTGTGCACCGACGCACATACATCCACATACAGCACGTCCAAGGTTGTGCACCGACGCACATACATCCACATACAGCACGTCCCAAGGTTGTGCACCGACGCACATACATCCACATACAGCAGGTCCCAGTGCATCCCAAGGTTGTGCACCAACACACATACATCCACATACAGCAGGTCCCAGTGCGTCCCAAGGTTGTGCACCGACGCACATACATCCACATACAGCAGGTCCCAGTGCGTCCCAAGGTTGTGCACCGACGCACATACATCCACATACAGCACATCCCAAGGTTGTGCACCGACGCACATACACCCACATACAGCACATCCAAGGTTGTGCACCGACGCACATACATCCACATACAGCATGTCCCAAGGTTGTGCACCGACGCACATACATCCACATACAGCACGTCCCAAGGTTGTGCACTGACGCACATACATCCACATACAGCACGTCCCAAGGTGTGCACCGCGCACATACATCCACATACAGCAGGTCCAGTGCACCCAAGGTTGTGCACCAACACACATACATCCACATACAGCAGTCCCAGTGCGTCCCAAGGTTGTGCACCGACGCACATACATCCACATACAGCAGGTCCCAGTGCGTCCCAAGGTTGTGCACCGACGCACATACATCCCCATACAGGACGTCCCAAGGTTGTGCACCGACGCACATACATCCACATACAGCAGGTCCCAGTGCGTCCCAAGGTTGTGCACCGACGCACATACATCCCCATACAGCACGTCCCAAGGTTGTGCAATGACGCACATACATCCACATACAGCAGGTCCCAGTGCGTCCCAAGGTTGTGCACCGACGCACATACATCCACATACAGCAGGTCCCAGTGCGTCCCAAGGTTGTGCACCGACGCACATACATCCCACATACAGCAGGTCCCAAGGTTGTGCAATGACGCACATACATCCACCATACAGCAGGTCCCAGTGCGTCCCAAGGTTGTGCAACGACGCACATACATCCACATACAGCAGGTCCCAGTGCGTCCCAAGGTTGTGCACCGACGCACATACATCCACATACAGCAGGTCCCAGTGCGTCCCAAGGTTGTGCACTGACGCACATACATCCCCATACAGTGCGTCCCAAGGTTGTGCACCGACGCACATACATCCACATACAGCAGGTCCCAGTGCATCCCAAGGTTGTGCACCGACGCACATACATCCCCATACAGCAGGTCCCAAGGTTGTGCAATGACGCACATACATCCACATACAGCAGGTCCAGTGCGTCCCAAGGTTGTGCACCGACGCACATACATCCACATACAGCAGGTCCCAGTGCGTCCCAAGGTTGTGCAATGACGCACATACATCCCCATACAGCAGGTCCCAGTGCGTCCCAAGGTTGTGCACCGACGCACATACATCCACATACAGCAGGTCCCAGTGCGTCCCAAGGTTGTGCACCGACGCACATACATCCACATACAGCAGGTCCCAGTGCGTCCCAAGGTTGTGCACCGCGCACATACATCCACTACAGCAGGTCCAGTGCGTCCCAAGGTTGTGCACCGACGCACATACATCCACATACAGCACGTCCCAAGGTTGTGCACTGACGCACATACATCCACATACAGCAGGTCCCAGTGCGTCCCAAGGTTGTGCACCGACGCACATACATCCACATACAGCAGGTCCCAGTGCGTCCCAAGGTTGTGCAACGACGCACATACATCCACATACAGCAGGTCCCAGTGCGTCCCAAGGTTGTGCACTGACGCACATACATCCACATACAGCACGTCCCAAGGTTGTGCACCGACGCACATACATCCACATACAGCACATCCCAAGGTTGTGCACTGACGCACATACATCCCCATACAGCACGTCCCAAGGTTGTGCAACGACGCACATACATCCACATACAGCAGGTCCTAGTGCGTCCCAAGGTTGTGCAACGACGCACATACATTCACATACAGCAGGTCCTAGTGCGTCCCAAGGTTGTGCAATGACGCACATACATCCACATACAGCAGGTCCTAGTGCGTCCCAAGGCTGTGCAATGATGCACATACATCCACATACAGCACGTCCCAGTGCGTCCCAAGGTTGTGCACCGACGCACATACATCCACATACAGCAGGTCCCAGTGCATCCCAAGGTTGTGCAATGACGCACATACATCCACATACAGCAGGTCCCAGTGCGTCCCAAGGTTGTGCACCGACGCACATACATCCACATACAGCAGGTCCCAAGGTTGTGCACCGACGCACATACATCCCCATACAGCAGGTCCCAGTGCGTCCCAAGGTTGTGCACCGACGCACATACATCCACATACAGCAGGTCCCAGTGCGTCCCAAGGTTGTGCAATGACGCACATACATCCCCATACAGTGCGTCCCAAGGTTGTGCACCGACGCACATACATCCACATACAGCAGTCCCAGTGCTCCCAAGGTTGTGCACCGACGCACATACATCCCCAACCCAGGTCCCAAGGTTGTGCACCGACGCACATACATCCCCATACAGCAGGTCCCAAGGTTGTGCACCGACGCACATACATCCACATACAGCAGGTCCCAGTGCGTCCCAAGGTTGTGAAACGACGCACATACATCCACATACAGCAGGTCCTAGTGCGTCCCAAAGGGTTTGTGCACCGACGCACATACATCCACATACAGCAGGTCCCAGTGCGTCCCAAGGTTGGGGCACTGACGCACATACATCCACATACAGCAGGTCCCAGTGCGCCCCAAAGGGTTTGTGCACCGACGCACATACATCCACATACAGCACATCCCAAGGTTGTGCACTGACGCACATACATCCACATACAGCACGTCCCAAGGTTGTGCACCGACGCACATACATCCACATACAGCAGGTCCCAGTGCGTCCCAAGGTTGTGCACCGACGCACATACATCCACATACAGCAGTCACAAGGTTGTGCACGACGCACATACCCCATACAGCAGTCCCAAGGTTGTGCACCGACGCACATACATCCACTACAGAAAGTCCCAAGGTTGTGACCGAGCACATACATCCACATACAGCATCCAGTGCGCCCCAAAGGTTTGGCACCGACGCACATACATCCCAACAACGTCCAAGGTTTGCCCGAAATAATCCACATACAGCAGTCACAAGGTTGTGCACCGACGCACATACATCCCCATAAACAGCAGGTCCCAAGGTTGTGCCCCGACGCACATACATCCCATCAGCAGTCCAAGGTTGTGCACCACGCAATAATCCACATACAGCCGTCCACAAGGTTGTGCACCGACGCACATACACCCACATACAGCACGTCCAGTGCGTCCCAAGGTTGTGCACCGACGCACATACACCCACATACAGCACGTCACAAGGTTGTGCACCGACGCACATACACCCACATACAGCACGTCCCAGTGCAGTCCAAGGTTGTGCACCGACGCACATACACCCACATACAGCAGCCCCAAGGGTTGTGCCCGACGCACATACATCCCATACAGACGCCCCAAAGGGTTGTGCACGACGCACATACACCACATACAGCAGTCCGGTGCGCCCAAGGGTTTTGTGACCGACGCACATAACCCACATACAGCGTCCAAGGTTTGCCCCGACGCAATACACCCACATACAGCAGTCACAAGGGTTTGTGACCGACGCACATACACCCCAACAGCACGTCCAAGGTTGTGACCGACGCACATACACCCCATACAGCAGCCCCAGTGCGCCCAAAAGGTTGTGACCGACGCAAACACCCCATACACAGCCCCGTGCGTCCCAAGGTTGTGGGTGAGATCCGCACTTCGTCATTCGGTGCACGGGTTCAGTCTTCTCGGAGACTCCGTGGGCTCGTCATCGCATTCTAGATTCGACTTCGTCGCACCCGGTGGCTCGGTCTCTTTTCTGTCGAACGCGTCGTACACAGCACGAACTCGGTAGCTCCAGCGACGACCCCCAGGAGCCCCCGAGAAAAATATACTTGTGAACCGAATCGAACCCACAACCTTGGGACGCACTGGGGCGCGCTGCAAGTGGGTGTATGTGCGTCGGTGCATACTGTGCTCATGTGTATATATGTGTGTATGTGTGTGAGTGTGTGTGTGTGTGTATATATACATATATGGCCGGAAATGTAGGACCTAGAGAGCTCTTAAAATGCCCGTGCTTCCCGTGTCGACGGAGCAGTGGCATCGTTTCCTGCACCGGTCAGTGGGGCCTCAGCCTTGACTTCTGGTTCAGAAATCTATGGCAAACTACTGAAGGTAAACTGTCTAGAACAACAAGAACATCAACATGTGGTTGGGGTTGATGACAACCCCTTGCAAACGACACGCAATACATATACTGTATATAGACACGGGTTCCTGTTGAAGAATTAAGCACACGGACCAGAATAAAACCAATAGAAACGACTGCAGATCGCGCAACACTTGCCGCACCAAGAAATATGTAAACACACTAGAGATACATCCAATCCAATCCAAACCAGAGATCTCCACGAGGCTTCTAGTGCTAGCTAAGTGTTCAATCAAGTCGCCCACAATTACCAGCACCCCTGAGCACCAGCCACCCCGTGCCATTCAGCATGTAGTGCCCGCGTGAGCGCAGATGAGCGGCCAGGCACGGCAGGCGAGGGTTTCCCGGCCGACAACATGAGGCGGTAGTAAACCTCGGCATTCGGGCTGGGATCGCGCCTGTCACGGCTTATTTCACTCCGCCCGGAGTACAGCATTCGGGCGAACCAGCAGCTGATCGGCGGTTATACACCAGCGACTTTCCCAGCGGTGTAGCCATCCTGATGGAGACGATGATGTTGGCATTCATGCGGAGATGTGCACTGATGCTGATGGTAATGATGATGATGTTTTCACTGAACTACGAGGAGTGAACTGATGATGGTAATGACGATGTTTACAACGAGGTGTGAATCAATCATGATGATTATGATGTTTATACCCAAATAAGAGTAGTGAATCAATCGCAGTGATGCTTGTACTGATCTAAGAGGAATGGATAGATCTTGGTGATGTCTGTACTATTACACGAGGAATGGATAGATCTTGGTGATGTCTGTACTATTACACGAGGAATGGATAGATCTTGGTGATGTCTGTACTATTACACGAGGAATGGATGAGTCTTGTGTGTCTGTACTATTACACGAGGATGGATAGATTCTGGTGATGTTTGTACTATTACACGAGGAATGGATAGATCTTGGTGATGTTTGTACTGATCTACGAGGAATGGATAGATCTTGGTGATGTTTGTACTGATCTACGAGGAATGGATAGATCTTGGTGTTGTTTGTACTAGTACACGAGGAATGGATAGATCTTGGTGATATTTGTACTAGTACACAAGAAATGAATAGATCTTGGTGATGTTTGTACTATTACACGAGGAATGGATAGATCTAGGTGATGTTTGTACTTATCTACGAGGAATGGATAGATCTTGGTGATGTTTGTACTGATCTACGAGGAATGGATAGATCTTGGTGTTGTTTGTACTAGTACACGAGGAATGGATAGATCTTGGTGATGTTTGTACTGATCTACGAGGAATGGATAGATCTTGGTGATGTTTGTACTATTACACGAGGAATGGATAGATCTTGGTGATGTTTGTACTAGTACACGAGGAATGGATAGATCATGGTTATGTTTGTACTATTACACGAGGAATGGATAGATCTTGGTGATGTTTGTACTAGTACACGAGGAATGATAGATCTTGGTGATGTTTGTACTAGTACACGAGGAATGGATAGATCTTGGTGATGTTTGTACTGATCTACGAGGAACGGATAGATCTTGGTGATGTTTGTACTAGTACACGAGGAATGGATAGATCTTGGTGATGTTTGTACTAGTACACGAGGAATGGATAGATCTTGGTGATGTTTGTAATGATCTACGAGGAATGGATAGATCTTGGTGATGTTTGTACTAGTACACGAGGAATGGATAGATCTTGGTGATGCTTGTACTAGTACACGAGGAATGGATAGATCTTGGTGATGTTTGTACTGATCTACGAGGAATGGATAGATCTTGGTGATGTTTGTACTGATCTACGAGGAATGGATAGATCTTGGTGATGTTTGTACTAGTACACGAGGAATGGATAGATCTTGGTGATGTTTGTACTAGTACACTGGGAATGGATAGATCTTGGTGATGCTTGTACTAGTACACGGGGCATGGATAGATCTTGGTGATGTTTGTACTGATCTACGAGGAACGGATAGATCTTGGTGATGTTTGTACTAGTACACGAAGAATGGATAGATCTTGGTGATGTGTGTACTGATCTACGAAGAATGGATAGATCTTGGTGATGTTTGTACTAGTACACGAGGAATGGATAGATCTTGGTGATGTGTGTAATGATCTACGAGGAATGGATAGATCTTGGTGATGTTTGTACTGATCTACGAGGAATGGATAGATCTTGGTGATGTTTGTACTGATCTACGAGGAATGGATAGATCTTGGTGATGTTTGTACTGAGCTACGAGGAATGGATAGATCTTGGTGATGTTTGTACTAGTACACGAGGAATGGATAGATCTTGGTGATGTTTGTACTGATCTACGAGGAATGGATAGATCTTGGTGATGTTTGTACTGATCTACGAGGAATGGATAGATCTTGGTGATGTTTGTACTAGCACACAAGGAATGGATAGATCTTGGTGATGTTTGTACTAGTACACGAGGAATGGATAGATCTTGGTGATGTTTGTACTGATCTACGAGGAATGGATAGATCTTGGTGATGTTTGTACTGATCTACGAGGAATGGATAGATCTTGGTGATGTTTGTACTAGTACACGAGGAATGGATAGATCTTGGTGATGTTTGTACTGATCTACGAGGAATGGATAGATCTTGGTGATGTTTGTACTGATCTACGAGGAACGGATAGATCTTGGTGATGTTTGTACTGATCTACGAGGAACGGATAGATCTTGGTGATGTTTGTACTAGTACACGAGGAATGGATAGATCTTGGTGATGTTTGTACTAGTACACGAGGAATGGATAGATCTTGGTGATGTTTGTACTAGTACACGAGGAATGGATAGATCTTGGTGATGTTTGTACTAGTACACGAGGAATGGATAGATCTTGGTGACGTTTGTACTGATCTACGAGGAACGGATAGATCTTGGTGATGTTTGTACTAGTACACGAGGAATGGATAGATCTTGGTGATGTTTGTACTGATCTACGAGGAATGGATAGATCTTGGTGATGTTTGTACTGATCTACGAGGAATGGATAGATCTTGGTGATGTCTGTACTATTACACGAGGAATGGATAGATCTTGGTGATGTTTGTACTAGTACACGAGGAATGGATAGATCTTGGTGATGTTTGTACTGATCTACGAGGAATGGATAGATCTTGGTGATGTTTGTACTGATCTACGAGGAATGGATAGATCTTGGTGATGTTTGTACTGATCTACGAGGAATGGATAGATCTTGGTGATGTTTGTACTAGTACACGAGGAATGGATAGATCTTGGTGATGTTTGTACTGATCTACGAGGAATGGATAGATCTTGGTGATGTTTGTACTGATCTACGAGGAATGGATAGATCTTGGTGATGTTTGTACTGATCTACGAGGAATAGATAGATCTTGGTGATGTTTGTACTGATCTACGAGGAATGGATAGATCTTGGTGATGTTTGTACTGATCTACGAGGAACGGATAGATCTTGGTGATGTTTGTACTAGTACACGAGGAATGGATAGATCTTGGTGATGTTTGTACTAGTACACGAGGAATGGATACATCATGGAGATGTTTGTACTAGTACACGAGGAACGGATAGATCTTGGTGATGTTTGTACTAGTACACGAGGAATGGATAGATCTTGGTGATGTTTGTACTGATCTACGAGGAATGGATAGATCTTGGTGATGTTTGTACTAGTACACAAGGAATGGATAGATCTTGATGATGTTTGTACTAGTACACGAGGAACGGATGAAGATGATGATGATATTTATACCGAACTACGACTGACGGAGTCAAATACCAGAATGAATTAATTCAATATGGCTGTTTCATGTCCATATATTGTTTGTTTGTTTGTTTTCTTAACCGATACAGTTATCAGTTGAAGCGAGCAGCTCATGTCCACACAACATTCATTGACGGCGACAACAAGAAACGGTTGACATCACTATCAGTGTGCCATTGTAGCTACAGCTGTCGGTTATTGTCCGGCAGACACTGAAGACATGGACAGATAGCGCCAGACGGATATTGAAGTCATGGACAGATACTGAAGTCATGGACAGATAGTCTCAGACAGATACTGAAGTCATGGACAGATACTGAAGTCATGGACAGATAGTCCCAGACAGATACTGAAGTCATGGACAGATAGTCCCAGACAGATACTGAAGTCATGAACAGATACTGAAGTCATGGACAGATAATGAAGTCATGGACAGATAGTCCCAGACAGATACTGAAGTCATGGACAGATAATGAAGTCATGGACAGATACTGAAGTCATGGACAGATAGTCCCAGACAGATACTGAAGTCATGGACAGATAGTTCCAGACAGACACTGAAGTCATGGACAGATACTGAAGTCATGGACAGATAGTCCCAGACAGACACTGAAGTCATGAACAGATAGTCCCAGACAGATACTGAAGTCATGGACAGATACTGAAGTCATGGACAGATAGTCCCAGACAGATACTGAAGTCATGGACAGATACTGAAGTCATGGACAGATACTGAAGTCATGGACAGATACTGAAGTCATGGACAGATAGTCCCAGACAGATACTGAAGTCATGGACAGATACTGAAGTCATGGACAGATACTGAAGTCATGGACAGATACTGCAGTCATGGACAGATACTGAAGTCATGGACAGATACTGAAGTCATGGACAGATACTGAAGTCATGGACAGATAGTCCCAGACAGATACTGAAGTCATGGACAGATAGTCCCAGACAGATACTGAAGTCATGGACAGATACTGAAGTCATGAACAGATAGTCCCAGACAGATACTGAAGTCATGGACAGATAGTCCCAGACAGACACTGAAGTCATGGACAGATAGTCCCAGACAGATAATGAAGTCATGGACAGATACTGAAGTCATGGACAGATACTGAAGTCATGGACAGATAGTCCCAGACAGATACTGAAGTCATGGACAGATAGTCCCAGACAGATACTGAAGTCATGGACAGATACTGAAGTCATGGACAGATACTAAAGTCATGGACAGATAGCCCCAGACAGATACTGAAGTCATTGACAGATAGTCCCAGACAGATACTGAAGTCATGGACAGATAGCCCCAGACAGATACTAAAGTCATGGACAGATAGCCCCAGACAGATACTGAAGTCATGGACAGATAGTCCCAGACAGATACTGAAGTCATGGACAGATAGCCCCAGACAGATACTGAAGTCATGGACAGATACTGAAGTCATGGACAGATACTGAAATCATGGAAAGATAGTCCCAGACAGATACAGAAGTCATGAACAGATACTGAAGTCATAGACAGATACTGAAGTCATGGACAGATAGTCACAGACAGATACTGAAGTCATGAACAGATAGTCCCAGACATATACTGAAGTCATGGACAGATAGTCCCAGACAGATATTGAAGTCATGGACAGATAGTCCCAGACAGATACTGAAGTCATGGACAGATATTGAAGTCATGGACAGATACTGTAGTCATGGACAGATAGCCCCAGACAGATACTGAAGTCACGGACAGATAGCGCCAGACAGACACTGAAGTCATGGACAGATAGCGCCAGACAGATACTGAAGTCATGGACAGATAGCGCCAGACAGATACTGAAGTCATGGACAGATACTGAAGTCATGGACAGACAGTCCCAGACAGATACTGTAGTCATGGACAGATAGCCCCAGACAGATACTGAAGTCATGGACAGATAGCGCCAGACAGATACTGAAGTCATGGACAGATACTGAAGTCATGGACAGATACTGAAGTCATGGACAGATAGCGCCAGACAGATACTGAAGTCATTGACAGATACTAAAGTCATGGACATATACTGAAGTCATGGACAGATACTGAAGTCATGGACAGATAGTCCCAGACAGATACTGAAGTCATGGACAGATACTGAAGTCATGGACAGATAGTCCCAGACAGATACTGACGTCATGGACAGTTACTGAAGTCATGGACAGATACTGAAGTCATGGACAGATACTGAAGTCATGGACAGATACTGAAGTCATGGATAGATACTGAAGTCATGGACAGATACTGAAGTCATGGACAGATACTGAAGTCACGGACAGATACTGAAGTCGTGGACAGATACTGAAGTCGTGGACAGATACTGAACGAACGAACGAACGAACGAACTTTATTTTCAAAGGGTTAAGAATTGGGCACGCAGGCCCGTCTAACATTCTGCCCTTTTATCACTCTCTTTCATACATTGTCATTGTCTTTGTCATTGTCATTGTCTTTGTCATTGTCTTTGTCATTGTCATACATACATTGTCTTTCATACTGAAGTCATGGACAGATACTGAAGTCATGGACAGATAGCGCCAGACAGATACTGAAGTCATGGACAGACAGCACCAGACAGATACTGAAGTCATGGACAGATACTGAAGTCATGGACAGATACTGAAGTCATGGACAAGTAGACCCAGACAGATACTGAAGTCATGGACAGATACTGAAGTCATGGACAGATACTGAAGTCATGGACAGGTAGCCCCAGACAGATACTGAAGTCATGGACAGATAGCCCCAGACAGATACTGAAGTCATGGACAGATAGCCCCAGACAGATACTGAAGTCATGGACAGATACTGAAGTCATGGAAAGATACTGAAGTCATGGACAGGTAGCCCCAGACAGATACTGAAGTCATGGACAGATAGCACCAGACAGATACTGAAGTCATGGACAGATACTGAAGTCATGGACAGATAGCACAAGACAGATACTGAAGTCATGGACAGATACTGAAGTCATGGACAGATAGCACCAGACAGATACTGAAGTCATGGACAGATAGCACCAGACAGATACTGAAGTCATGGACAGATACTGAAGTCATGGACAGATAGCACCAGACAGATACTGAAGTCATGGACAGATACTGAAGTCATGGACAGATAACACCAGACAGATACTGAAGTCATGGACAGATACTGAAGTCATGGACAGATAGCCCCAGACAGATACTGAAGTCATGGACAGATAGCACCAGACAGATACTGAAGTCATGGACAGATACTGAAGTCATGGACAGATACTGAAGTCATGGACAGATAGCCCCAGACAGATACTGAAGTCATGGACAGGTAGCCCCAGACAGATACTGAAGTCATGGACAGGTAGCCCCAGACAGATACTGAAGTCATGGACAGATAGCACCAGACAGATACTGAAGTCATGGACAGATACTGAAGTCATGGACAGATACTGAAGTCATGGACAGATACTGAAGTCGTGGACAGATACTGAAGTCATGGACAGATACTGAAGTCATGGACAGATACTGAAGTCATGGACATATAGCGCCAGACAGATACTGAAGTCATGGACAGATAGCCCCAGACAGATACTGAAGTCATGGACAGATACTGAAGTCAAGGACAGATAGCGCCAGACAGATACTGAAGTCATGGACAGGTATTGAAGTCATGGACAGATACTGAAGTCATGGACAGGTATTGAAGTCATGGACAGATACTGAAGTCATGGACAGATAGCGCCAGACAGATACTGAAGTCATGGACAGATAGCCCCAGACAGATACTGAAGTCATGGACAGATACTGAAGTCATGGACAGATACTGAAGTCATGGACAGATACTGTAATCATGGACAGATACTGGAGTCATGGACAGGTATTGAAGTCATGGACAGATACTGAAGTCATGGACAGATATTGAAGTCATGGACAAGCAGGAGACAGACAGGCAGACAGGCAGGCAGACAGACAGAGAGACAGGCAGGCAGGCAGACAGACAGACAGACAGACAGGCAGACAGACAGACAGACAGACAGGCAGGCAGGCAGGCAGGCAGGCAGGCTGTAAACAAGAGATGAGGCAAATGTGTAACGGTGTCACGGATGTCAGAGAACATCACCTGCATTGCCCAGGTAGAAAGAACACGAGAAGTCAATCTCCAGGTGTTGGAAGTCGGTGAAGAAAGAACACATCGGCAACTTGGGGAATATGTTTGCGTGACCGACAGCGAACTGGTTAAATAGACATGTGCACGGTCTTGTAGCAAATATAGTGTTTCCTTTCTAATAGTGTTGTATGCAAACACATTACAGCCATCCTCTTGTCTGAATGAGTGTTTTTCGAGAGTTGTTGATGTGACAAGTTGGTTATGGGTGTCCATGAATTCACATGTCAACCCAAAACAAGAATTCAGAAATTAACCAAAATATGAATTCACATATCAAACCTATAGGAGGATTCACATATGAAACCTCAAGATATGAACTCACATATCAAACTGTAAGATATGAAGTCATTTATAAAACTATAAATGTGCAAACTCACATTAAATTCCAAGTTATGAATTCACTTATAAAACTCTACGTTATAGATGTATATACTAAACTCTAAGATATGAATTCACACGTCAAACCCCAAGATATGAATTCACACGTCAAACCCCAAGATATGAATCCGTGTAAAACTCTGACACTGGCGACCGATGTCACTAACCAACACGTAAATCCTCATTTATTACTACAGAAAATGAGTTCCGTAAAACAACCACAGCAACATGTAACATTTTACAACAACCGAACCAACGTGTAACTTTCCACAACAAACGCACCAACATGTAACATTCTACACCACACGCACCAACATTCAACATTCTACAACAAACAAGTGAGCAGGTGACTGTAGTGTATGAAACCCAACCCGCAGAAAGCGGTCCAGGTTGCTGTTTATGTTCACTTCCAGAGATGGAATCTGGCCCGACAGATAAGATCCGAATAAACTGTTTATAAAAACACCAGACCTCATCGCGGTTCAACATGCACTCACACACAGACCTCTCCACTCGTCCTCGGTCAATACCCCCACACACATCTCTCTCTCTCTCTCTCTCTCTCTCTCTCTCTCTCTCTCTCTCTCTCTCTCTCTCTCTCTCTCTCTCTGCCAGCGGAGAACCAGACTTCGGAATGCTACAGTAACTGCTGGAGACAGAGGCGTGTCTGGACAATAATCCTGCCACTCCGTGAAGGGAGCTGCCCCGATGAGTTTAATTGGCCAGGCAGTTATTTCAACAAAGTCTATCTTGTACCGCCTACAGGCGAGGGCGTATACTCCATGTGGCTTGGGACAGTGCTTTGACACCTCTGTTTGATTCACGGCACCCCATTATCAGACACAAGAAATGTGACAAACATTACAAGCACAGTTATAACTTACATGCAGGTTCTTATACAGAACGTGGCCATTAACCCCAACATTGTTTGGCTGTTTGCGAATATTTCAAGGCAAATATACGTTCCGTTACCTTGTGAATAACACATGCTCGTACTAGTGTGAAAATCAACGCAAGTTGTCTATTTTCAAGTCTGTTCCCAAGTTGTCTGCCCCCAAGTGTTCTTCCCCCAAGTGGTCTGCCCCCCAAGTTGTCTGCCCCCAAGTGCCCTGCCCCCAAGTGGTCTGCCCCGAGTGGTCTGCCCTTCCCCCCCCCGAGTGGTCTGCCCTCCCCCCGAATGGTCTCCCCCCCCCCCCCGAGTGGTCTGCCCCCAAGTTGTCTGCCCCCCCCCCAAGTGTCTGCCCCTGAGTGGTCTGCTCCCCCCCCCCCCGAGTGGTCTGCCCCCCACCCCGAGTGGTCTGCCCCCAAGTGGTCTTCCCCCCCCCCCGAGTGGTCTCCCTCCCCCGAGTGGTCTGCCTCCCCCCCCCCCGAGTAGTCTGCCCCCGAGTGGTTTGCCCCCCCCCCCGAGTGGTCTGCCCCCAAGTTGTCTGCCCCCCCCCCAAAGTGGTCTGCCCCCCCAAGTGGTCTGCCACCCCCCCCCCCCCCCAAGTGGTCTGCCCCCAAGTTGTCTACTGTCTGCCCCCCCCCCAAGTGGTCTACCCCAAGTGCTCTGCCCCCAAGTTGTCTACCACCAAGTTGTCTGACCCACAAGTGGTCTGCCACCAAGTTGTCTGCCTCCAAGTGCTCTTCCCACCAACTGGTCTGCCCCCAAGTGCTCTGCCCACAAGTTGTCTACCCCCAAGTTGTCTGCCCCCAACTGTCTTCCCCCAAGTGCTCTGCCCCCAAGTTGTCTACCGTCAAGTTGTCTGCCCCCCAGTGATCTGTCCCCCAAGTTGTCTGCCCCCAGTGGTCTCCAGCTGATTCCGACTTGACATGCTGAGTTGTAAAACTGCTCACGGTCTAACAGCGGCATGTCAGACACTGGCAAGTCTCTTCTGCAGTAGTGGCTTTTACTGAATGTACGGAAGTGGGTATTGACATGTAATATAGAGCATGGTGTATGACAGCAAATCGTGGAGCCTGAGTGAACAAGCTAGGGAGGACTTCCAGGTCGCGCAGATGTGGTTCCTGAGACACATGTTGCCAGCATTGGGCTGTCAGGGTAACTAATAACCAATAATGAGTTGCATGTTTCGACTTGAATAGATGAGTTCCGTGTTTCAATTCGAATAGATGAGATTAGTGCATCAACTTGAATAGATGAGTTCCTGTGGTTTAACTCGAATAGATGAGATTAGTGCATCAACTTAAATATATGAGTTCAGTATATCACTCGAATAGATGAGATTAGTGCATCAACTTGAATAGATGAGTTCCGTGTTTCAACTCGAATAGATGAGATTAGTGCATCAACTTGAATAGATGAGTTCAGTGTATCAACTCGAATAGATGAGATTAGTGCATCAACTTGAATAGATGAGTTCCGTGTTTCAACTCGAATAGATGAGATTAGCGCATCAACTTGAATAGATGAGTTCCGTGTTTCAACTCGAATAGATGAGATTAGTGCATCAACTTGAATAGATGAGTTCCGTGTATCAACTCGAATAGATGAGATTAGTGCATCAACTTGAATAGATGAGTTCCGTGTTTCAACTCGAATAGATGAGATTAGCGCATCAACTTGAATAGATGAGTTCCGTGTTTCAACTCGAATAGATGAGATTAGCGCATCAACTTGAATAGATGAGTTCAGTGTATCAACTCGAATAGATGAGATTAGTGCATCAACTTGAATAGATGAGTTCCGTGTTTCAACTCGAATAGATGAGATTAGTGCATCAACTTGAATAGATGAGTTCAGTGTATCAACTGGAATAGATGAGTTCAGTGTATCAACTCGAATAGATGAGTTCAGTGTATCAACTCGAATAGATTAGTTCAGTGTATCAACTCGAATAGATGAGTTCAGTGTATCAACTCGAATAGATGAGTTCAGTGTATCAACTCGAATAGATGAGATTAGTGCATCAACTTGAATAGATGAGTTCACTGTATCAACTCGAATAGATGAGATTACTGCATCAACTTGAATAGATGAGTTCACTGTATCAACTCGAATAGATGAGTTCAGTGTATCAACTTGAATAGATGAGTTCAGTGTATCAACTTGAATAGATGAGTTCAGTGTATCAACTCGAATAGATGAGTTGTTTTAATGCGGCAAGAAGTGTTCAGACTGTTCATACAACTGACATGCTAGATATATCAACCACCAACTGTCCTATCAACATCAATAAACAGCCCATTATTGGCCCATCCGTCCATTACCTGCACGTCTTAAGGTCTCTTCCCCTCCCCAGCTTTCCGGTCGAGCTATTTCCGTCATTGATGAACAGCTTCTCCCAAACACAGGCACACATCTACCTGTCAGCGCTCCTCCCCCCTCTCGCTACAACTTGCTACCTGTCCGTCTCAGCTTTCTGAAGCTTCCGGTTGCTATACACTCTCATAAACCGGAAGCTTCGTGTTACACTAACTTCCCGCCATATTCCATACATTACAGATCATGTATCGGCGTGAAAGACACGTGTCCATATATCCCCTCACATCTGCTTCTCACGTTGTGGCCACTACTACTTTCTATAGTTTCCCGGTTTGTCAAACGTATCCACTTATCCCCTCACATTTGATTCTCACGGTGTGGTTACTACTACATTCTATAGTTCCCCAGTTTGTCAAACTTATCCACTTATCCCCTCACATTTGATTCTCACGGTGTGGTTACAACTACATTCTGTAATTCCCCAGTTTGTCACATACAGGAGCGGCTGGCCGAATGGCTAGAACGCAGACTCTCATTCGGGAGACCCGGGTTCGATCCCTCGGTAAGGTGTGGGATTTTTTTCTGTCGGGGGCAAAAAGAAAATTCTAACCTGCACAGTTCGCGGCGACTGCACTAGCCAGGCGGCCTTAATTCCTTAGGCTCAAGACCCCTCTGCCATACACCGCAAGGTCCTATGTTGGCAGTAAATGGCAGTCACACGTGTCCACACATCCATGCTCTCATATTTACTTCTCACGTTGTAACTACTACTACATTCTGAAGTTCCCCAGTTTGTAACACGTATCCACTTATCCCCTACATATTTATCCGAAAACTCTTTCCACACTTAATCCATACCGACTATATGCCACCATAATTCATTTACTGGTATAATTGTTAACTATTTGTATGTGTGTGTGTGTGTGCGCGCGCGCGAGAGAGAGAGAGAGAGAGAGAGAAAAAAAAAGAGTGTGTGTGTGAATGTGTGTGTGCATGCGTGTGTTTGGAAGAGAGTGAGTGAGCGAGAAAAGGTGAGGGAATGTGCTTCTCCATGCATGCATGCGTGTGTGTATGTGTGAGAGCGACTGAGGGAGTGTGGGCGTGAGTGTGTTCATGCGTATGTGTATGTGTGAGAGAGTGAGTGAGTAATTTGAGTGAGTGTGAGGGATTGTGTGATAAAGAGAGTGAGTTAGTTAGTGAGTGAGTGAGTGAGTGAGGGGTGAATGAGTGGTGAGAGAGTGAGTGAGTGAGTGTGTGTCAGCGAATGAATGAGAGAGAGAGAGAGAGTGTGTGTGTGTGTGTGTGTGTGTGAGTGAGACAGAGTAAAAGAGAGTGTGAGTGAGTGCGAAAAGGTGAGAGAGAGGGAAAGCGAATGAAACATTGAGTGAGGGCGTGTGTCTGTCTGTGTGTGAATGGAAGATGGAGAGAGTGAGTGAATGAGGGAAATAGTGAGTGAGAGAAAGAGACAGAGAGAGTGAGCGAGCCAGAGAGAGAGAGAGAGATAGTGGGAGAATGGATGTGTTAGTGAGTCGTGTTTGTGAGTGTGTGTGTGTGTGTGAGAGAGAGAGAGAGAGAGAGAGAGAGAGAGAGAGAGAGAGAGAGAGAAACAGAGTTGAGTGCACGCATGTCATATAACATGCTATTACGTATTTATGTGTATTTTCATCTTCATATTATCATTTTGAATGCCACTCGATTGCATCATGTTTAATATGAACGCATGTACATTAGTGTAGAGTGAGTGAAAGAGTTAGTGTTGTGTGTGTGTGTGTGTGTGTGAGAGAGAGAGAGAGAGAGAGAGAGAGAGAGAGAGAGAGAGAGAGAAGGAGTGAATGAGTGTGAGAGAGTGTGTGTCTGTGTAAGGGGGAAAAAGGGAGATAACTGAGCGCACGCATGTCATGAAACATGCTATTCCATATTTTTTGTGTAATCTCATTTTTCATATTATCATTTTGAATGCCATTTGATTGCATCATGTTTAATATGAACACATGCACATTACTGTAGAGTGAGCGAGAGAGTTGGTGAGAGAGTGAGTATATGTGTGTGTGTGTGGGTGTGTGTGTGTGTAAGAAAAAGAAGGAAAAAAAAAAAGAGAGAGAGAGAGAGAGAGAGAGAGAGAGAGAGAGAGAGAGAGAGAGAGAGAGAGAGAGAGAGAGAGAGAGAGAGAGAGAGAGAGAGAGAGAGTTGAATTGCATCACTTTATTTTTACGTTACACAATGTATATGTGCAATTTTTTCTCAAATTTTTCAAAATTTTTCTGAGAATGCTCACGACAATCATCAGTGTATGTGTGTGTAAAGTGTTGGAGTTTGTTCATACTAGTTTAAGTGATTATGTGAGGCATCACGTATGTGTCTAGATGTGAGAAAGTGTGTGTGGGATACGTATGTGTGTATGGGGGATGTGTGTATAGGGGATGTATGTGTGGAGGGAGTGTGTGTTAGGGGGTGTGTGGAGGTTGGGGATGGGTGGGTGGGGGATGTGTATATGGGTGGAGGATGTGTGTGTGTGTGGGTGGGGGATGCGGGTGTGAGTGAGGGATGTGCCGGTAGGTGGGGGTGTGTGTGGGTGGGGAATGTGGATGTGAGTGAGGGATGTGTGGTGGGTAGGGGATGTGTGTGGGTGAGGGAGGTGTGTGTTGGTGGGGGTGTTTCGGTGGACGGTAGGAAATGTGTGGGTGTTGGTGGGTGGAGGGTTGTGTGGGTTTGTGGGTTGGTGTGGGGGTGTGTTGATTTGTGGGGAGTGTGTGTGTGGGTGTGGGGCTGTGTGGTTGGGGGATGAGTGTTTGGCTGGGTGGTTGAACATGTGTGGATACGGGTTGGTTGGTGGGTGGGTGTGTATGGACTGGAGGATGGGTGTGTTTGTGGGGAGATGTGTGTGGGGGGATGTGTGTTAATAGGGAAGAGTGGGTTGGTGGGTGTTTGGGTGGGGGTGTGTGTGGTTGGGTGGTGTGTGTGTTGGGGATGTGTGTGGGTGGGTGGTAGATGTGTATGACTGGGTGAAGGTGTGTGTGTGGGTGAGATGGGTATGTGAGAGTGTGGGGTGGGTGGGGTGTATGTGGTTGGGGGATGTGTGTGGGTGGATGGAGGGTGTATGTGTGTGTATGGGTGGGTGGATGGGTTGTATGTGGGTGGGTGGATGGGTTGTATGTGGGTGGGTGTGGGTTGTGTGGGTGGGTGAGGGATGTGTCTCATAACATTGTAATAAGCATTGTTTATGTTTACAACATTCATTTGACAATGTATTTTCCTATGTGAACGTGTCATGCACTATTGATGAATGAAAGATGAGTGATTGGAAGGGTCGAATGTAAGACGGGCCTGCGTGCCCAATTTGTAACCCTTTTTACAATAAAGTTTGAATTGAATTGCTTCTCACGTTGTGGCCACTTCCACATTCTGTAGTTCCCCAGTTTGTCACACGTGTCCATATATCAATTCCCCCCCCCCCCCCATATTTACTTCTCACTCTGTGGCCACTACTACATTCAGTAGTTCCCCAGTTTTGTCTAAGACAGTACCATCCACTTTGTCTGAGACTGTATGATCATTGTTGTCTGAGACAGTACCATCCACGTTGTCTGAGACAGTATCATCCACGTTGTCTGAGAGAGTACGATCCATGTTTTCCTGAGACAGTACCATCCATGTTGTCCTGCACCACTACCATCCATGTTGTCCTGAGACAGTACTATCCATGTTTTTCTGCGACAGTACCGTCCTTGTTGTCCTTCACAACTTTCTCCACCTACTCAAGGTACAACCTGGTGGTAACCATCAGTCAACTAACTACACAGCTTTCTCCACGTACCCCGGGTACAACCTTAAGGTAACCAGCGGAAGGCTACACGTGCGAGCTGACATCACAAAACCGTCAGTTGGTGAATCAACGTCCCTCACGGCTAACCCCTACCCCAGACACGGAACCCGAGATAATACGTCACGTGTTGTGTTCACTAGGGCTCACGTCTCGGATACCCACGTGTAATGACCGACGTGTTCCAACAACACACAGACTATACCACGGACGGTTCAACTCACGACTTCCAATATCCTCTAAACCAGTGCTTCCCAAACTTTTCACTTTCACGGACCGACATAAAATTTTCCTTTTGCACCAGGGACCGGTGCCGTTTAAAAAAATGTTTCTCCTTGTAATCTGGAATTTTATATGACCTCAATATACATTTTAATATAAATATAAGATTTAACGTAATTGTGGGTGTTGTCCCGGTGCGCTAAATACTGCTCCATAATATTATTGGATGACGGTGATTTATTTAATGGTGGTCCCATTTTCATGAGTAAACATTTTATTGTAGAGATTTACAAATCAAAAAATTTTTCAAATGTCAAAACTACATTTAGGTCTTCTTGTAAAGGTGTATATACTCGTATACACCGACAGTAATGAACACCAATATAAAATAAAAATAAAATACATCTTGGAAAACGATACCAAATCAGATTGTAAACAAGCTGACTAAATTACAGTATGTTGTAATAAAAATGATTTAATGATCAGCTGCTAACTATTTAATGCGAGCGGTGGGCCTGTTTATTATTTACAAGCTTATCAAATCGTGGCTCCAGGGAAGGTTAACCCGGTCAACAAATGCCCGCAGAAATCGGATGTGTCGGCCTAACGGCGCAAGAACGCAGCTCTGCTGTAAACAGGCACAACGCAGTCACGTCCGGAAAAAAAAAATCCGGATGAACGCAGAAGAAGAAGAAGAAGAAGAAGAAGAAGAAGAAGAAGAAGAAGAAGAAGAAGAAGAAGAAGAAGAAGAAGAAGAAGAAGAAGAAGAAGAAGAAGAAGAAATCGTGGCTCGATTGTAGACAGCATTACCCGCAAAGGAGAACAAATTTTCATACTGTTTCTGTATTTTGTCTTTGTATAATGCTCATTGACGAAAAAGAAATACTCTTCTTACAAGTTGTCTTTGTACACCATCTGAATCGCTAAGTTGGCAACTTCCGTGCTTTCCTACAAAGTATAATGAAAAATACTTTGTAGATGTATCTAACACCTTCATTCGCTCAGACGATGGCAAAACGCATTATAATCGTACAACGAAAATCACTTGTGTTCTGCATCTTATGCAGAACCAGCAAATTATAATGTGCATCTTTCTCACTTTTCGTCACATGGGAAACACAAGAAACGCACGTCGTCAACAAACAAATGTCGTCGACCGGACAGGCTTTTAGTATCGGTTTCAGCTGGTTACTATTTTTAACGTTCCCAATTGAACCAAAGATTCGCTTCTTCTTAAAAATGAATACTCCTTGGGCTATATGGCTGCAGGCTCAATTTATTTTAAAATTAAATCACCATAAAAACGGTGCGGATATCATGTTTTGAGAAAAGGACAATCTTGTTTTTAAAAAGTTCTAAACAATCCTCAAAGGAGAAAATATTTAACGTTTTTCTTACTTTTGTTTCAACTCATGTTGCGGACCGGCAAACAAGGGCTCGCGGACCACCACTTTGGGAAGCACTGCTCTGAACCACGCGCTGTCTAGAAACCCTGTGACAGCGTGCATTGCTCTGTGTGTGTGGACACGCCCACCGCTCCAAGGACACGCCCACCGCTCCACTCTCTGTGACAGCGTGCATTGCTCTGTATGTGTGGACACACCCACCGCTCCACTCTTTGTGACAGCGTGCATTGCTCTGTATGTGTGGACACACCCACCGCTCCACTCTCTGTGACAGCGTGCTTGCTCTGTTTGTGTGGACACACCCACAGCTCCACGGACACACCCACCGCTCCACTCTCTGTGACAGCGTGCATTGCTCTGTATGTGTGGACACACCCACTGCTCCACGGACACACCCACCGCTCCACTCTCTGTGACAGCGTGCTTGCTCTGTATGTGTGGACACACCCACTGCTCCACGGACACACCCAGCGCTCCACTCTCTGTGAGCCCAGTGCCCACTGACTGTTATATTCCCGGCTGGCTGGCCAGTCTCCCGTGGGCCGGAGGCAACGAACCAATGAGAGCCGAGGCATGGAGTTGCCACCCAAGAACATATAGTAACTGCTAGATACTACATGTTGACTGGATACCATGTGATGTCTGGATACCATGTGATGTCTGGATACCATGTGTTGTCTGGATACCATGTGTTGTCTGGATACCATGTGTTATCGGGAGAGACGCAGAGATAGAGCGAGAGGGGGAGAAACATAGAGAAAGAGGGAGAGAACGGGAGAGAGAGAGAGAGAGAGAGAGAGAGAGAGAGAGAGAGAGAGAGAGAGAGAGAGAACGATAGACAGATGAGCTCACAGTAAGACCAGCTTGGGTCGTCACCTACAGAACGGCAGCCATAAACAGAATGTGGAAGATAACGCATTGAACAGGCAACAAACACAGACATCAACCATTGCCACAGGTAAGAACGGCACAGGCAGGTATTGATAAAAATACTCCAGCTAGTGCAGCTTTGATGAAGTCAAGTCTGCTCACTCACAACACATGCCAGACACTAGCAAGAAGATGAATGAGGTGCGGCAGGATTTGTGTGGGAGCTATTGAAGGAGAACGTCAGCACATCTATCCATTCCTGCCACGTTCATTTACGTCGGCAATCATGGCAGTAACTAGCAAAATATGACAACACCAGGTGAATATGACAGCACCTGGCAAAATATGACAACACCAGTGAATATGACAGCACCTCGCAAAATACGACATCTCCAGGTGGAGCTAGGAGCACTTGGCAAAATATGACATCTCTAGGTGGATATGACATCTCCAGGTGAATATGACAGCACCTGACAAAATAGGACAGATAGTGCCACTGCCATTGTGACAAGTACCACATGCCCCACAGCCTGCCGTCTGGTCCAGTGTGCTGGCTTAGTGCCATGGCGACGACACGCCGGCACCTCGTCCAGATGGCGATCCTGCTGTAGTTGTCTAGTCTAGTCCCAGTGTGCTGGCTTAGTGCCATGGCGACGACACGCCGGCACCTCGTCCATAGTGCGATCCTGCTGTAGTTGTCTAGTCTAGCCTCATGTGTTAGCAAACTAGGCTCTTAGAATACTTACAGAGTGTTAGAGTTTTTATTTTACTTGTCGCGCTTAGTACGCCAATTTGTTAGTAAACTAATATAAAAAAATAAAACCTACAGCAATTGTTTTCCCACTGGACAAGTCTGGTCAGGATTTGTGAAGGACTCGACACCTTCAGCGTCAAGCTTTGAATGAGCCAAAACTTTAACTTAATGTGAAGCACCACTCACCATACTACGATCCACAAATTGGTGGTTAAGAAACACTGTGGTAACAAAATAACTTTTTATAGAATACCTTTAGTGAGTGTGAGTGAACAATTGACAATTCTAGAAAATTTCAGGCAAAGTAGCGATAAAACCTTGGCAGACGGTCTTGTTCCAAGTGCTGATGTAAACCATTCCTTTCCTCCGCCTGACACTGGCAGAAGACTTTATCTGTTCTGGGACCTTGAATCCACGGATCAAATCCGTGGATCCGAAGAGAGTGGTTGCTGTCTCTGGAGCGGTCTCGGCTGGCAAAGATTAGTTTCATATTCATGCTAGGGCTTGCGGGAGTACAAGGAAATGAGCGGACTGACGAGCTCGCAGGTAAGGCTACTGTGGAGGCCAGACGTGGTATGGACCAGGCTGACATTCTGAATGCTCTACAAGAAATAAGACTGTTGCGAGAACCAAGACTGACTGACTGACTGACTGGACTGGACTGGACTGGACTGGACTGGACTGGACTGGATTGGATTGGATTGGACTGGACTGGACTAGACTAGACTAAACTAAACAACTAACTAACTAACTAACTAACTAACTAACTAACTAACTAACTAACTAACTAACTAACTGGGACCTTGAATCCTTCTAGAATTACGAGCTATCTGATCTAGTCTTCTCCAGTGACGTATCTTTTTATCCACAGGAAGTCTGCATCTACTTTGATATATGTTCTATCATCCTGGCAGTCGCTACGCTACAGTAGGGCACAAGGGGGACCAACAACACACAGGAAGTTCCTCTGGATTTTGGTGATTCTGTACAAGCCTGGAAACTGTCTTTGATTTGCCGCTGGTCACGTTGTCCGTGATTAATCATCTCATCTGTGTCTACATGCCAAGTCTGCCGCCTCATGGTCACATGAAGACCATACTGAAACAAGTGAAGACAGAGTCCACCCAGAACAGCGCTCGAGTCAAATGTCTGCCCAGACTCGGCACTCAGACAGGCGCGTGGCAGTTCTGCTACGCGTCTGAGTGTCTGCACTGACGTGACCTGGTCTGTGGCTGTCTAGAGCCTCAGGTCACATGTGTTGTATGCCCTCAACCTTGAGCAGGTCCAGACATGGGTACATGTACTTCCGTGTGTTGTATGCCCTCAACCTTGAGCAGGTCCAGACATGGGTACATGAGCTCACGTGCGCTCACGTGTCCAGCAGATGACGCTCACATCCAGGCCTGGCGGTGTCAGCAATATGATGATGTTTGTGTCAGCGCGCCCTGTGTTTGCCAGGTCCAGCTCTCTAGAGCCCCGCTAACACAGTGGATAACGCACTTGCATGCCAACCAGCAGGTTCACTTCCCAGGCAAAGTAGAGACATGGAAGTCTTTCATCTGCGAGGGGGATTTACTGTGATTAATCGTGCACCTGAGATATTTCTGGGTCAGGAAGGCGAGTAAGTGGGTCAGTCACTTCATCTTATAGAGTGCTAGTTTAGTACTACCAGCCAGTAGATTTGGGCGAGTAAGTGGGTCAGTCACTTCATCTTATAGAGTGCTAGTCTAGTACTACCAGCCAGTAGATTAGGGCGAGTAAGTGGGTCAGTCACTTCATCTTACAGTGTGCTAGTCTAGTACTACCAGCCAGTAGATTAGGGCGAGTAAGTGGGTCAGTCACTTCATCTTACAGTGTGCTAGTCTAGTACTACCAGCCAGTAGATTAGGGCGAGTAAGTGGGTCAGTCACTTCATCTTACAGTGTGCTAGTCTAGTACTACCAGCCAGTAGATTAGGGCGAGTAAGTGGGTCAGTCACTTCATCTTATAGAGTGCTAGTCTAGTACTACCAGCCAGTAGATTTGGGCGAGTAAGTGGGTCAGTCACTTCATCTTACAGTGTACTAGTCTAGTACTACCAGCCAGTAGATTAGGGCGAGTAAGTGGATCAGTCACTTCATCTTACAGTGTACTAGTCTAGTACTACCAGCCAGTAGATTAGGGCGAGTAAGTGGGTCAGTCACTTCATCTTACAGTGTGCTAGTCTAGTACTACCAGCCAGTAGATTAGGGCGAGTAAGTGGGTCGGTCACTTCATCTTATAGAGTGCTAGTCTAGTACTACCAGCCAGTAGATTAGGGCGAGTAAGTGGGTCAGTCACTTCATCTTACAGTGTACTAGTCTAGTACTACCAGCCAGTAGATTAGGGCGAGTAAGTGGGTCAGTCACTTCATCTTACAGTGTACTAGTCTAGTACTACCAGCCAGTAGATTAGGGCGAGTAAGTGGGTCAGTCACTTCATCTTACAGTGTGCTAGTCTAGTACTACCAGCCAGTAGATTAGGGCGAGTAAGTGGGTAAGTCACTTCATCTTACAGTGTACTAGTCTAGTACTACCAGCCAGTAGATTAGGGCGAGTAAGTGGGTCAGTCACTTCATCTTACAGTGTGCTAGTCTAGTACTACCAGCCAGTAGATTAGGGCGAGTAAGTGGGTCAGTCACTTCATCTTATAGAGTGCTAGTCTAGTACTACCAGCCAGTAGATTTGGGCGAGTAAGTGGGTCAGTCACTTCATCTTACAGTGTACTAGTCTAGTACTACCAGCCAGTAGATTAGGGCGAGTAAGTGGGTCAGTCACTTCATCTTACAGTGTGCTAGTCTAGTACTACCAGCCAGTAGATTAGGGCGAGTAAGTGGGTCAGTCACTTCATCTTACAGTGTACTAGTCTAGTACTACCAGCCAGTAGATTAGGGCGAGTAAGTGGGTCAGTCACTTCATCTTACAGTGTGCTAGTCTAGTCCTACCAGCCAGTAGATTAGGGCGAGTAAGTGGGTCAGTCACTTCATCTTATAGAGTGCTAGTCTAGTACTACCAGCCAGTAGATTAGGGCGAGTAAGTGGGTCAGTCACTTCATCTTACAGTGTGCTAGTCTAGTCCTACCAGCCAGTAGATTAGGGCGAGTAAGTGGGTCAGTCACTTCATCTTACAGTGTGCTAGTCTAGTCCTACCAGCCAGTAGATTAGGGCGAGTAAGTGGGTCAGTCACTTCATCTTACAGTGTGCTAGTCTAGTCCTACCAGCCAGTAGATTAGGGCGAGTAAGTGGGTCAGTCACTTCATCTTACAGTGTGCTAGTCTAGTACTACCAGCCAGTAGATTAGGGCGAGTAAGTGGGTCAGTCACTTCATCTTACAGTGTGCTAGTCTAGTACTACCAGCCAGTAGATTAGGGCGAGTAAGTGGGTCAGTCACTTCATCTTACAGTGTGCTAGTCTAGTACTACCAGCCAGTAGATTAGGGCGAGTAAGTGGGTCAGTCACTTCATCTTACAGTGTGCTAGTCTAGTACTACCAGCCAGTAGATTAGGGCGAGTAAATAAGCCGATCACTTCATCTGATATGTTGATGATGCCGCCTCGGTGACTCCAGTAGGTAATACTATTTATATAATGTATTGCACAATTACATTTCAACGGCGTCTGACCGCCTCCTGATCCCTCGCAAGCTCGTCCGTCCGTCTGTCGGTTTGCTGTGTTTCTGTAGTATCCAAACTGTACTGGCAGTGACGTGCTCACTAACGCACTCGTCTGCAGGTACGTGGACTGTTCAAATCTCTTCAGGAGAAATACAGTTGTTGTGTCAGTCAAATATCTGCACATACAGCCTGCAGGCTAGCACAGCCAGCCTGCAGGGGGCTTTCATACTGCTCCTACAAACATTAACAAGTATAATCGGACTAACCCTAATGGATATAGACCCGGCAATGTTAAAGGACTACGAGATAGATCAGCCATTCAAAAACATAGGCACATTGAACGTCTGCGGTTTTAACTACAAAGAAGAAGAACTCATAAAAACAATGGAAAAGATGAAAAATTGACTCATGGGAATAGCGGACACCAGAATAACAGGGAGATGATGCAAGGAGATCCACCACAGTTATACGTTTTGTCTATTCTGGAGTTGAACAACAAGAAAGGGCAAGACACGGTGTAGGAATAGTCATTGAAATAATCATAACAGTGGGAATACAGGAACAGTCAATTACTACATATATACAAATATATGATTCATGTTATACAAACAGAAATGAGAAAGAATGTGAAGAGTTCTTTGAAGACATCCATCACCTACTAAACATTCAACTGTATTTGACTCGGCGTAATATATAAACGTGTATACGGCGTAATATATAAACGTGTATACGGCGTAATATATAAACGTGTATACGGCGTAATATATAACGTGTATACGGCGTAATATATAAACGTGTATACGTCGTAATATATAAACGTGTATACGGCGTAATATATAAACGTGTATACGGCGTAATATATAAACGTGTATACGGCGTAATATATAAACGTGTATACGGCGTAATATATAAACGTGTATACGGCGTAATATATAAACGTGTATACGGCGTAATATATAAACGTGTATACGGCGTAATATATAAACGTGTATACGGCGTAATATATAAACGTGTATACGGCGTAATATATAAACGTGTATACGGTGTAATATATAAACGTGTATACGGCGTAATATATAAACGTGTATACGGCGTAATATATAAACGTGTATACGGCGTAATATATAAACGTGTATACGGCGTAATATATAAACGTGTATACGGCGTAATATATAAACGTGTATACGGCGTAATATATAAACGTGTATACGGTGTAATATATAAACGTGTATACGGCGTAATATATAAACGTGTATACGGCGTAATATATAAACGTGTATACGGCGTAATATATAAACGTGTATACGGCATAATATATAAACGTGTATACGGCGTAATATATAAACGTGTATACGGCGTAATATATAAACGTGTATACGGCGTAATATATAAACGTGTATACGGCGTAATATATAAACGTGTATACGGCGTAATATATAAACGTGTATACGGCGTAATATATAAACGTGTATACGGCGTAATATATAAACGTGTATACGGCGTAATATATAAACGTGTATACGGCGTAATATATAAACGTGTATACGGCGTAATATATAAACGTGTATACGGCGTAATATATAAACGTGTATACGGCGTAATATATAAACGTGTATACGGCGTAATATATAAACGTGTATACGGCGTAATATATAAACGTGTATACGGCGTAATATATAAACGTGTATACGGCGTAATATATAAACGTGTATACGGCGTAATATATAAACGTGTATACGGCGTAATATATAAACGTGTATACGGCGTGTATATAAACGTGTATACGGCGTGTATATAAACTATATTCAACTAAATAAAATAAAGAAGCAGGACAACATCATAGTTATGGGAGATTTCAACGCAAGACTAGGACGTATCGAACGGGCATAGAAAAATAACTTGGAGCATTTGGAGACCAACATAATGAAAGAAATGATAACGGAAGTAGACTGATAGAGCTATGCAGCCAACACGACCTCTATATACCATACACATGTTATAAACACAAAGACTCACAAATATACACCTAGTATGAATTTAACGATCTAGATACCAAAAGCCAAACTGATTTTATATTAACAAGAAATAATAGATAGAGAAATATATTATATGCAAGGGCAGCGCCTAACTTAAGAATAAACACAGACCACAAAGCAATTATTACCACAATAAGAACCAACAGAAGAAGAAAGCAAAGACCAGGCAAATGCATACCATGCGAATTAGTAAACTTAAAAATTCTCAAAGACAAGGCAGTGAGAAAGAACTAACTGAAATCTTTATAAAATTACCTATAGAAAGAAAAACAGTGGAAGTAGAATGGGAGATGTTCAAATGAAGTATTTTAAATAGTGCAAAAATAATATGTGGAACCACATACAAAAACGCAAAACACGGATAAAGAAAACAACAAGTTGGCGGAACGCCGAGGTAAAGAAGACTGTAAAAGACAAAAAGTAAACATATAAAAAGTGGGAGAAGAGCAAACAGGACAAGCATTACTATAGAATATAGAATAGCAAGAAGACATGCAAATAAAACAGTAAAGAGAGAAAAACAAAAAGACTGGGAAGAATATGGAGAAACACTAGGTAAAAACTACAAGGAGGCAACTAGAAACTTCTACAAAAAGATTAGTGCAATGAAAACCAGTGCAGAAGCCTTTGACGCAACTGAAATAATTAACAGCGAAAAAGGAGAACCAATAAGTGAACAAAAACAAATCCTTAAAAAAATGGAGACAGTGCATCAGATGCCACGGGAATTCAGGAAACCGAAACAGACGCCATGGAAGAACTAGAACCAAATATACTGAAAGGAGACATTGGCGAAGTGGTCAGTTCAGCCCCATTGAATAAATGACCGGGACAAGACGAAATAGCAAATGAACTAATGACAGCAGCCATTTCCCTGTTGAGTCATACAGGAAGAAGATGTTTCACAATTCTGGAGAAATGATTACGAACTACAACAGAACCCCAGCTAAGCAAAACACAACTTGGATTTAGGAAAAACTGAGGATGTACAGCTGTCATTTTGATCTTAGACAACTTACAGACAAATCAATTACATTTAATGAAACAATCTACTTAGCCTTTGTTGACTAAGAAAAGGCATTTGATAGAGTAGATAGAAACAAGCTGTGTTAAATCCTTAAGCAATGTGGAGTGAGTACACATCTAACAAACCTATGTAGAAGTGTATACAACAACAGTGAATGCACAGTGAGAGCAACTGGCAGACACTCAGAACCCTTCACCATAAGATCCCGAGTGCCCCCCCCCTTTTCTCCCTGTTGTTTATAACCTATATAGACAGCATATGTAAAGAAACCAGCCAACCAGAGACTGTAACAAAACCACATGACGAACAGAACATAGCAGAAGAACCAATGGCAAATTACACCATTAAAGAACTCATATTTGCGGACGATCAAGCACTAATAGCAAAATCAGCAGCAGAATTACAAGACCACATGAATAGTCTAAAAGAAGTGTGAAAGGAACATGAAATTAGCACCAGTGAAACAGAGGTAATGACTATAACCAAAGAAGAAAATACAACAAAGATTCATTTAAAAGAACACCCCCCGAAATAATGAGAGAGCTTCAAGTACTTATGAAGTATAATATCACCAAATGGCAAATCATAAGACGAGATCGAAAATATATATATACCACAACAAGCAATGATGTACAGACCAAATGGAAGCAGCGGAATAATGGACGGAGGGAATAGCAGAGTCCATGGGAATATCCATGCATGAAGCCCATAAGCGGGCACTCTCCCGCTGTTTATACTTCACCTCGACACCGTAAGGTACAAGAGGAACATGATGAGATGAGATGAGATGAGTGTGGTAGTACAGATGCTTAGTAAGTCGGGTAAGGCGATGATGTGCACAGGTAAAGTAGTACAGTTGCTGAGTAAGTCGGGTAAACAACGAACTGTGCATGTAGAGAGGTCATGTTGATGACATGTAGCCTGGAGATGACAGTACACGCACTGTACATGTAGAGAGGTCATGTTGATGACATGTAGCCTGGAGATGATGCACTGTACATGTAGAGAGGTCATGTTGATGACATGTAGCCTGGAGATGATGCACTGTACATGTAGAGAGGTCATGTTGATGACATGTAGCCTGGAGATGACAGTACACGCACTGTACATGTAGAGAGGTCACATAGATGACATGTAGCCTGGTGATGATGCACTGTACATGTAGAGAGGTCACGTTGATGACATGTAGCCTGGAGATGATGCACTGTACATGTAGAGAGGTCACATTGATGACATGTAGCCTGGAGATGACAGCCCTAGTACACGCACTGTACATGTAGAGAGGTCACATAGATGACACGTAGCCTGGTGATGATGCATTGTACATGTAGAGAGGTCACGTTGATGACATGTAGCCTGGAGATGACAGTACACGCACTGTACATGTAGAGAGGTCATGTTGATGACATGTAGCCTGGAGATGACAGTACACGCACTGTACATGTAGAGAGGTCATGTTGATGACATGTAGCCTGGAGATGATGCACTGTACATGTAGAGAGGTCATGTTGATGATATGTAGCCTGGAGATGATGCACTGTACATGTAGAGAGGTCATGTTGATGACATGTAGCCTGGAGATGACAGTACACGCACTGTTCATGTAGAGAGGTCACATAGATGACATGTAGCCTGGTGATGATGCACTGTACATGTAGAGAGGTCATGTTGATGACATGTAGCCTGGAGATGATGCACTGTACATGTAGAGAGGTCACGTTGATGACATGTAGCCTGGAGATGACAGCCCTGGTACACGCACTGTACATGTAGAGAGGTCACATAGATGACACGTAGCCTGGTGATGATGCACTGTACATGTAGAGAGGTCATGTTGATGACATGTAGCCTGGAGATGATGCACTGTACATGTAGAGAGACCACGTTGATGACATTTAGCCTGGAGATGATGCACTGTACATGTAGAGAGACCACGTTGATGACATTTAGCCTGGAGATGATGCACTGTACATGTAGAGAGACCACGTTGATGACATTTAGCCTGGAGATGATGCACTGTACATGTAGAGAGACCACGTTGATGACATTTAGCCTGGAGATGATGCACTGTACATGTAGAGAGGTCACATAGATGACACGTAGCCTGGAGATGATGCACTGTACATGTAGAGAGACCACGTTGATGACATGTAGCCTAGAGATGATGCACTGTACATGTAGAGAGGTCACATAGATGACACGTAGCCTGGAGATGATGCACTGTACATGTAGAGAGACCACGTTGATGACATGTAGCCTGGAGATGATGCACTGTACATGTAGAGAGACCACGTTGATGACATGTAGCCTGGAGATGATGCACTGTACATGTAGAGAGACCACGTTGATGACATGTAGCCTGGAGATGATGCACTGTACATGTAGAGAGACCACGTTGATGACATGTAGCCTGGAGATGATGCACTGTACATGTAGAGAGACCACGTTGATGACATGTAGCATAGAGATGATGCACTGTACATGTAGAGAGGACCACGTTGATGACATGTAGCCTAGAGATGATGCACTGTACATGTAGAGAAGTCACATAGATGACATGTAGCCTGGAGATGACAGCCTTGACACACGTGCTGTACATGTAGAGAGACAACGTTGATGACATGTAGCCTGGAGATGATGGACTGTACATGTAGAGAAACCACGTTGATGACATGTAGCCTGGAGATGATGCACTGTACATGTAGAGAGGTCACATAGATGACATGTAGCCTGGAGATGACAGCCTTGACACACGTGCTGTACATGTACAGAGACAACGTTGATGACATGTAGCCTGGAGATGACAGCCCTGGTACACACACTGTACATGTAGAGATGCCACATAGATGACATGTAGCCTGGAGATGACAGCCCTGGTACACACACTGTACATGTAGAGATGCCACATAGATTACATGTAGCCTGGAGATGACAGCCCTGGTACACACACTGTACATGTAGAGATGCCACATAGATGACATGTAGCCTGGAGATGACAGCCCTGGTACACATACTGTACATGTAGAGATGCCACATAGATGACATGTAGCCTGGAGATGACAGCTCTAGTACACACACTGTACATGTAGAGATGCCACATAGATGACATGTAGCCTGGAGATGACAGCCCTGGTACACACACTGTACATGTAGAGATGCCACATAGATGCTTGCTTGCTTGTGTTCGTTGGCTTGAGCTCCAACGCGAAGTCCTGTATGTCGGATGAAGGCATCCTGTTGTCCAACATCAGTGTGATGTCATACAGGACCTGAGTTTTGCGTGAGTATCCGTTGTCCCATGTCTGGCTTATTGGTGTGCAGACTGGTGGTTCCTCGCCGTACAGGCAGACACTCTCCGACTTCGGAGGAATGCCACATAGATGACATGTAGCCTAGAGACGATGCCCTGTACATGTAGAGAGGTCACGTTGATGACATGTAGCCTGGAGATGACAGCCCTGGTACACACACTGTACATGTAGAGATGCCACATAGATTACATGTAGCCTAGAGATGATGCCCTGTACATGTAGAGAGGTTACGTTGATGACATGTAGCCTGGAGATGACAGCCCTGGTACACATAGTGTACCTGTAGAGAGGTCACATAGATGACATGTAGCCTAGAGATGACAGCCCTGGTACATGTACTGTACATGTAGAGAGGTTACGTTGATGACATGTAGCCTGGAGATGACAGCCCTGGTACACATAGTGTACCTGTAGAGAGGTCACATAGATGACATGTAGCCTAGAGATGACAGCCCTGGTACATGTACTGTACATGTAGAGAGGTCACGCTGGTGACAGGTAGCCTGGAGATGACACTGTACATGTAGAGAGACCACGTTGATTAAATGTAGCCTGGAGATGATGCACTGTACATGTAGAGAGGTCACATAGATGACATGTAGCCTGGAGATGACACTGTACATGTAGAGAGGTCACATAGATGACATGTAGCCTAAAGATGACACTGTACATGTACAGTGGTCACGTTGGTGACATGTAGCCTGGAGATGACAGCCCTGGTACACACACTGTACATGTAGAGAGGTCACGTTGGTGACATGTAGCCTGGAGATGACAGCCCTGGTACACACACTGTACATGTAGAGTGGTCACGTTGGTGATATTTAGCCTGGAGATGACAGCCCTGGTACACACACTGTACATGTAGAGTGGTCACGTTGGTGACATGTAGCCTGGAGATGACAGCCCAGGTACACACACTGTACATGTAGAGAGGTCACGTTGGTGACAAGTAGCCTGGAGATGACAGCCCTGGTACACACACTGTACATGTAGAGAGGTCACGCTGATGACATGTAGCCTGGAGATGACAGCCCAGGTACACACCCTGTACTTGTAGAGTGGTCACGTTGGTGACATGTAGCCTGGAGATGACAGCCCAGGTACACACACTGTACATGTAGAGAGGTCACGTTGGTGACATGTAGCCTGGAGATGACAGCCCTGGTACACACACTGTACATGTAGAGTGATCACGTTGGTGACATGTAGCCTGGAGATGACAGCCCTGGTACACACACTGTACATGTAGAGAGGTCACGTTGGTGACATGTAGCCTGGAGGTGACAGCCCTGGTACACACACTGTACATGTAGAGAGGTCACGTTGGTGACATGTAGCCTGGAGATGACAGCCCTGGTACATGTACTGTACATGTAGAGAGGTCACGCTGATGACATGTAGCCCGGATAGCCCTGGCACACACACTGTGGCCCATGTTTCCAGCTAACCCCGAGCCCAGACAACCAACATAAAGGAGCCTGTTTGAAGTTGCTTCCAGCAAGATTGCCAGATCTGGCTTACAATCAGGAATCCGCCTGGCCAGATTTCCCGTTAGCTTCCGCGCTTTGAAGCAGCAGACGGTATGAACCTTGAAATATACACACGAACCAGACGACATTATCTAAACTTATCTTGGCTAATTCGATTTGCTCGCGCGTGCGTCGGCTTCTGCCAGTCACGCATACAGGAGTAGATCAGTTCGGGAGACGCCTCAGATTTCCACAAAGAATATCTCCGCAGGTATTCAGCTACCTGAGTCTGTAGGCACTCTGACATTCTGGGTACAGCCTGGAGTGCACAGGTTTGAGCCCATCACACGATGGGTTTCCGATAACTGGTACACGCAATGTTCAATCTACAGGCCTTTAACTCGGCAGTTTTCACCTTCAGCGTGAGATGTTTCTGGACTCTAGCCTTGACCCCCGTGTCCCTTCCCACTGACGCCATTACCAGCAGGTCGTAGAGATGAGAGACCCGCTGTGCGCATGTCAAACACACGTTTCCTGTAGACACTGCTCTGCTTTAGTCCCAGCTGTCAATACCATCCTTACTGAACAATCTGGTAGACGACACACGCAATAGTTCATACACACGCTTCTGTAGAGGTTGATATCATGGGTGTACAGAGTTGAGAGTACAATAACTTATATCTGGACAATCCGGTAAACGACACAGGCAATAGTTCATACACACGCTTTTGTAGAGGTTGATGTAATGGGTGTACAGAGTTGAGAGTACAATAACTTTATAGCTGAACAATCGGGTAGACGACACACGCAATAGTTCATACACACGCTTCTGTAGAGGTTGATATCATGGGTGTACAGAGTTGAGAGTACAATAACTTATATCTGGACAATCCGGTAAACGACACAGGCAATAGTTCATACACACGCTTTTGTAGAGGTTGATGTAATGGGTGTACATAGTTGAGAGTACAATAACTTTATAGCTGAACAATCTGGTAGACGACACACGCAATAGTTCATACACACGCTTCTGTAGAGGTTGATATCATGGGTGTACAGAGTTGAGAGTACAATAACTTATATCTGGACAATCCGGTAAACGACACACGCAATAGTTCATACACACGCTTCTGTAGAGGTTGATGTAATGGGTGTACAGAGTTGAGAGTACAATAACTTTATAGCTGAACAATCTGGTAGACGACACACGCTTCTGTAGAGGTTGATGTAATGGGTGGACAGAGTTGAGAGTACAATAACTTATAGCTGAACAATCTGGTAGACATACACGCAATAGTTTATACACACGCTTCTGTGGAGTGGATAGAAATCTAGTTGCTGAGTCTCGACCAGTCAAGGGGAAGGTCGTTGGATGGAGGACTATCTGAGACCGGCTGAAGATGAAATGGATCCTAGGAGTCCACCAGCTCCAGTGTGGGGATGGAGGACTGTCTAAGACCGGCTGAAGATGAAAGACAGTAACGGGATGAAACAACCTCTTCAGGAATGCTCAATTCCGCAGTGACGCGCGGGTCTGGCAGGGAGGACACAGTCGGCGTGTTAAAACACAAGCAAGGTGACAGTGACAAGCTAATCTGTATCTGGCCTAGATGGGCTGCACGAGACAGAGCATGGGCTTGCCCAGAATGTGACGATGTGGATGATGGAATCTAGCCATCAATCTTCTTCATCAGTTGGTTCACATTCCAAGATCCACTGCCACACGGCACAACAGATTCCAGATAATGTTTCAGTTCTATCTTTCTGACAGCAGTGAAAGTGACTCACATCACGATACGTCCTTAACCTTTCCTTCTCTTTCACACATTTTTGTGTCGGTATCATCGTGATGTATCTCTCGGTTTGTTTTGTGCTTTCCCTGTACACATCCTCCTTGACTATCATCGTTTTATATCTTCCAGGTGTGTTGTTCGTGTACACATACTAATGTCCTCGTGTCATGAAACACAAATCGTCTGTTTCATAATCATCTGTTTCCTCTAGACAGATTCCATCCCAGATAACAGATAATCTACCCGTGGCTAGTTTGCTTGCCTAATAACTGTGCCAGGGCAGCGAACTACGGCCTACTCTGTGTGATATCTCCGTGCCAGGGCAGCGAACTACGGCCTACTCTGTGTGATATCTCAGTGCCAGGGCAGCGAACTACGGCCTACTCTGTGTGATATCTCCGTGCCAGGGCAGCGAGCTACGGCCTACTCTGTGTGATATCTCCGTGCCAGGGCAGCGAGCTACGGCCTACTCTGTGTGATATCTCCGTGCCAGGGCAGCGAACTATGGCCTACTCTGTGTGATATCTCCGTGCCAGGGCAGCGAACTAAGGCCTACTCTGTGTGATATCTCTGTACCAGGAAGCGAACTATGGCCTACTCTGTGTGATATCTCAGTGCCAGGGCAGTGAACTACGGCCTACTCTGTGTGATATCTCTGTGCCAGGGCAGTGAACTACGGCCTACTCTGTGTGATATCTCCGTGCCAGGGCAGCGAACTATGGCCTACTCTGTGTGATATTTCCGTGCCAGGGCAGTGAACTACGGCCTACTCTGTGTGATATCTCCGTGCCAGGGCAGCGAACTATGGCCTACTCTGTGTGATATCTCCGTGCCAGGGCAGTGAACTATGGCCTACTCTGTGTGATATCTCCGTGCCAGGGCAGTGAACTACGGCCTACTCTGTGTGATATCTCTGTGCCAGGGCAACGAGCTACGGCCTACTCTGTGTGATATCTCCGTGCCAGGGCAGCGAACTAAGGCCTACTCTGTGTGATATCTCTGTGCCAGGCAGCGAACTATGGCCTACTCTGTGTGATATCTCCGTGCCAGGGCAGTGAACTACGGCCTACTCTGTGTGATATCTCTGTGCCAGGGCAGTGAACTACGGCCTACTCTGTGTGATATCTCCGTGCCAGGGCAGCGAACTATGGCCTACTCTGTGTGATATCTCTGTGCCAGGCAGCGAACTACGGCCTACTCTGTGTGATATCTCTGTGCCAGGCAGTGAACTACGGCCTACTCTGTGTGATATCTCCGTGCCAGGCAGTGAACTACGGCCTACTCTGTGTGATATCTCCGTGCCAGGCAGCGAACTACGGCCTACTCTGTGTGATATCTCCGTGCCAGGCAGCGAACTACGGCCTACTCTGTGTGATATCTCCGTGCCAGGGCAGCGAACTACGGCCTACTCTGTGTGATATCTCCGTGCCAGGCAGCGAACTACGGCCTACTCTGTGTGATATCTCCGTGCCAGTCAGTGAACTACGGCCTACTCTGTGTGATATCTCCATGCCAGGCAGCGAACTACGGCCTACTCTGTGTGATATCTCCATTGCCAGAGCAGCGAACTACGGCCTACTCTGTGTGATATCTAACTGCCGTGAGATTTCTAACGTGCATAACTTGCACACTGGACTTCTGATGTTCACCCTTGTCCGGAAAGGCTGGGTATCCAATCTCACTAGCCAAGAGATCATGGGACGGTGATATCATTAGGTAACAATGGAAACACTCCAGCCTTACACTGAGATATCATTAGCCAAGAGACCAGGGGGACGGGTGGTATCATTAGGTAACAATGGAAACACTCCCAGCCCTACACGAGATATCAATAGCCAAGAGATCAGGGGGACGGGTGATATCATTAGGTAACAATGGAAACACTCCCAGCCCTACACGAGATATCATTAGGCAAGAGACCAGGGGGACGGGTGATATCAGTAGGTAACAATGGAAACACTCCAGCCTTACACTGAGATATCACTAGCCAAGAGATCAGGGGGACGGGTGGTATCATTAGGTACCAATGGAAACACTCCCAGCCCTACACGAGATATCATTAGGCAAGAGATCAGGGGGACGGGTGATATCAGTAGGTAACAATGGAAACACTCCAGCCTTACACTGAGATATCATTAGCCAAGAGATCAGGGGGACGGGTGATATCATTAGGTACCAATGGAAACACTCCAGCCTTACACTGAGATATCATTAGCCAAGAGACCAGGGGGACGGGTGGTATCATTAGGTACCAATGGAAACACTGCCAGCCTTACACTGAGATATCATTAGGCAAGAGACCAGGGGGACGGGTGATATCATTAGGTAACAATGGAAACACTCCAGCCTTACACTGAGATATCATTAGGCAAGAGATCAGGGGGACGGGTGGTATCATTAGGTACCAATGGAAACACTCCCAGCCCTACACGAGATATCATTAGGCAAGAGATCAGGGGGACGGGTGATATCAGTAGGTAACAATGGAAACACTCCAGCCTTACACTGAGATATCATTAGCCAAGAGATCAGGGGGACGGGTGATATCATTAGGTACCAATGGAAACACTCCAGCCTTACACTGAGATATCATTAGCCAAGAGATCAGGGGGACGGGTGGTATCATTAGGTAACAATGGAAACACTCCAGCCGTACACTGAGATATCACTAGCCAAGAGACCAGGGGGACGGGTGGTATCATTAGGTACCAATGGAAACACTGCCAGCCTTACACTGAGATATCATTAGGCAAGAGACCAGGGGGACGGGTGATATCATTAGGTAACAATGGAAACACTCCAGCCTTACACTGAGATATCACTAGCCAAGAGATCAGGGGGACGGGTGATATCATTAGGTACCAATGGAAACACTCCAGCCTTACACTGAGATATCACTAGCCAACAGATCAGGGGGACGGGTGATATCATTAGGTAACAATGGAAACACTGCCAGCCTTACACTGAGATATCATTAGGCAAGAGACCAGGGGGACGGGTGATATCATTAGGTAACAATGGAAACACTCCCAGCCCTACACGAGATATTATTAGGCAAGAGACCAGGGGGACGGGTGGTATCATTAGGTAACAATGGAAACACTCCAGCCTTACACTGAGATATCATTAGCCAAGAGATCAGGGGGACGGGTGATATCATTAGGTAACAATGGAAACACTCCAGCCTTACACTGAGATATCACTAGCCAAGAGATCAGGGGGACGGGTGATATCATTAGGTACCAATGGAAACACTCCCAGCCTTACACTGAGATATCACTAGCCAAGAGATCAGGGGGACGGGTGATATCATTAGGTACCAATGGAAACACTCCCAGCCCTACACGAGATATCATTAGGCAAGAGATCAGGGGGACGGGTGGTATCATTAGGTACCAATGGAAACACTCCAGCCTTACACTGAGATATCATTAGCCAAGAGACCAGGGGGACGGGTGGTATCATTAGGTACCAATGGAAACACTCCAGCCTTACACTGAGATATCATTAGCCAAGAGACCAGGGGGACGGGTGGTATCATTAGGTACCAATGGAAACACTCCAGCCTTACACTGAGATATCATTAGCCAAGAGACCAGGGGGACGGGTGGTATCATTAGGTACCAATGGAAACACTCCCAGCCCTACACGAGATATCATTAGGCAAGAGATCAGGGGGACGGGTGTATCATTAGGTAACAATGGAAACACTCCAGCCTTACACTGAGATATCATTAGCCAAGAGATCAGGGGGACGGGTGATATCATTAGGTAACAATGGAAACACTCCAGCCTTACACCGGGATATCACTAGCCAAAAGATCAGGGGGACGGGTGATATCATTAGGTACCAATGGAAACACTCCCAGCCCTACACTGAGATATCACTAGCCAACAGATCAGGGGACGATGATATCAATAGGTACCAATGGAAACACTGCCAGCCCTACACGAGATATCATTAGGCAAGAGATCAGGGGGACGGGTGGTATCATTAGGTACCAATGGAAACACTCCAGCCTTACACTGAGATATCATTAGCCAAGAGACCAGGGGGACGGGTGGTATCATTAGGTACCAATGGAAACACTCCAGCCTTACACTGAGATATCATTAGCCAAGAGACCAGGGGGACGGGTGGTATCATTAGGTACCAATGGAAACACTCCAGCCTTACACTGAGATATCATTAGCCAAGAGACCAGGGGGACGGGTGGTATCATTAGGTACCAATGGAAACACTCCCAGCCCTACACGAGATATCATTAGGCAAGAGATCAGGGGGACGGGTGGTATCATTAGGTACCAATGGAAACACTCCCAGCCCTACACGAGATATCATTAGGCAAGAGATCAGGGGGACGGGTGATATCAGTAGGTAACAATGGAAACACTCCAGCCTTACACTGAGATATCATTAGCCAAGAGACCAGGGGGACGGGTGATATCATTAGGTACCAATGGAAACACTCCAGCCTTACACTGAGATATCATTAGGCAAGAGACCAGGGGGACGGGTGATATCATTAGGTAACAATGGAAACACTCCCAGCCCTACACGAGATATCATTAGGCAAGAGACCAGGGGGACGGGTGATATCATTAGGTAACAATGGAAACACTCCAGCCTTACACTGAGATATCATTAGCCAAGAGATCAGGGGGACGGGTGATATCATTAGGTAACAATGGAAACACTCCAGCCTTACACTGAGATATCACTAGCCAAGAGATCAGGGGGACGGGTGATATCATTAGGTACCAATGGAAACACTCCAGCCTTACACTGAGATATCATTAGCCAAGAGATCAGGGGGACGGGTGATATCATTAGGTAACAATGGAACACTCCAGCCTTACACTGAGATATCACTAGCCAAGAGATCAGGGGGACGGGTGATATCATTAGGTAACAATGGAAACACTCCAGCCGTACACTGAGATATCACTAGCCAAGAGATCAGGGGGACGGGTGATATCATTAGGTAACAATGGAAACACTCCAGCCGTACACTGAGATATCACTAGCCAAGAGATCAGGGGGACGGGTGATATCATTAGGTAACAATGGAAACACTCCAGCCGTACACTGAGATATCACTAGCCAAGAGATCAGGGGGACGGGTGATATCATTAGGTACCAATGGAAACACTGCCAGCCTTACACTGAGATATCATTAGGCAAGAGACCAGGGGGACGGGTGATATCATTAGGTACCAATGGAAACACTCCAGCCTTACACTGAGATATCACTAGCCAAGAGATCAGGGGGACGGGTGATATCATTAGGTAACAATGGAAACACTCCAGCCGTACACTGAGATATCATTAGCCAAGAGATCAGGGGGACGGGTGATATCATTAGGTAACAATGGAAACACTCCAGCCTTACACTGAGATATCATTAGCCAAGAGATCAGGGGACGGGTGATATCATTAGGTAACAATGGAAACACTCCAGCCTTACACTGAGATATCACTAGCCAAGAGATCAGGGGGACGGGTGATATCATTAGGTAACAATGGAAACACTCCAGCCTTACACTGAGATATCATTAGCCAAGAGATCAGGGGGACGGGTGATATCATTAGGTAACAATGGAAACACTCCCAGCCCTACACGAGATATCATTAGGCAAGAGATCAGGGGGACGGGTGATATCATTAGGTAACAATGGAAACACTCCAGCCTTACACTGAGATATCATTAGCCAAGAGATCAGGGGGACGGGTGATATCATTAGGTAACAATGGAAACACTCCAGCCTTACACTGAGATATCACTATCCAAGAGATCAGGGGGACGGGTGATATCATTAGGTAACAATGGAAACACTCCAGCCTTACACTGAGATATCATTAGCCAAGAGATCAGGGGGACGGGTGATATCATTAGGTAACAATGGAAACACTCCCAGCCCTACACGAGATATCACTAGCCAAGAGATCAGGGGGACGGGTGATATCATTAGGTAACAATGGAAACACTCCAGCTTTACACTGAGATATCATTAGGCAAGAGACCAGGGGGACGGGTGATATCATTAGGTAACAATGGAAACACTCCCAGCCCTACACTGAGATATCATTAGCCAACAGATCAGGGGACGGTGATATCATTAGGTAACAATGGAAACACTCCCAGCCCTACACTGAGATATCATTAGCCAAGAGATCAGGGGGACGGGTGATATCATTAGGTAACAATGGAAACACTCCCAGCCCTACACTGAGATATCATTAGCCAAGAGATCAGGGGGACGGGTGATATCATTAGGTAACAATGGAAACACTCCCAGCCCTACACCGAGATATCACTGTAGAGTCACTATCACTGTAGCTGGTAGTCATTATAAACCTATGAGACATCAACAGTATAACTTTCATTGTAACCCAGAATGGTTACGTCTCGCACGTTTTAGCCCAGCGACCTCTCACAGCTGTTGCCCGGGGGGTGGCCGCTGTTGCTGTCGGCTAAACCAGGCATGGGTATCCGATTTGGTGTCAAACCAAGAGGTAAACTAGGGTATGCCTACCCAGCATGTGAAGACAGGATTCGGCAGACTGCGCGGAAGAAATCACTCCTGATTCAACGGGCAAGACGGCGTTTACCTGCAAAGCGTTGTGGAACGTAATGAGCACGGCAAGGCACGTAGAGCGCCCTGGTCATCCACTGCACCTGTATTCGTCTCCAATCGTCTCGACTTGTCTTGCCACTGGACTCAGATGGACTCAGGCGAGAGAGTGAGGTCGACGAATTGCGCAACTCTTCCTTACTTTAATCCAAGTCATCGCGAAAGTCATTCTTCATCCAACGTCACATATCAACCTTCAAGCCCTGTGGCGATGGGCGAGCGGCAAAGCGGCAGGCATTGGTACGCTGGCAGCCGTAGTCGCAGACCTGCACACAGGCGGATCAGGCCATATGGTCGTCTTTTACTGACCGGAGCAGCAGTGTGATTCGGCAGCCCCCTGAGCGACTGAGCAGCCCTCTATAGAAAAGCAGTCTATGGTCCTTCATCACCAGGCATAGTTCCCCTCCTCAGTGCAGATGGGGGAACATTGGTCACCGATAAGAAAGAAATCCTCCAACGCTGGGCAGAGCATTTCAGCAAAATCTTAAATGCAACTTCCTTCTTCGATGATGAAACCATCAACTGCCTTCCTCAAGTTCCCACCAATGAGACTCTTGATGACCTGCCAACCATAGTGGAAATAAACAAAGCCATCCAGCAACTCTCCAGCGGCAAGGCACCTGGTCCTGACTCCATCCTAGCAGAGATATACAAGGCAGGTGGGCCGGTCCTAACAGAGCAGCTTCACCAAGTCTTCACAAACATATGGATGAACGAGACCATGCCACAAGATTTTAAGGACGCGTCAATAGTCCACCTTTACAAACGTAAAGGAAACCGCCAATCCTGTGACAATCACCGAGGCATCTCCTTGCTTTCAATTGCAGGGAAGATACTCGCTAGAATTCTTCTCAATCGCCTCACAGCCCATCTCGATCAAGGTCTTCTTCCTGAGAGTCAATGTGGCTTCAGAAAAGAACGTGGAACTGTTGACATGATTTTCGCTGCAAGGCAGCTGCAAGAGAAATGTCAGGAACAGAACTGCGAAATGTTCTCCACTTTCATTGACCTTACCAAGGCTTTTGATACAGTCAGCAGAGAAGGACTGTGGAAGATTATGGCAAAATATGGCTGTCCACGAAAGTTTGTCCAAATAGTGCGGCTATTTCATGACGGCATGCAGGCAAGAGTACAGGAAAATGGTGAACTGTCTGAACCCTTTCCTGTCACCAGTGGAGTGAAGCAAGGATGTGTCCTGGCACCAACACTGTTCAGCCTCATGTTTTCAGCCATGTTGATGAATGCCTTCGAGAACGACGACATTGGAATAGACATCAACTACCGTAGGATGGAAAGTTATTCAATCTCAGAAGGCTGAAAGCTAAAACCAAAATTAACAGCGGCACCGTCAGAGAGCTCCTGTTTGCTGATGATTGCGCTCTATACGCCAACTCAGAGGCGGACATGCAACATAATGTTTCAGCTTTCTCACATGCCTGTGCCAACTTTGGGCTCAATATCAACTTGGAGAAGACTGTAGTTATGTACCAGCCAGCTCCAGGGAATAATCACACTGTGCCGAATATCAAAGTGAATGATCATAGACTAAGTGTTGTGGACAAATTCACCTATCTTGGCAGCACTGTATCACAAGCTGCCACAATCGATGACGAAGTAAATGCAGGAATCTCCAAGGCCAGTGCAGCCTTTGGCAGACTGTATAAGAATGTATGGGACAGAACTGGAATAAGCCTGCAAACAAAGCTAAAAGTCTACAAAGCAGTTGTATTATCCACACTGCTATATGCTTGTGAAACCTGGACTGTTTATCAGCGACACGCTAGGAAATTAAACCACTTCCACACAGCCTGCCTAAGGAAGCTACTGAAGATTAAATGGCAAGACAAGATTCCAGACACTGAAGTCCTAGAAAGAGCATCCATGCCCAGTATCCACACTCTACTGATGAAGAATCAGATTCGCTGGGCTGGTCACTTGACTCGCATGCCAGATCACAGGCTCCCTAAACGAATTTTTTACAGCGAACTGCGTTGTGGTAAACGCTCCCAAGGTGGCCAGAGGAAACGTTTTAAAGACACTCTGAAAATTTCACTGAATGCTTTTGGAATTCATCATGACACCTGGGAGGCTGCAGCCAGAGACCGAAATTCGTGGTGTGCATCATTGCGCAAAGGTGCAGTCATATGTGAGGCAACTAGGACTGCAAGAGCTGTGAAGAAAAGGCTGGACAGAAAAACCACTGCAGGAAATCCTCCTCCAGAGACGTCAAGCATTCTTTGCCCACATTGTCAAAGAACATTTCGAGCCAAAATAGGCCTTATGAGCCATCTTAGAACCCACGGCTCCACACCTTCAACCCCACTGGATGAAATGAATGGTCATCATCATTCTTGATGGACAAACAACAACAGCCCAGCGACACTTCGTCAAGCTCTTATGATGTCACTGTACCAATGACCAACACGACCTGGTATTTAATATAAAAAAAATTTAGCACAAAGCTACACTGGATCTTGGTACAAGAAAGAGCCTCTCCTAGAACGTTATCTGCATATTTGGTTACTGCTTGCTCTAGTGACGTATTAGTATTAGGTAATACGTAACTATAAACATTGACTTATTTTGACTTTACATTAATTGATAGTACTTAGCTGTATATCTTTTATAATACTTAATTGTATTTTTACTGGAGTGAGGGAGCCTTAACTGCTCTTACTTACTGATCTGTGTACGTATTTTTATATATCGACAGAGATATTACTGTTTCTCTGTACTTTAGAGTGTGTATTGTAATAAGGGACGTAAGTTGTATTAATTTTGTGTGTTTTTGTTTTTTGTTGTTTTGTTTTTTTTCAAACTTATGATTGCGCATTGTTGAAATGTCTAATAAGTATGAACATTGGCTCAGTAAAAATGGGCTCAGAGTCGGGCATCTAAATATCTGCCATTTAAATATCTTTCTATTAGGAAAGCTGCCCGAACTATCACTTATACTTAATAAAAATTTTCACATGTTCCGCGTTAGTGAAAGTCGATTAAATGGTAACATCTCAGATGATGTCATCACTATCAGAGGTTTTAAAGTTATTAGAAGAGATCCATATCAGAAACAAAAGACGGGTATTGCAGTTTATATTTCTAATTCACTTAACGTCCACCGCAGGCTAGATTTTGAAACCTGTGAGATTGAGTGTGTATCCATCCATCCATCATGTGCCATGCCGGTAAGCGTGGGCAGTCATGTTCTGCCATCTCACTAGATCACCAGAGTCGTAGATCAGCTCCGTGTTTCTGTCTTGACCATGCCACAAGGCCAAGCCATCCAGGTACTTGCTTCTAGGTCTTCCCCTTGGTCTGTTCCCCTCGATCTTACCAGTTGTCACCAAATTCTCCAATCCATTTCTTCTCATAACATGCCCAAAAATTTTGACTGTCTACATCTAATTTCTCTAATAAATTTACGATCTTCATTTGTTTCTTGAAGGACTTGTTCATTGGTCTTTCTGGCTGTCCATGGTATTCTTTGCATTTTCCTCAGAAACCACATCTCTACAGCCATCAGATGTTTTTCAGCCTGACTGCTCATTGTCCATGCTTCACATCCATATAAAAGTACAGGTTCAATGTAGCATCTCAACACTCTTTTTCTCGTTTCAATTGACATCTTTTTATTGGTCAATATGTTTTTCATCTTGCTAAAGGCTACTTTTGCCATGGCGATTCTTGTTCTAATCTCTTCAAGGCATCTCCCATCAGATGTTATTACTGTTCCGAGATAATTGTACCTGCTCACTTGTTGAAGAATATTCCCATTTACTTGTATATTACATTGTGGTATTTCGTCCTTCCTAGTGACGACCATAATCTGTGTCTTTTTACAATTTAATTCTAACACTAGTTATTGATGATTTCACACAACATGATTTTCTTGGCATCTGTAAAGAAGGTAGTTTGCCATTGCTTTCCTTCCTAGCAGTGACCATACTGGTCAGTGACCGTAGCCATTGTCTCCTCAAATAGAGATCCTCTGCCTACCGTCGTGAAGGTGGAGACCATAACCTACAACTATCTGTTGGCTGCTCTCCATCTTCATCCACCACCTGCACCCATGGCTTCACGTAACCCTGATCGGGGGGCTAAACGGGTACTCCACCTTGCCCAAGGGTGTCCCGTGGGCTAGCGGTGTATGAGTGTGTATGGCTTGCGGTTAAGCTTCAAAATCACATACCCTAAGTATTTGGCTATCTTTATCGAAACTCCAGTGCAGGAAACATCTGGTATGGAAAATTCACCACTATGATGGATGTATTCTTTAGTAATGCGAGAGAAATCATACTGCTAGGAAACTTCAACATAGACACTAACAAATCAAACAAACCATGGGACAACATACTAGAGTCATATAACTTCCAACAGTTAGTCACACAAGCCACTAGAATAACAAAATCATCTGCAACACTTATAGATCATATTTATAGCTACATGTGCTGACAACATCACAGAATGTACTGTACCTATTAATGCAATGAGCGATCACTATCCAGTATGTTGCACGTGGTCGAAAAGAGGTACCAAAACTCCGAAACACTAAACACATAAGTATAAAATATAGAAATTATTAAAAAATTCAATCAAGATGTCTTTCTACAAGATTTGCTCAACTCATCTCTGGACTATGTTTACCAGCTTCTTGACCCAGATGATGCACTGGATCACTGGCTGAAGACCTTTTAAGTGTATTCGATAAGCATGTTCCATTTAAGGAAGTTTGAGTTAAACATTACACTAAGCCCCCGTGGATCACCCAGGAAGTAGTTGAAATTATGAGAGACCAGGACAGGGCACATAAAAACAGAGATCTAACCACTTAGCGTAGTCTGAGAAACAAAGTTCAATATGTTATTCAAAAGGAAAAGAAAAACTACTTTAAGAACTTAATAATAGATAACACCAACATTAAAAATATATAAAAAGCAATTAATACCTTGACAAACAAACACAAGTCATCACAATCATTACCGTCAAATCAGGTTACATGTGATCAATTCAGTAGTTTCTTTCAATCCGACATAAACCAACTGAAGGCTGCAATACCAGATTCTCCTCATGACATATCTTTATTATCATCATTTTGTGAGAACAAATGCTATAGAGACATTCGCTCTAACATACCGCTAATGACCACCACTGAAGTATTTACTCATCTCAGTAACCTAAAAATAAAAATAACTCATCAGGACTAGATGGAATCAGTAATCGGATCCTTTGCTATGCTGCACCGGCGATCTGCGAGTCATTAACTTTTATATATAATCAATCTCTCACCAAAGGTCACTTCACATCAGCCTTTAAAATCGCTAAAGTGTATCCTCATTTAAAAGCTGGTTCATTAGACAATGGTCTTATGAGTAACTATAGACCAATTTCCATATTATCCTCACTATCCAAACCACTAGAAAAGCAAATTCACAAAACAACACTAGAACACTTAGTTCGCCACAAACTAATAGTTGACAGTCAGTCAGGGTTTCGGCCAAAATATTCTAGTCATACGGCCCTAACAAACATGATAGAAAACTGGCATCAAAATATTAACAACAATACTCTATGTGGAGCGGTGTTTATAGGCTTTAGAAAAGCATTTGATATGATAGATCATACTATTCTAATTAAAAAACTAGAAACAATGAAAGTAAGCTTTAATATAGTGACATTAATCAAATCATTTTTATCAGACAGAAAACAAGTAATACCACACAATAAATCTTTATCCCAAGCCATTACCATTAATATTGGAGTACCTCAGGGGTCTATACTTGCCCCTCTGTTATTTGCCATTTATATAAAGATCTTCCCTTATATCTTTTGCCGTCCAGCGATCTATTTGCAGACGACTGCACAGGTATATACAAACGCTATTGATCGTAATGTACTAGAATCATCCTTGCAACAGGAAATAAATAGTGTAGCTAACTGGAGTCATGCAAACCGCATGCAAATTAACATTTCTAAAACAAAATCTATGTTAATAGCAACCAGGCAAAGACTTCACACTCTAAACTCGCAGAGAGCTCTTCAGCTGCACATTGGTAGCACGCCTATAGAAAGTGTAACCGAGCACAAGGCACTGGGTCTCATCGTTGATCAAAATCTAACCTTTAACTCCCATGTTCATGCTCTCGTTAAACAAATAGCCAAAAAAGTATACCAACTTGCCAAAATTAAAAATTTCCTTGACGAAAACACAAGAAAGATATTCTATACTTCCCACATACAAACACATATTGATTATTGCTCCACAATCTGGGATGGATGCTCCAAATCAATAACAAAACGCCTTTATTCACTCCAGAAAAGGGCAGTGCGTTTAATTAATGGTGAAAAGCTTACCGACAATTCTAACCTACATAAACGTCTTCAGTTACTGCCGCTCCACAAATGCCTACTTTTTAATAAGGCTAAACTAATTCACAAAATCCTATTTCAAAATGCTCCAAGCTACTTTGGCCATTGTTCAAATATAACGCAAGACATAGCGAACAACTAAATATACTTTATGTCCCTAAACCTAGGATAGACTTATATAAAACAAGCCTAGCATACTCCGCCACTAAGTTGTGGAACAATCTTCCGCAAGAAATCAAAGACACCATCAATAATTATAAATACATTCGCAACTTGTTTTAACACTACCTCAGTACAGACTACATTCTTTCCCCCCCCCCCCCCCCAACCAAATAATGATAAATTGTCTCAAATGACAACCAGTCAATAAAAATTCCCATATGTATAGCACGTTACACCTTCCTTAGGTATTTATAATGCTCATGTTAAATATTGCCTCAGCGAGTCATGTATTATTCATTATTTTTCATGCGTTTTAATGCTTATTGTTCTTTTGTTATCAAAGATTAGCTTCATAAATGATGTTGAATGAAAGAATGTATGAGAGGAAATAGAGAAGAAGGGCAGAATGTCAGACGGGCCTGTGTGCCTAATTCTTAACCCTTTGAAAACAAAGACTGTTCGTTTGTTCTCACTAGTCAATAAATCATGGGGACAGGTGATATCATTAGGTACCAATGGAAACAATTCGCAGCCCTACACTGAGATCTCACTAGCCAAGAGATCAGTGGGACAGTGATATCATTAGGTAACAATGAAGACACTCCCAATCCCGTGCCGGAATCAAACTGGGAAGCTTATGAGTCTGAGATGGACACCATCATTTCTCAGCCACGACTCCCCCAACCCCTACTTCCCCAGATATGAATATAGAGTTAGAGGAAGACAAAGAAAACCATGGGCAGACCACATCTGGAATTGTTTAAGCAAACACAGATATAACAAAACAAAGGTGACACATCTGGCCTTGGAACTGAAGCTTGGGCTCCCCACACCCTTACAGATGATGACATGTGTGGGTTAGGACAGGAGACAGGGCCCAGACAGGGCAATGTTTGTGTACATGTGAAACAAGGCAGCCAGTTCAATTATCCTCACACACAAGCCAGAAGGCCAGGTATTTCTCAGCAGCAGCTTCTCTCTGTCCACGTCCCTCCCTCCCACCCCCACAGGCATGCTTGGAGAGGCATGTTGATACAATCTATAATTACTTTCATTCTTAGCACATAGAAGCCACTTGTGCCCAGGGCTGCTATTAGAGCAATGCGCCACTATTGGCACACAGCGGAAAACCAACAGGACAATAATGGCAGGTGCTAGTTGATGTTCCCAGACAGGCCAGACATAACAACACCTCTCTGTGACAATCAACAGCCGCTCATCCCAGCTTTAATCTGAGTGTACAAGTGGGGAGGATGCTCATTTGACTCCTTTATAGTCTTACACTTTCTCTTCTGTCTCATTTCACTCTTTCAATCTCTCCCTGTATCCCTGTTGTCTGTATCACCATTCTGTCACATTCCCCCAACTCTTAGTTCTCTTTTCTCTCTCAATGCGGGCATACCCGAGCCTAGAAATATTACATGGCCTAGACTTGTATCTTCTACCTGAAGTACAAAGTTACTATATGGCCAGTCTTGTTTCTTCTACCTGAAGTACAAAGTTACTATATGGCCTAGACTTGTATCTTCTACCTGAAGTATAAAGTTACTAATGGTGTAGACTTGTTTCTTCTACCTGAACTACAAAGTTACTATATGGCCTAGATTTGTTTCTTCTACCTGAAGTACAAAGTTACTATATGACCTAGTCTTGTTTCTTGGAGCTATGCGAACCGTATGCAAATTAACATCACTAAAACAAAATCTATGTTATTAACAACAAGACAAAGACTTCAGACTCTAAATTCACACAGATCACTTCAACTTCACATCGATAACATGCCAGTAGAAAGTGTAACTGAGCACAAAACATTAGGCCTCATCATTGATAGAAACCTAACCTTTAATCCTCACGTTCAAGCGCTCACTAAACAAACAGCGAAAAAAGTCTACCACTCGCCAAAATAAAAAATTTCATTGATGAGGACACAAGGAAAATATTCTATACGTCACACATACAGACACATTTTGACTACTGCTCTACAATCTGGGACGGTTGTTCCAATTCAAGCACCAAGCGACTTTACTCACTCCAGAAACGGGCCATGAGATTAATTTATAGCAAACATTTAACTGAAAATCCTAGCCTGCATAAACGCCTTCAGTTACTACCACTCCGCAAACGTCTGCTTTTCAATAAGGCCAAACTAATTCACAAAATCCTACATCGGAATGCCCCAAACTACCTTTGGCCATTGTTTGAATATAATGCTAGACACAGTAAACGATTAAATTTATTACACCTTCCGAAGCCTAGGATAGACTTATACAAAACAAGCTTAATGTACTCTGCAGCTCAGCTGTGGAACAATCTTCCACATGAAATAAAAGACATCATCAATCCCTATACATATAATCGCAAATTATTTGAACACTATCTCAGTACGGATTACCTTCCCCCTTAATAATAGAAGTAATAATATAATAAAACCCTAGTATAACAGCCAGTCCCCTTTTGGTAGGCCAGTATATTCCACGTAGCTAATAAATGCCACACCAGTTATTACTATTACTGAGTCGTGTAGTATTTATTTTTAATTTTTCCACATGCCTTTATAATGCATATCTTTTATATTGTTGCTGTTTTCAGTTAGCCTTGAATGATGTGTGAATGGTATAATGTATGAAAGAGAGTGATAAACGGGCAGAATGTTAGACGGGCCTGCGTGCCCAATTCTTAACCCTTTCAAAATAAAGTTTTGTTATTGTTGTTGTTGTTGTTCTTCTTCTTCTACCTCAAATACAAAGTCACTATTTGGCCTTGATATGTCTTTCCTCCTCTACCCTGAAGCTAAGGGGCACTCTGAGGTCTGTTCTCCTCTACTCTCAAGTATACATGCACTCTATGATCCTAGTCAGTCTGGTCTCTACACTCAAGTATAGAGGCACTCTATGATCCTAGTCAGTCTGTTCTCCTCTACTCTCAGTTATAGAGGCACTCTTTGATCCTAGTCAGTCTGTTCTCCTCTACTCTCAAGTATAGAGGCATTCTATGATCCTAGTCAGTCTGTTCTCCTCTACTCTCAAGTATAGAGGCACTCTATGATCCTGGTCAGTCTGGTCTCTACTCTCAAGTATAGAGGCACTCTACAATCCTGGTCAGTCTGTTCCCCTCTACTCTCAAGTATAGAGGCACTCTATGATCCTAGTCAGTCTGTTCTCTACTCTCAAGTATAGAGGCACTCTACAATCCTGGTCGGTCTGTTCTCTTCTACTCTCAAGTATAGAGGCACTCTATGATCCTGGTCGGTCTGTTCTCCTCTACTCTCAAGTATAGAGGCACTCTATGATCCTAGTCAGTCTGTTCTCTACTCTCAAGTATAGATGCACTCTACAATCCTGGTCAGTCTGTTCTCCTCTACTCTCAAGTATAGAGGCACTCTATGATCCTGGTCAGTCTGTTCTCCTCTACTCTCAAGTATAGAGGCACTCTATGATCCTAGTCAGTCTTGTTCTCTACTCTCAAGTATAGAGGCACTCTATGATCCTGGTCAGTCTGCTTCTCACTCTTACTCTCAAGTATAGAGGCACTCTATGATCCTGGTCGTCTGTTCTCTCTCTACTCTCAAGTATAGAGGCACTCTATGAATCCTGGTCAGTCTGTTCTCTACTCTCAAGTATAGAGGCACTCTATGATCCTAGTCAGTCTGTTCTCCTCTACTCTCAAGTATAGAGGCAACTCTAGTGATCCTAGGTCCCAGTCGTTCTCCTCTACTCTCCAATTATAGAGGCCCACTCTATCCCAATCATCGTGTCGGTCGTGTTCTCCTTCTTACTCTCAAGTATAGAGGCACTCTACTGATCCCAGGTCAGTCTGTTCTCCTCTACTCTCAAGTATAGAGGCACTCTATGCAGTCCTGGTCAGGTCTGTTCTCCTCTACTCCTCAAGTTATAGAGGCACTCTATGCTCCTAGGTCCGTCTGTTCTCCTCTACTCTCAAGTATAGAGGCACTGTATGATCCTGGTCAGTTTGTTCTCCTCTACTCTCAAGTACAGAGGCACTCTATGATCCTAGTCAGTCTGTTCTCTACTCTCAAGTATAGAGGCACTCTATGATCCTAGTCAGTCTGTTCTCTACTCTCAAGTATAGAATCACTCTATGATCCTAGTCAGTCTGTTCTCTACTCTCAAGTATAGAGTCACTCTATGATCCTGGTCAGTCTGTTCTCCTCTACTCTCAAGTATAGAGGCACTCTATGATCCTGGTCAGTCTGTTCTCCTCTACTCTCAAGTATAGAGGCACTCTATGATCCTAGTCAGTCTGTTCTCTACTCTCAAGTATAGAGGCACTCTATGATCCTAGTCAGTCTGTTCTCTACTCTCAAGTATAGAGGCACTCTACAATCCTGGTCAGTCTGATCTCCTCTACTCTCAAGTATAGAGGCACTCTATGATCCTAGTCAGTCTGTTCTCTACTCTCAAGTATAGAGTCACTGTATGATCCTGGTCAGTTTGTTCTCCTCTACTCTCAAGTATAGAGGCACTCTATGATCCTGGTCAGTCTGTTCTCCTCTACTCTCAAGTATAGAGGCACTCTATGATCCTAGTCAGTCTGTTCTCCTCTACTCTCAAGTATAGAGGCACTCTATGATCCTGGTCGGTCTGTTCTCCTCTACTCTCAAGTACAGAGGCACTCTATGATCCTGGTCGGTCTGTTCTCCTCTACTCTCAAGTACAGAGGCACTCTATGATCCTGGTCAGTCTGTTCTCCTCTACTCTCAAGTATAGAGGCACTCTATGATCCTGGTCAGTTTGTTCTCCTCTACTCTCAAGTATAGAGTCACTGTATGATCCTAGTCAGTCTGTTCTCCTCTAATCTCAAGTATAGAGGCACAATATGATCCTAGTCAGTTTGTTCTCCTCTACTCTCAAGTATAGAGGCACTCTACGATCCTGGTCGGTCTGTTCTCCTCTACACTCAAGTACAGAGGCACTCTATGATCCTGGTCGGTCTGTTCTCCTCTACTCTCAAGTATAGAGTCACTGTATGATCCTAGTCAGTCTGTTCTCTACTCTCAAGTACAGAGGCACTCTATGATCCTAGTCAGTCTGTTCTCCTCTACTCTCAAGTATAGAGGCACTCTATGATCCTAGTCAGTCTGTTCTCCTCTACTCTCAAGTATAGAGGCACTCTACGATCCTGGTCAGTCTATTCTCCTCTACTCTCAAGTATAGAGGCACTCTATGATCCTGGTCAGTCTGTTCTCCTCTACTCTCAAGTATAGAGGCACTCTATGATCCTAGTCAGTCTATTCTCCTCTACTCTCAAGTATAGAGGCACTCTATGATCCCAGTCAGTCTATTCTCCTCTACTCTCAAGTATAGAGGCACTCTATGATCCTGGTCAGTCTGTTCTCCTCTACTCTCAATTATAGAGGCACTCTATGATCCTGATTAGTCTGGTCTCTACTCTCAAGTATAGAGACACTCTATGATCCTAGTCAGTCTGTTCTCTACTCTCAAGTATGGAGGCACTCTATGATCCTGGTCAGTCTGGTCTCTACTCTCAAGTATAGAGGCACTCCATGATCCTGGTCAGTCTGGTCTCCTCTACTCTCAAGTATAGAGGCACTCTATGATCCTAGTCAGTCTGGTCTCTACTCTCAAATATAGAGGCACTCTATGATCCTAGTCAGTCTAGTCTCTACTCTCAAGTATAGAGGCACTCTATGATCCTGGTCAGTCTGTTCTCTACTCTCAAGTATAGAGGCACTCTATGATCCTGGTCAGTCTGGTCTCTACTCTCAAGTATAGAGGCACTCTATGATCCTGGTCAGTCTGTTCTCCTCTACTCTCAAGTATAGAGGCACTCTATGATCCTGGTCACTCTGGTCTCCTCTACTCTCAGGTATAGAGGCACTCTATGATCCTAGTCAGTCTGGTCAGTCTGGTCTCTACTCTCAAGTATGGAGGCACTCTATGATCCTGGTCAGTCTGTTCTTTACTCTCAAGTATAGAGGCACTCTATGATCCTGGTCAGTCTGGTCTCCTCTACTCTCAAGTATAGAGGCACTCTATGATCCTGGTCAGTCTGTTCTCCTCTACTCTCAAGTATAGAGGCACTCTATGATCCTGGTCAGTCTGGTCTCCTCTAATCTCAAGGACAAAGGCACTCTATGATCCTGGTCAGTCTGGTCTCCTCTAATCTCAAGGACAAAGGCACTCTATGATCCTGGTCAGTCTAGGGATATGGCTTAATGACATACACAGTGCTGGACAGGTACAGGGTTTCATGACATACACAGTGCTGGACAGGGACAGGGTTTCATGACATATACAGTGCTGGACAGGGACAGGGTTTCATGACATAAACAGTGCTGGACAGGGTTTCATGACATACACAGTGCTGGACAGGGACAGGGTTTCATGACATACACAGTGCTGGACAGGGACAGGGTTTCATGACATACACAGTGCTGGACAGGGTTTCATGACATACACAGTGCTGGACAGGGTTTCATGACATACACAGTGTTGGACAGGGACAGGGTTTCATGACATACACAGTGCTGGACAGGGTTTCATGACATACACAGTGCTGGACAGGGACAGGGTTTCATGACATATACAGTGCTGGACAGGGACAGGGTTTCATGACATACACAGTGCTGGACAGGGTTTCATGACATACACAGTGCTGGAGAGGGACAGGGTTTCATGACATATACAGTGCTGGAGAGGGACAGGGTTTCATGACATACACAGTGCTGGAGAGGGACAGGGTTTCATGACATACACAGTGCTGGACAGGGACAGGGTTTCATGACATACACAGTGCTGGACAGGGACAGGGTTTCATGACATACACAGTGCTGGACAGGGACAGGGTTTCATGACATACACAGTGCTGGACAGGGTTTCATGACATACACAGTGCTGGACAGGGTTTCATGACATACACAGTGTTGGACAGGGACAGGGTTTCATGACATACACAGTGCTGGACAGGGTTTCATGACATACACAGTGCTGGACAGGGACAGGGTTTCATGACATATACAGTGCTGGACAGGGACAGGGTTTCATGACATACACAGTGCTGGACAGGGACAGGGTTTCATGACATACACAGTGCTGGACAGGGACAGGGTTTCATGACATACACAGTACTGGACAGGGTTTCATGACATACACAGTGCTGGACAGGGCTTCATGACATACACAGTGCTGGACAGGGACAGGGTTTCATGACATATACAGTGCTGGACAGGGACAGGGTTTCATGACATACACAGTGCTGGACAGGGACAGGGTTTCATGACATACACAGTACTGGACAGGGTTTCATGACATACACAGTGCTGGACAGGGACAGGGTTTCATGACATACACAGTGCTGGACAGGGACAGGGTTTCATGACATACACAGTACTGGACAGGGTTTCATGACATACAGTGTTGGACAGGGTTTCATAACATACACAGTGCTGGACAGGGACAGGGTTTCATGACATACACAGTGCTGGACAAGAAGACAGCTTCAATCATGCAGTCAGGAAATGTCTGGTAGTCACTGATGGAGAAGAAAAGACAACTGTTGACTGTGACTGACAACACAGCTCCTACCTTACTAGCTGGCACAGTCCCTGCACTGCTGCTGCTGCTGCTGTCGTTGGTACCCGTGGTGGTGCTGGAGGTGACAGACATCAGGGATCCCCTCCTTTCAAAAGCAGCCAAGCTCTCTACTCCATCCCCATCCATCTCCCTGTACCAGAAAGTCACAATCAAACAGTTATTTGAGTCATCTTCAAATCATTATCATGGGAAACAGATTCTGACTTCACGGTTCTGTGATACTCTTCAGTCACTCCATCATAAATCTACGCCTGTACTCTTATTCTAGGGAACTTATATGATGGTTTCACCTTACCTTCCACATGAGATAAACATGTTACATTCTACTGTGGGTAGGTCTTTCTAACTTCAAACCATACATAGCTAAACCAACATAATGTCTTCAAGCCTCCAAAGACACAATAATTGAAAGCCATGTGAACATGAAACCAACATCCATGTGAACAGGAAATCAACACCCATGTGAACATGAAAGTTTAAAAACCAAACCATTGAGTTTCTGTTCATAAATAACTGAAAAATTCAAGTCAATGAGCAGTGTGAAATCAAATGTGACCTCTAACCTGCTGGCTCGGCTGGGGTTGAACAGTTTTGGTGGAGGTTTGAACATAGTGGCCTGTTTGTCCTTCAGGGCATCATTGAGGTACATGACCCGCTCCTGAATCAGCTCCCGCATCTTCTTCACCCACTGCTGCTTGGTGTCCAGTGATGAGGCCTGGCCATGAGAGCAACACACAGACATAGTTCATGGTAGCCACGTCACAACCAATCATAGCATTTCATGTAACAGGCTGGTCACAATCAATCATAGCATTTCAAGTGACAGATTTATCATAATCAACCGTAACATTTCCAGTGGCATATTTATCATGGGATTTCGAGTAATGGTGGCAGACTAGCAGGCAGAGGTTTTCAAGTGGGGCAGACAAGATGAGATGACAGACGAATATTGGTAGAAGATAACACAGATGCAAACACATGACAGTTGCAACTGTGTCCTGACTTCATCAAGTTCACATGACACTGTACAAACAACTGTGTCCTCAATTCATCAAGTTCACATGACACTCCACACACAACTGTGTCCTCACTTCATCAAATTCACATGACACTCCACACACAACTGTGTCCTGACTTCATCAAGTTCACATGACACTCCACACACAACTGTGTCCTGACTTCATCAAGTTCACATAACACTTCACACACAACTGTGTCCTCATTTTATCAAGTTCACATGACACTCCACACACAACTGTGTCCTCTCTTCATCAAGTTCACATGACACTCCACACACAACTGTGTCCTCACTTCATCAAATTCACATGACACTCCACACACAACTGTGTCCTGACTTCATCAAGTTCACATGACACTCCACACACAACTGTGTCCTGACTTCATCAAGTTCACATAACACTTCACACACAACTGTGGCCTCACTTCATCAAATTCACATGACACTCCACACACAACTGTGTCCTGACTTCATCAAGTTCACATGACACTTCACACACAACTGTGTCCTGACTTCATCAAGTTCACATGATACTCCACAAACAACTATGTCCTCACTTCATCAAGTTCACATGACACTCTACACACAACTGTGTCCTCACATAATCAAGTTCACATGACACTCCACACACAACTGTGTCCTCTCTTCATCAAGTTCACATGACACTCCACACACAACTGTGTCCTCACTTCATCAAGTTCACATGACACTCCACACACAACTATGTCCTCTTTTCTTCAAGTTCACATGACACTGCACACACAACTGTGTCCTGACTTCATCAAGTTCACATGACACTCCACATACAACTGTGTCCTCACTCATCAAATTCACATGACACTCCACACACAACTGTGTCCTGACTTCATCAAGTTCACATGACACTCCACACACAACTGTGTCCTGGCTTCATCAAGTTCACATAACACTTCACACACAACTGTGGCCTCACTTCATCAAATTCACATGACACTCCACACACAACTGTGTCCTGACTTCATCAAGTTCACATGACACTTCACACACAACTGTGTCCTGACTTCATCAAGTTCACATGATACTCCACAAACAACTATGTCCTCACTTCATCAAGTTCACATGACACTCCACACACAACTGTGTCCTCACTTCATCAAGTTCACATGACACTCCACACACAACTGTGTCCTCTCTTCATCAAGTTCACATGACACTCCACACACAACTGTGTCCTCACTTCATCAAGTTCACATGACACTCCACACACAACTATGTCCTCTTTTCTTCAAGTTCACATGACACTGCACACGCAACTGTGTCCTGACTTCATCAAGTTCACATGACACTCCACATACAACTGTGTCCTCACTCATCAAATTCACATGACACTGCACACACAACTGTGTCCTGACTTCATCAAGTTCACATGACACTCCACACACAACTGTGTCCTGACTTCAAGTTCACATGACACTTCACACACAACTGCTGGTGTCTGCATGATGACCTCTGACACCTGGTTCTGCCCCTTGACAGATGACCTCTGACATCCAATTATGTCCCCTTCACCAAACAACAGCCCACAACTAAACATTTGTTCCAGTGACTTCTTTGAGTGACGGGGCTTACCTTGAGGATGATTCTGTAGTCTGATATAGGAGCTCTCCCGGTCCACAGGGCAAACTTGGTCTCGTCACCTTCTATGTGTTCTGTGACGTTGATTTCTGAGATCTGTGGCAGGGAGTAGCAACACCAAAATGTGGCAAACGTGTCCCGCAGACTGACCATGTGGTTGACATGACAACAAACTATCAACATAGACTACCATCGTGGCATGCCCGGCCAGTCCACACGTGCTCACATCTGCCTAGAATGTCTGCACAGTAGTACTTCCACAGTTCACATTCAAAGTGTTCCTTCGTAGCTCAATTGTGAGGCATCATGTATGTGTCTAGATGTGAGGAAGTGTGTGTGGGGGATGTACGTGTGAGGGGGATGTGTGTGTAGGTGATGTATGTGTGGAGGGAGTGTGTGCAGGGGGATGTGTGTGGGGGATGGGGGATGGGTGGGTGGGGTGATGTGCATATGGGTATGGGAGGTATGTGTGGGTAGGGGATGTGTGTGTGTGTGGGTGGGGGATGTGGGTGTGAGTGAGGGATGTGCTGGTAGGTGGGGGATGTATGGGTGGGTGGGGAGATGTGTGGTGGGTGTGTGGTGGGTGAAGGGATGTGTGGTCAATTGTGAGGCATCATGTATGTGAGGCAATTGTGAGGCAATTGTGAGGCATCATGTATGTGAGGCAATTGTGAGGCAATTGTGAGGCATCATGTATGTGTCTAGATGTGAGGAAGTGTGTGTGGGGGATGTACATGTGAGGGGGATGTGTATGTAGGTGATGTATGTGTGGAGGGAGTGTGTGCAGGGGGATGTGTGTGGGGGATGGGGGATGGGTGGGTGGGGTGATGTGCATATGGGTATGGGAGGTATGTGTGGGTAGGGAGATGTGTGGGTGGATGATGTGTGTGTGTGTGTGGGTGGGGGATGTGAGTGTGAGTGAGGGATGTGCTGGTAGGTGGGGGATGTATGGGTGGGTGAGGAGATATGTGGTGGGTGTGTGGTGGGTGAAGGGATGTGTGGTGGGTGGGTGTATTTGGGTGGATGGGAGGAAGTGTATGGGTGGGGGGGGGGGGGGGGGGTTGTGTGGGTTGTGTGGGTGGGGAATGTGTATGTGGGTGGGTGGGTGCATGGTGTGTTGATTGGTGGGGGGTTCGTATGTGTGGGTGCAGGGATGTTTGGTTGAGGATGAGTGTTTGGCTGGGTGGTTGGAGGTGTGTGGATATAAGTGGGTGGGTGGGCGTGTGTGGGCTGGGGGATGGGTGTGTTTGTCGGGGGATGTGTTAATAGGGACAGGTGGGTTGGTGGGTGTTTGGGCAGGGGTGTGTGGGTGGGTGGGTGGGGTGTGTGGGTCGGGTGTGTGTAGGGGGATGTGTGTGGGTTGGTGGGGGGTGAGTATGGCTGGGTGAGGGTGTGTGTGGTGGGTGGGGTGGGTATGTGGGAGTGTGGGGGTGGGTGTTTGGAGGGTATGTGTATGGATGGGTGAAATGTGTGGGTGGGTGAGGTGTGTGTGGTTGGGTGGGGGTCATGTGTGGGTAGATGGGGATGTGTGTGGGTGGGTGGGGGTGTATGTTGGGGGAGGGAGATGTGTGGGTGGATGAGGGATGCATTGTTTATGTTTACAACATTCATTTGACAATGTATTTTCCTTTGTGAATGTATCATGCACTATTGATGAATGAAAGATGAGTGATTGGAAGGGCCGAATGTAAGACGAGCCTGCATGCCAAATTTGTAACCCTTTTAAAATAAAGTTGAATTGAATTGAATTGAATCATGTTCAACCAAGAAATTGTTGCAAGCTAAATTAATTTAACCAAATAAATATTGCTAACTAAATCATGTTCAACCAAGAAATTGTCGCTAGCTAAATAATGTATAACTAAGAAATTATGACTAACTAAATCATGTTTAAGCATGAAATTGTGACTAACTAAATCATGTTCAACCAAGAAATTGTTGCTAACTAAATCATGTTTAACCAAGAAATTGTGGCTAGCTAAATAATGTTTAACCAAGAAAATGTTGCTAAGTAAATCATGTTTAACCAAGAAAATGTTGCTACTAAATCATGTTGAACCAAGAAATCAGCTTCCTACCATAAGTTTGAACTTGTATATGTACTTGGATTTTCCATTACTGTCCTTGACCTCCTTGGAGAAAACAAGACAGACGTCAAACAAAAACAAATGGCGGTCGCGGCCCTTCTTGATGATTTGCTTGGGGTCCCAGACGGTGAAGTTGTCCTGCAGCAGCACCTCGCCATAAGCCTGGACACTGTCCTCCAGTCCCTCTAACATACTCAGATGCATAGCATCATTAGCCTTCTTGGGAACATTCATCATTACTTCCAGAGCTTCCTGAGGACCACAAACAGCATATCTACACTTCAAGTCCAACACAGAGAACATCTACATGTCACATCCTACATTTATATTTCAAGAACAACACAGAGAACATCTACATGTCACATCCTACATTTATATTTCAGGTATAATATGTTCATGTCACTTCTTACATTTATATTTCAGTTACAACACAGCAAACATCTACATGTCACACCCTACATTTATATTTCAGTTACAACACATGACCTCACATAAAGTAACCATTCACCTGCACACACAATGTGTCACCTCACCTTGATCTCACCTGTGTGTTCTTCACAACAGGTCAGCAAATCCTTGAGCAGCAGCTGATATTTTGTCACCCTCTGAACTGGTTTAATCAGGTAGGAGGCAATGGGCTCATTCAGTTTACTCTTGTGCTGCATCTCCTGTGGGGAGCAGGTTGCCAAGTTTTGTTAACATATGCCACAGGTGTCCACTACAAGCGTCCACTTACAGAACTCAGTATCCACTCACACATCACACAACCCAGTATCCACTCACACATCACACAACCCAGTGTCCACTCACACTTCACACAACCATGTCCACTCACACTTCACACAACCCACCCAGTGTCCACTCACACTTCACACAACCCAGTGTCCACTCACATTTCACACAACCCGGTGTCCACTCACACTTCACACAACCCGGTGTCCACTCACACTTCACACAACCCGGTGTCCACTCACGCTTCACACAACCCAGTGTTCACTCATACATCACACAACCCAGTGTCCACTCACACAACCCAGTGTTCACTCATACATCACACAACCCAGTGTCCACTCACACTTCACACAACCCAGTGTCCACTCATACATCACACAACCCAGTGTCCACTCACATTTCATACAACCCAGTGTACACTCACACTTCACACAACCCAGTGTCCACTCATACATCACACAACCCAGTGTCCACTCACATTTCATACAACCCAGTGTACACTCACACTTCACACAACCCAGTGTCCACTCACACAACCCAGTGTCCACTCATACATCACACAACCCAGTGTCCACTCACACTTCACACAACCCAGTGTCCACTCACACTTCACACAACCCAGTGTCCACTCATACATCATACAACCCAGTGTCCACTCACACTTCACACAACCCAGTGTCCACTCACACTTCACACAACCCAGTGTCCACTCACACTTCACACAACCCAGTGTCCACTCACACTTCACACAACCCAGTGTCCACTCACACTTCACACAACCCAGTGTTCACTCATACATCACACAACCCAGTGTCCACTCACACAACCCAGTGTTCACTCATACATCACACAACCCAGTGTCCACTCACACTTCACACAACCCAGTGTCCACTCATACATCACACAACCCAGTGTCCACTCACATTTCATACAACCCAGTGTACACTCACACTTCACACAACCCAGTGTCCACTCATACATCACACAACCCAGTGTCCACTCACATTTCATACAACCCAGTGTACACTGACACAACCCAGTGTCCACTCATACATCACACAACCCAGTGTCCACTCACACTTCACACAATCATGTCCACTCACACTTCACACAACCCAGTGTCCACTCATACATCACACAATCCAGTGTCCATTCACATTTCATACAACCCAGTGTCCACTCACACATCCCATTGTCCACTCACACATCCCATTGCCCACTCACAGAACCCAGTGTCCATTCACAGATCACACAACCCAGTGTCCATTCACAGATCACACAACCCAGTGTCCACTCATATTTCATACAACCCAGTGTACACTCACACATCCCATTGCCCACTCACAGAACCCAGTGTCCATTCACAGATCACATAACCCAGTGTCCACTCACACATCCCATTGCCCACTCACAGAACCCAGTGTCCACTCACACATCACACAATCCAGTGTCCATTAACAGATCACACAACCCAGTGTCCACTCACACATCACACACACCAGTGTCCACTCATATATCCCAGTGTCCACTCACACATCACACACACCAGTGTCCACTCATATATCCCAGTGTCCACTCACACATCACACACACCAGTGTCCACTCATATATCCCAGTGTCCACTCACACATCACACACACCAGTGTCCACTCATATATCCCAGTGTCCACTCACACATCACACACACCAGTGTCCACTCACATATCACACACACCAGTGTCCACTCACACATCACACAACACATTACAATCTTCCCCAACAAGATGCAGACACAAGATGTAGACACGCTGGAACACCTGGTGGAGTCACACTGGAACACCTGGTGGAGTCATGCTGGAACACCTGGTGGAGTCACGCTGGAACACCTGGTGGAGTCACGCTGGAACACCTGGTGGAGTCACGCTGGAACACCTGGTGGAGTCATGCTGGAACACCTGGTGGAGTCACGCTGGAACACCTGGTGGAGTCACGCTGGAACACCTGGTGGAGTCACTCCTCATGAATTCCTCTTCCACATCAGGTTGGAGACAAAGACAAGTGGAGACAGGAGAAGGCAAGAAGCATATAAACAACTGGGGAAAAGCTTATCCGTGTCTTAGGCACAGACCAGAACACATTCAACGTGCTCTGTGGACAATATGAAGCACAGGTCAGAACACATTCAATGTGCTCTGTGGATAATATGCTTCATGTTGTCTAATGGAGAGACCAATCACCTGGCCAGGGTAGAGGGATGTTGGTAGTCATATATACTTTACTAACTACTGACTTCACAGGGTAGAGGGATGTTGGTAGTCATATATACTGTACTTACTACTGACTTCACAGTGTAGAGGGATGTTGGAAACAAACATACGGTACTTAATACTGACCTCAAAGAAGCAGCCAGCCTGTTCTACCAACAGGGCATTAGAGTCTGGCTTGTTCTTGCAGTACGTCACATATATGGAGAACTTCTCTGCCTGTAACACATCAAGAAATGTATCAGCTATTCCGACATCAACACACCAGTAAATGTATCAGCTATTCCACAATCAACACACCAGTAAATGTATCAGCTATTCTGACATCAACACACCAGTAAATGTATCAGCTATTCCACAATCAACACACCAGTAAATGTATCAGCTATTCCACAATCAACACACCAGTAAATGTATCAGCTATTCCACAATCAACACACCAGTAAATGTATCAGCTATTCCACAATCAACACACCAGTAAATGTATCAGCTATTCCACAATCAACACACCAGTAAATATATCAGCTATTCTGACATCAACACACCAGTAAATGTATCAGCTATTCTGACATCAACACACCAGTAAATGTATCAGCTATTCCACAATCAACACACCAGTAAATGTATCAGCTATTCCACAATCAACACACCAGTAAATGTATCAGCTATTCCACAATCAACACACCAGTAAATGTATCAGCTATTCCACAATCAACACACCAGTAAATGTATCAGCTATTCCACAATCAACACACCAGTAAATGTATCAGCTATTCCACAATCAACACACCAGTAAATGTATCAGCTATTCCACAATCAACACACCAGTAAATGTATCAGCTATTCCACAATCAACACACCAGTAAATATATCAGCTATTCCACAATCAACACACCAGTAAATGTATCAGCTATTCCACAATCAACACACCAGTAAATGTATCAGCTATTCCACAATCAACACACCAGTAAATGTATCAGCTATTCCACAATCAACACACCAGTAAATGTATCAGCTATTCCACAATCAACACACCAGTAAATGTATCAGCTATTCCACAATCAACACACCAGTAAATGTATCAGCTATTCCACAATCAACACACCAGTAAATGTATCAGCTATTCCACAATCAACACACCAGTAAATGTATCAGCTATTCCACAATCAACACACCAGTAAATGTATCAGCTATTCCACAATCAACACACCAGTAAATGTATCAGCTATTCCACAATCAACACACCAGTAAATGTATCAGCTATTCCACAATCAACACACCAGTAAATGTATCAGCTATTCCACAATCAACACACCAGTAAATGTATCAGCTATTCCACAATCAACACACCAGTAAATGTATCAGCTATTCCACAATCAACACACCAGTAAATGTATCAGCTATTCCACAATCAACACACCAGTAAATGTATCAGCTATTCCACAATCAACACACCAGTAAATGTATCAGCTATTCCACAATCAACACACCAGTAAATGTATCAGCTATTCCACAATCAACACACCAGTAAATGTATCAGCTATTCCACAATCAACACACCAGTAAATGTATCAGCTATTCCACAATCAACACACCAGTAAATGTATCAGCTATTCCACAATCAACACACCAGTAAATGTATCAGCTATTCCACAATCAACACACCAGTAAATGTATCAGCTATTCCACAATCAACACACCAGTAAATGTATCAGCTATTCCACAATCAACACACCAGTAAATGTATCAGCTATTCCACAATCAACACACCAGTAAATGTATCAGCTATTCCACAATCAACACACCAGTAAATGTATCAGCTATTCCACAATCAACACACCAGTAAATGTATCAGCTATTCTGACATCAACACACCAGTAAATGTATCAGCTATTCTGACATCAACACACCAGTAAATGTATCAGCTATTCCACAATCAACACACCAGTAAATGTATCAGCTATTCCACAATCAACACACCAGTAAATGTATCAGCTATTCCACAATCAACACACCAGTAAATGTATCAGCTATTCCACAATCAACACACCAGTAAATGTATCAGCTATTCCACAATCAACACACCAGTAAATGTATCAGCTATTCCACAATCAACACACCAGTAAATGTATCAGCTATTCCACAATCAACACACCAGTAAATGTATCAGCTATTCCACAATCAACACACCAGTAAATGTATCAGCTATTCCACAATCAACACACCAGTAAATGTATCAGCTATTCCTACATCAACACACCAGTAAATGTATCAGCTATTCCACAATCAACACACCAGTAAATGTATCAGCTATTCCACAATCAACACACCAGTAAATGTATCAGCTATTCCACAATCAACACACCAGTAAATGTATCAGCTATTCCACAATCAACACACCAGTAAATGTATCAGCTATTCCACAATCAACACACCAGTAAATGTATCAGCTATTCCACAATCAACACACCAGTAAATGTATCAGCTATTCCACAATCAACACACCAGTAAATGTATCAGCTATTCCACAATCAACACACCAGTAAATGTATCAGCTATTCTGACAATCAACACACCAGTAAATGTATCAGCTATTCCTACAATCAACACACCAGTAAATGTATCAGCTATTCCACAATCAACACACCAGTAAATGTATCAGCTATTCCACAATCAACACACCAGTAAATGTATCAGCTATTCCACAATCAACACACCAGTAAATGTATCAGCTATTCCACATCAACACACCAGTAAATGTATCAGCTATTCCACAATCAACACACCAGTAAATGTATCAGCTATTCCACAATCAACACACCAGTAAATGTATCAG
>JACEFZ010004884.1:70000-102595 GCA_014155875.1 Cepaea nemoralis | reverse complement strand
TTTGGGTATTCTTTCTTTTCTTATACGCGGCCATTGACGCCCATCATGTGAAGTCAACCCACTTGTTCAAATTTCCCGACAAAAGGGAAAATTTAAAACTACTTTCGGTCTTCCTGTCTATAATTTTACCGTCTGCCATCCTATTTCCTAGCTAAGGGAGATATTTTACTAAAAGATAAAAGCGTTAAGAAGAGAATAAACGGTATATTAAGCAAACTCTTTTCGGTTCCCAGATACGGAATGACATTTTATTGTGCACAGTATGCAAAGGAGTTCTTAATATCTTGTTGCCATTTGTTCAAGAATGCCAGACGTCCGTTCCACTACCTCCCCCTCCCCCTACCCAGATCAGAGGGGAGGGAGTATCAGTTAAAATTTAGTTGCATATTCTTTCAGGATGTCGCAGTCCACCCCACAATTGTTTGGCTGTTTGTGATTTCTTGGCAAGTTTACATTCAGTAGTTTGCCATTGGTTTTTGATCGACCGACATTTATACCTATGTATAAAAACCAACAAAGTTAATGACGTTATTTTTGGGACAAGTGCAGCAATTCAGATATCTAGGCACATGGATAACATTATACGGAGGATGTATCACATATAGGACAAGAAAAAACTGCATTTTATCAAATGAAGAACATTTTGTTCAATAATTCATTTCCTTTAACTTAGAAAAAGAATTCTTGCGTTTTATATAGAACCAATATTAACATACGGCTGAGAATCCTGGACATGTAGTAAACAGGCGAAATATTCCCAGAAAGTCCTAGAGATGTGGTTTTATAGAAGATTGCTGAAAATTAATTGGACAGCCAAAATGAGCAATCTGGACATTTAATAGGAAGCTAACTCGCAAAGACAAATTATCACAAACATCAGAAAGAAGCCACCATCATCTTTTCGTCACATTATGAGAAGACACAAGCTGGAATATGTTGTGACAACCGGAACGATTTGCGCAAAGATAGACAGAGGAAGACAGCGTGAGAAGATTCTTGACAATCTTGTGTCATGGCACGGAAGGGAATCAACACATAAAACTGATCCATGTCGTCGGAGATCGCAATGTTTGGAAGCTCATTATCTCCCACACTAGCCGGCAAGGCACTGGATGATGATAATGAAAACCAACGCATTCGGACTGCTGCCAAATCGACCTCAGCTGTGTTTCGAACGCGGTGTTTGGGAATGCGATTTGCGTCAGTAAGGCTTTCACCACTGAGCGGTCATCATTAGTAGATAAAGAGAAATATCCTTTCACATGTCTTAATGCTCATTGGGCATATCATACTAGAACCATACTTTCATAGTCCAATCAGAGCTCGGTGGGTGATATTGTAAATAGCACACCAGCAGACTTTATTTCCAAGACATTTTCTAGCAGGCGTGGTCTCGAGTTCGCCTATGGTGTCTGCCTCGAGTGCTGGAGGTCCCGGGTTCAAGCCCCGGTGAGGAGCGGGATCTTTTCACGTGGACTTCTAGTAACAAAATTTCCCCTGGTCTCTGGGTAGTGAGATCGGAGGGCCGTGTGTATTGTTGCGCACGTAAAAAATCCTTTGGCAGTTGGAAATCCAAAAAGAGTAGCCTAACGGTGCTGCCCGGGGCAAAATTTTGAGGTAAAAATCTACCGAAAGTATTTCAGGATCCTCAGCCGGTGCTACGGAGTTCGTGCTACTGAGCTGAGTTTCTCCAAACTCAGGTTTGAGTTAAGGAGGAGAACGGAGCACTTATGGGTTACACTCGTGTGCCGTGATGTTGATCCATAGACTAAACTAAACTAGACATTTCCTAGCAATCAGTTTATTCTGAGTCGGCGCCCTACCTCTGAAGTCGGAGTGGGTTTGCCTGATGGGACACTGTTAATAGGGAAAGATAACCCACACGCTTGAGTTCAAAGCGAGCGAGCGCAAAAAAAAAAAAAAAAAAATCTCGGGTCGACCTGGGAAACCATTTTTCCCCACAACATTTTTTTTTTGAAAAATCCTTTCCTGATGTGCATTCAGGCGCACGATGGGCTACCAAGGGAGCGGATCGCCACTACGCTCCTGTGACACGGGCGAAAAGGGAGAAAAATGGGGAGGTGGTGTGGGAGAGTTATATAACATCCTTTTATTATATTTGCAACATCTACACAGTCCTTAACTAATTGCAATTTTGTGTGTGTGTACAAGCCAGAGAAAAACCTAGTCAGGTCTGAGCTACCTCAGTCCGACCACGTCTCCATGTTGAAATTCCGTTTATATTCTGGAGTGCCTCTCTTTCTGCCTTCAAGTTTTCCCCTCATTATAGGTTTCTATACATTGTTATTTCGTTTAATATGATCAGAATACCTCGATATTCTCAATTTTCATTATTTCACAGAAGCCTCTTTCATATAGAATTGTTTCAGAGATATTTTATTTATTTAATTTCTTTTTAAATCCAAGAAAGTCATTCGTCTTCTGAAGATCTACGTTTCTAGAGATTGAATTGTTTGCTCCATATTTTTGTCCTTCTCATTCTTCTTCTTCTCCTCCACTCCTCCCCCCGCCCCTCCCCTGCTGCAGCTGAAGAAGAATATTCAAATATTCAGGTACCGACTGTGTATTGATTGAGACAATCCTCTTCTTCTTTCGTTCCGTTGAAAAAAAAAAAAAAAAGGTCTAAATCTGCATTGTTGTCTCGTGTATACATTTCACCCGGATAAGTAAAGTCTTGTCTGAGACAGAAGACTTAGACTTAGACCTATAGTATTCAAACGAGAATATTGACCTCACCGAGTTTAGCAGTCACATCAGGCAATATATCTAAACAGTTAACAATACAATGAATGTGAAATGCAATGCGAGGATTAAATAAAGCTACAAGTCTTGTCAATAAAAGCCCGTTGTTATAGATTGTTCACGTCTCGCAGCATCAATCAGCGTGATAGCGATCTGCTACTGCTACTACTATTACGTGTGTAATCGTTTGTGTGGCAAATACGGCACGTGCAGTATGCTAATCAATGGTATAGTTATGTTAAGGTTTATGTCCCATAATCGACAAGATATATATATATATATATAGTATAGTATATATATATATATATGAGATATATATATATATAGTATATATGTGTGTGTGCGTGTATGGTGTGTGTGTGTGTGCATGTTTTATAAGCTTGTATGTTGGTTGTTCTCCTCCTCCTCATCCTCCTCCCTTCCTCCTCCTCCTTCTTCTTCTTCTTCTTCTTCTTCTTCTTCTTCTTCTCTTCTTCTTTCTCTTCTTCGTCTTCTTCTTCTTCTTCTTCTTCTTCTTCTTCTTCTTTCGTTCTTCTTCTTCTTCTTTCTTCTTCTTCTCTTCTTTCTCTTCTCTTCTTCTTCTTCGTCGCCGCCTTCTTCTTCTTCCCTCCTCCTCCTCCTCCTGCTCCACCACCACCACTACCTTCTTCTCATTCCTCAAACAGTTTATTCGTGAATAAGCAGCAAAGAATATATTAATAATAAATTGCGGTCTACGTGATGATATCAGTTACTAATCCCGGTTTGTTATTAAATGGAAAAAACATGCGCCAACATATACTTTCTCTCCGTTCTACCTGCATATGACACTTTCCCGAATCTGCCATTTTACAATCTCCATTGTTTAGTTGCTGTCGTCTGTGGCGATGTGCTAGGGAAAGTGTTTCGCAATCCCGTATACCGCACTCGAAACCAGCTGCCGAAGTTTTGGAAACAGACCACCTTTGTGTTGATTTTTAACAATAGGATGAGCATCAGTCGACCAGAAAGAAATGGCAAATTACTGATCGTAAAATTGCCTTGTACATCACAAACAGCATTAAAAATGCCGTGGATGAATGCCACGTCTTGTAAAATGACATGCATATAGCTAAAAATTTCAGTTTATCAGCAGTTGTCCACAGATTCTTGAAGGGGTACCAAGGCAATTTACGACTGTTCCCACTCAGAGCCCGAAGAATGATGCTGGTTCACTTCTGTGCTTTGGTAACATCATGATCTTTCTATTAGCCTGGTGGATACTCTGCTTCGCACTTGTCCAGGTAGTTGCTTTCCATACACCCCATAGTCCCATATTAGGGTATGTCAGCGGGTGGAAGTAGTAGTCTTCTAATTTCTTTGCCACTTTACCGGCTTGGCCATTACCCGGCATGTTGCAAAGACGTGTTATTCACTATACCACAACACTTTTGGCTGGTTAAATGCCATTAGAAACAGATACTGAATCATAATGAAGCCAAGGTGGCGTAGTTCTAAGCTCTAGCCTGCCGGCCTATGGACATGAGTTCGAATTCACATCAAGACGGAGATCTTAAATTGGCTTCGACTTCCAGGTTGACTAAGTCTAAAATGGGAACCATAAAATACCTTGGGACGTTAAGGTTGCCGGTATGATCTTGACCACATCACATAAGGAGCGTCGATTTGTCTACAGAAATTACGGATCTAGCCCGAAATACGTAGCATAAATACCCAATATTCATGACGTAGTGAGAAAGTGTCAAATAAATTAGTTGCTTATTCTTTACAGGACATCACAGTCAACTCTAACCTTTTTTGACTCTGTGGTTTCTTGGCAAGTTTACGTTTAGTAGTTTGCCATTGCTTTCTGAACGACCGGCACCCATACCATTGTATGAAAACCAGCGCAAGACGGTCTGCTGCCAAATCGCTCGCAGCTGTGTTTCGAATGCAGTATGCGGGATTACAAACTGCGTTTGTAACATCTTTGCAACAGCGAACTGTCCAAGAAGGAAGGCTGTACATGAGGTGCCTGAGAGCCTATGCTCCAACATGGAATAAAGGACAGAATGAATGAACGAACGGATGAATGAACGAACGGACGAACGAACGACAAACTTTATTTTCAAAGGGTTAAGAATTGGGCGCGCAAGGCCCGTCTGGCATTCTGCCCTTCTTATCTTTCTCCTCTCATAATTATTTCATTCATGCATCACTTATGAAGCTAATCTTAGACAACAAAAGAACAATATGCATAAAGATACATGCCATACGCTACACTATACAATGACTGGACAGACAACAAAAGAACAATATGCATGAAGATACATACCATACGCTACACTATACAATGACTGGACAGACAACAAAAGAACAATATGCATGAAGATACATACCATACGCTACACTATACAATGACTGGACAGACAACAAAAGAACAATATGCATGAAGATACATACCATACGCTACACTATACAATGAGTGGACAGACAACAAAAGAACAATATGCATGAAGATACATACCATACGCTACATTATACAATGAGTGGACAGACAACAAAAGAACAATATGCATGAAGATACATACCATACGCTACACTATACAATGAGTGGACAGACAACAAAAGAACAATATGCATGAAGATACATACCATACGCTACACTATACAATGAGTGGACATTCTTCTCCTAAACGTCACTACTGGCGTTGTCCATCCCGTTGCGCTGGTCCGGGTTCGGGTGGTCAAGATTGGTCCTATTGTTATTGCTTGTGGTAAGTGCCTTGAGTGGTTGCGCATTTTCCAGGAATTTGCTGCTACTTCGTTTGTAGGCGCTGTATGAAGTACTGTCCAAGCGAGACGGGTCACTGATATGATGACCACTGTGTATGTAGGTTTGTGATGTGCGGGACATGCTGCTGCCCGCAGGACGCCGTCTCATGTGTCTTCTACATCGAATGGCATCCAAAAACCGCCGGCGAAAACTGGACATACTGAAAAAAAATAAGAAAAAAATAAATAAATGCAAATGAAGGTTGAAGTGTCATCAGGCCAAACATAAATAAATAAATAAATAAATAAATCTATATCTATATATCTATAGCATTTCTATGCCTACCTAAATTCTATAACTTCTTCGGGGTACTATTTGTGTATAGTGTTTCAGAAAGAATATCGGTATTGTAATCGTGTATAGTTTTGACAATAATTAACTTATAAATGCTTCACTTGCAACAAAGGTTGTGTGTTAGGCTACATAAACAACAAACAGCTGAGCTACATGAAATACTAACTTCTGGGCTACACCTAACGATAACCGCTAACTGCTGAGCTACAAACATAATAAAACAACTATACCATGAAGTAGATAAAATAGAAACGGCTGAGCAACCCACACCACAAAGGACACACGTACATGCACCACAGTATGGCTTTGGGAGTCGATGCAACCACATGCAATAAGTACTACAGAATTCTCTGTGAAAACTGCGTAATGCTAGCTATAGCAGTTCCCGCTTCTTCTTCTTCTTCTTCAGCGTTCCGAGCCATTGAGGTTCTTTGCTGCAGATGCAATCCGTCTCCATTCGTCTCTCTGGTGGACCTTCTCTTGCCAGTCGTAGATTCCAAGTGCTTGTAGGTCTGCATATATATATTATCTCTCCACCGTCTTCTTGGTCTACCTCGGGGTCTACGGTCATTTATTTCCTGAGTGTAAGCGAGTTTTGTTTCCCTATTGTCTTCCATTCTTTCTATATGCCCCTGCCATTGTAGTCTATTAGCCTTCATGATACCAGTGATTAGCGGGGACTTTAACAGATCATACATGTCTTTGTTACGAGAAACATAGTGTGTAGATGCTACGTAGAACCTGTACTTTTGATTGATGTGAAGTGTGGACAATGAGCAAACAATATGGAAAAACATCTGGCTGGTGGCTGTGGAAATGTGGTTTCTGAGGAAAATGCAAAGAATACATCGGAGAGACATAAAAATAAGTGACCAAGTCCTAGAAGAAACAAATAAAAACCGTTAACTGATTAGAGAAGTTAGACATAGACAGTTATAATTGTTTGGACACGTTATCAGAAGAAATACATTGGGAAACTTGGTGACAACTAGCAAGAGAAGAGAACAAGGGGAGGGCAGAAAAGTAAATACCTGGATGGCGTGGCCACGTGGCATAATCGAGACAAGAATACAGAGCTGATCCACAACGCTGGTGATCGAGTGAGATGGCGAAACATGACCACCAACGCTTATCGGCATGGCACATGATGATGATGATTACCAGTGTCCTTCACCATCAGGCAAACCCATTCCTGCGTGTAAGCACTTGTAATTTACCTCCCCAAGTCAAGGACATGAGTCAACATTTCAGTGCAACTGACCGATTCAGGGGTTGAACCCCATACCTTGGCATCAGCACACCGAATGTTTAAGAACCTTTGATCTATTAAGCCATGATTACCTCCTACCGAAAGTTTCAAACCAAGACCATATTCCCAGTGTGGCTGGATATGTTAACTGGAATGTTGTACCTTTCCAATGGCCTGATTATTAATATGCCACATTTCATAAAGTCCAAGGTGTGACACTTCATTCATGTATTAGGTTATATAAACTCGTAGACTAGTGTCGAAGTTGTCTTATCATGTTCCTCCATTGTCTCCATGTCTCCGGGAATCTCTTCAGCCCAGCTTGCTTGTTTGTCTATGTGGTGTGGTTTTCCTACAATGTTGGCTCTTGTTCTGCATTCAACCTGTAGTATTTTCAGTAACAGACCTCTATTGTCACATTGTGACCTAGTAAATGTATATTTCCTTTTGTTGTTGGTATGATGTCCGCTAGTTGTCTATTTTCCTCATCGTCTTTACACATTTATTCATTTGATCTCTTTGCAGCGCAGTTTATTATTTGCATCCTGCGATAACACCACTTCTCAAAAGCTTACAAATTAGCAATGAGCTTAAAAAGAAGAGAACCACAAGTGGCTGAGCTATATGAAACAAGCACACAATACTACCGGCCTAACTACCCGAACAACTAAAAATTGAAAACTCCGAACAACTATGACAGCACTACCGTAACCAAACGCATATAAGAAACTGAATCTGTAGAAAGCTAGACTAACCGAACCACATACACAGACGCTGAAAATGAAATTGGTGGAACTGCAGTAAGCTGTATAAATACAATGAGTGAACGAAAACGAATGGGGGAACTGCAGTAAAGCTGTAGAAATACAATGAGTGAACGAAAACGAGAGGTTGGAATGCAGTAAAGCTGTAGAGATACATCAATGAGTGAATGAAAACGAGAGGTTGAATGCAGTAAAGCTGTAGAGATACAATCAATGAGTGAATGAAACGAAGGGTGTAACTGCATTAAAGCAGTAGAAATACAATGAGTGAACGAATACGAGGGTAGAACGAATGAACGAACGAACAAACTTTATTTTCAAAGGGTTAAACAAACACCCCACGCCCCCCCCCCCCCCCCCAAAAAAAAAATAAAAAAATAAAAAAAGATTTGGCAGGCCCGTCTGACATTCTGGCCTCCTTTCGCTTTCCTCTCATACGTTATTTCATTCAACATCACTTATGAAGCTAATCTTAGATAACAAAAGAACAATATGCATTGAAACGCATGGAAAATAATCAATAATAAATAATTCACTAAGACGTTTTTTAACATGGCCTTTATAAATACCTAAGGAAGGTGTAACGTACCATACATATAGCAATGTTTACAAAAACGAGGTATGAAACTGCAGTAAAGATGTAGAAACACAATGAGGGAACGAAAACGAGGGATGGAACTGGTCAGCTTTACAAGAGCACAATCACAAGAAATAAAATGGACGTTGCAGCTAGAACCTTCGTCAGCACATAAACAAAAAACTACACTAATACAAATATTAAATTTACAGAAGTTACTTAACTAATGTTAATAAACCCCGATGGTCGAAATAGGTACTTAATTTTCCATTTTGAAAAAGGTGCCGTGAATTTCTCTGTCGAAAGTGCGTGATAATGACTATAACTTGTCTCGATGGCTGTTTGGTTACCGAAAGCGTTAGACTAATACCATATTTCCAAGATGGCTGAACAGCATGTTGACTGAAATGTTGTACGTTTCCTATAGGCTGATTAATTTATTGATATGTCACATTTCATAAAGCTACAAGTTATAGTGTGTATAGCTGGGCTACGATATTCAGGGCACGAATGCAATTTTTCAGAGACTCCCGGGAGTCGTCGCTGGAACTATGGAGTTCGTGCATTGTGTGACGCTTACATCAGGCCGCTATGTGAAAAGAAACCCGATCCATATAGGATAAAACCCGGTGCAATAAAGTCGATCCTCTTACTTTGAACCCGTGTGTAAAGTGTTGTCACATAAAAACTGTAAGTTATTTAAATGTTACATGAACTTTTACTTTGTGTTGTCCCTTAGGCTCTCTGTGATGTGTAACCTCTGTATGTATGTAGTCATTTCCCTTCTGACTTCTTTGAAACATTTTCCATCCTTATTAATTATGCAGCCAAACCAGTATTAAAAGTTTATGACATTGCCCAATTCTTAATTGTAATTTGTGGTCTACATGTAATTTCGTCTGTCGGCATCATTATATCATTCTTTTTGTTGTTGTATTTTAATTTGAAAAAAAAAAAAGATTTTGTTAAAAGAGTTGAGAGTGACATAGACAGAGAAAGAAGTAGCAAGCGCGGTAAAGATAAACACAAAGATACACATTTCTGTGAATGTCGTATTCATACACTGACGAAACAGCACAATGAGAGTACTATAGTTTGATCATCTCATTCCCCAATCCTGAACCATCTTGTGAGATCTCCAGAACGTACTTCTTACATGTTTGTGTTGATAGTTTCAGATATTCCTTCAATCCATCCGTTGCAGAGGCAGTCTCTTGCTCAGTTCCTTTTGGACCTATCTGACGAAGCTCTTTGTGGTGCAACGTCTTCTAACAATTTTGTTACATAACTAAGCTATTTGCTTCGCCGTATTCTTTTAATATAATACAATGCTGGTGTTATTGGCTTTCTTTTCAGATATCATGGCTTCTGATTTCTTGCTGCATTCAGCAGTAATTAATGACAATGCAATATAACAATTTCAGAGTCTCTGTCATCAGTCAGTGTCGTCATAATTATTTTATAATTTGCTATTTGTTTCTAAAGAATATGCATTTTCGTGATTGATAGTATAACTGTTGTGATAATCTTGTTTATAATGCATGATGTTAAAGTACTTTACAGACGACTGTTTACACATTTAGCGAGGCACATCTTATAATATGTTAACTACCAACTGAGAGTAAAAAAGAAAATAAATTAGTATATTTGTTTGCTTCTGTCTGCCTGCCTTTCAGCCTGTCTGTTTACCCATTTATCTATCTATGTGTTCGTCCGTCTGTCTGTCTCTCTGTCGATATTTGGCCATCTGCCTGTCTATTTAACTGTACATATTTCTGTCTGTCAGTCCATCTTTATATTTGCATGCTTGTCTGTCTCTGTCTTTCTTTAACACAGGCACGCACGCGCACACACACACACGCGCGCACACACACACACACACACACACACACACACACACCTATTATCAATAACATAGACACTCTTACCTGAGGAAATACAGATAGAAATTCACAGCGTGATTCGCATCAGCAAGCAGGTGAACTAGTCTGGACGTGAACAAGTATTTGACGTGTTCATAAGACGGTTCCTCGAAAACCCACGCCTTCTTGGCGAAGTACAAGACAGCGCCCGGCAAAGTGAGCAGAAGAAACACAACGCTGACCACGATCAACATAACGGTTATCTGTCGTTGATCCCGTGCTTTACGTCCCCCTTGATCGAACGCATTGGTCAGATGCCGCTGCGCCTTTCTAGCCCGTTTGATATTTGTAATGATCAGCACATTTCCAACCAGAATGAACAGACACGGCAGTACAGCTGAGTAGAACCCCTCGACCCAATAAAAGATGCTCACGAGGAATGTTCGGTATTCAGATTTGATCTCGCACCAATAACCATAGTCCGACTGATGGTGTTCAGTAAATGACCAGAAAAAGAAGAGGTAAACTGCCGAAGTGGTAATTGCCAAACACGCCAGAACTATGAATGCCTTGCGACGTGTGTATATCCGTCCAACACGAAGGGGAAACCAAACAGCCAGGAAACGTTCTGTAGTCATTGCAACAACAACCCAATTGGCGTAACAAGTGGAAAACTGTTGAATGAACATGATAAAGGCACACCCTGGCACAGTCAGCTGAACGCGATGAGCGGAAACTTGCGAGTAAATCACCTTGGCAACGATCGCCACCGTGTCTGTCAGGGCCAGGATGGCCACATGTGCCTGAAATAGAATAAACACGGCAAAGTTATAACACACAAACTGGGTAGGGTGTTTTAATTAAAAGACAGCATTGATAAACACCATCAATATAATGTGCCCTGCCAAACGGCATTGGCATTTATGTCTCTCCACAGATCTCGACCCTATGTGTTCTGCATTCACACTGTTGATTATATTCCTCCATTTCATTATCTCAATCTATTCATCATCATGTCTCTCGTTCAGTCTCTGTCTCTTTTCCCACTGATCTTTTCAGTTGTCACGATGTTTGCCCATGCCTCTCTGTGATATACTTTATTTTCACAAACTTAACATGCTGTAATTTCCCGTCGACAATCGGAGCCTGAACACTGCAACAGGATTGTTTGTTCCACACTTGTACGATCCAAGATTTAATATACCCATTGGCAATGAAAAACGTGAACCGGAAAAGGCACCGTATAAATAGCAGCACGCAAAGCGACATGGCCTGTTTGTTCATCAGCCAGCATGAGACATAAGACCTGAAACAGCGGAAGGAGTGAGAGAGTTTCAAAATTCACGAGAAAAGAAAATCCTCAGCCTACGACATCGCTTGTGAGAAATTGCATCTCATTCAGATCATGAAACGTGTCGACATGTTGAAGTAATTCTGATAAATAAGGTAAACACCATATTTAATTTATTTTAAATCGTAGATTAGTGTGAGTCTTTTCCCAGAAGAAGAGTTGGTAAGTCGACTTGTTGAACACGTGTGGTGAGTTCTTAAGAAGTTAATTATAATATATTTAATTGTTATAGTTTATAGATAAACTATTCATTAAGGATAACCATAGTGAGTTTTATTTTCTCCCAAATTAAACAAATGATGTAATGTATAAGCATTAGTCCAAGTTGTACATTTATTTCTTAAGCAACTCAATCTACAATGATTTAGAATGGTGAGTTCTTAAGAAATTAATCTAGTAGAAACTAAATAATATTATACTCAGTTATCATAGTCATAAGATAAACTGTACATTAGGAGAAAACTACAGTGTTTTATTTTCTCCCAGCTAAACAACTTAGTTAATGTATAAAACATTAGACACATGTTATACATTTTATTTCTTAAGCATGAAACTCAATCTACAATGAATTAGAGTGGTAACTTAAGACTTAAGAAAACTCAGAATTCTTAGTGCAGTGGTAAGGACATATGGTACATGTGCCACTGGTAAGATTTAAAACTAGTTTACCTGTGCCAGCACTGATAGAGAAATTAGTGTAATGTGTATAGTCAAGTAGATTTGAGCACATTAGTCAGTAGATTTACTTTTTGACATGAGCACATGGACAAACAAATAGTTTTCTTGTAATTCATGAACACATGAGAACCAAATAGATTCTACAGGGATCATAATTTTGTGTGTTGAGTTAAAGCACCCAATTGGTGAGGCAAATGTATTTCAATGTTGGCAACCATGGGGAATAATAATATTTGTGCCACATAATAGTGCGTAATCAACTGCCATGCAAGAATTATTATAATTCATAATGCCTGAATGTGAATTAGAGTATATCACATAAATTGTATGTATTTGATGAGAGCATGTGGTGACTCATGAATTTCATGTTGCTAAATCCTGGGTGAATTTCATAAGTGTGCCTAATGATCACATGTCTATGTCATTGAAGAGCATGCTTGTGTCATGTGTGTTTCATCATTGTTAAACAGATGTGAATGTATTCTGTGTAAAGCACCTACATAGGCATAATTGTCATTCCTACAGATATGTGTATGATGAGTGATTGTGAAAGGAGATATTTCATTGTGATATCAACGACGGTAAACATTTTAAGTTATCATTGGGAAATCACATACGTATAATTACCCACCTTACATGTCAGTATGAAGGATGTGTGATGAATGATTCCTATATGATCACCCATACCAATATGAATGTGTCTATAATCTGAGTGAAATGATCATCCATACATATGAATGATGTCTGAGATGAGCGAATTGACCCCACATGCAAAGATGGATATGTTGACTGATGCATGAGGAGTTTGAGTGAGTGAGTGAAGTTACAGGCTGAGAGAGAGGGAGTATAGGCCAACAGTCAATCTCAGGATAGCCGGCAACTTTGATGTGTAATGCCATGACTATCACCAGAGAACTGGTTCGGCGTAACCCATAAACTAAATAATAATTTAGTACACTCCGGCGCATAACAACACTTTGTATAAAATATCATTCATGCTATAATCATCTAGTTTGTGCGCTAAGCACGACACAACCAATATCATACATTACGCATACTACCAGCATCTGTGTTTGTAATTTAAGCAACATCTCACTTTGTAGTTCATGTCACTCCTGTTAACACATATGGTCTAGTGTAATGATAATAATGTACTACAAGGATGATTATGATGTGATAATGATAGAATGATGTAATGATTATAATGACCACGATGATGATAATAATGATAATAATGTAATCATGATGATGATGTAATAATTATAATGAGCATGAGAATAATGATAATAATTGTAATTACAATGATATGAGGAAACCTTGATGATGTTTATGATGATAATAAATATTACATCCATGAGAATGGAAGACAACTTCTCACTTAAAGCATTCAATTAAGAAGAATACACTCGAAGGCTATACAAGAATAATACCATAATGTGCTTATATTGTTTATAAGCAAATACTCATTGAAATGGGAAATGATTTTTAATGTGTGAGACCATTTTTCTTGAATAGAAAAAGATGAAGAAGAGAATTAACTAGGTACAGAATGGGATGGGAAACATAGTTGTCAATTCCAAATCAATCAAGGTATTACTTAACCGGTAGACCTGAGGACAGGCATAGGTGAAGATGAAACTGCACATCTGCTAGTCTAAAACCTTGAACACCATATAATGGAAGATAGAATGGAGAGCAACCAATTATGTTGTGGATAACTATTTGAGAGCACCAAGACTCTTTACCTTCCACTGTTTATTTTCCTAGGATCACAATTCTTTTAGGTATTTTCTTTGTGATGTTCTTGAGAAAAATATAGAACATTTCAGTTCTGATGTTCATATTGCTGATATTTTTAGATTTATGATGGATGCTAAAATTTCAGGTAGTGGTCATTATCCAGACCTGACTTTGTGAATGCAGCACTTTGTGAAAGTAGTTGTAGCAGCTTGACTGAATGCAGTAGCCACTTAACTGAGTGAGGCAGCTGAGATAGTGAGGCCAAATACTATTCCACAGCAACTTCCTGCGAATTTTCACCACCTTTCCAGGACAGGTATTAAATATCCGTTTTCCTAGGTATAGGTGGAAGAAACACAGTGAGCCAAAAGATTAAATAAAACCGGGGGAAAAAATAAAAGAACTCTCCAGAATATTCTACACTGACTGAATGCTACCGAGATCCAAGAACTGGATGGGAAACCAACCAGGGTGTACCCAGTTTCTTTCCACAGATTAGGCCAGCAGAAGAGGCCCAATATTTATAATTAAGAACGGGTGCAACTCTGAGGACCATGTATGATACAGTGGCACAGCCAGGAGATAGATAATTAGTCAGAGATAAATATGTAAATAATCTTGTAATTGTACTGCATTGATTGTTGTATGTTATTACATGTATATGCAGCAACTTCATTTATATAGATATAATAAATGATGAAAATTACGGGTTATTTTCTCTTTTGAGAGTTCTCTTGTCATAGTAAAATTATTGTAAGTAATTACCCTAGATTAATTAATTAGTTGGTAGAGGAGTGGCAAGGAACCATACATAAGGACATTTGGGATAGTCAGTAAACATTTAATGTTTTCCTTGAGGTATTCCTTTTTTCTCCAAAACTCTATTTAATGGTCTCAAATCATTAAGCCAGTGACAGCTAAATTAATTTTAACGGGCAGGATCACATTGAGAAAGAGGAACTCTGGATCCTTGATCTCTTTGGGGTTGAGCCATCAACTATTTATCCGACACTCTCTTCTCATAACATAACCAAAAAATGCTCTATGTCTCTTTTTCATAGTTGTATATAACGTTTTACTTAAATTAGCCTCTTCCAGGTGATTGCTGTTCTTTATTCTGGCAGTCCAATGTGTTCGCAGCATTTGTCTTAGGAACAGCACTCCCATAAGCTCTTCCTAATTTATGCAGTCACGTTCTAAGATTCAGTCTTACAGCACAACCTCCTCTATATTTTGGTGTTATTGTTTGATTTTTTTTTTCGCGCTAATTAACTGCTTAATTAAAGCTAATGTAGATCTTTTCATTAAATGGAAGCACAGAAAGAGGGCGACCATGTAAACGATGGACAGAGGGAATAGCGGAGTCCATGGGAATCTCGATACATGAAACCCATAAACCGTTACTTTCCCGCTGGTTTTACTTTACCTCGACACTGCAAGGTGCAAGAGGAATAAGATGAGATAATGAGATGAATAATGTGTCATCAGCATTGCGTAACTTGTCTATATTATAAGTCCAACTCGTATTCATACCTTATCTCTTTGAAACATACAATGGTGTTAAACTTCTTCTTGTTGTAGTCCATGACGTGTGGTGTTAGTAATCGTGTTTGTCAACAGCCATCTATATCTCAGTTGTGTCCTGCCAATCATTTCTGATTCTAACGTCCCTCCATGTCACTATGTCAGATTATCCAGCATCTTCATTCTCAATCTACCCTTGCCTTTTCAAGCTTCGAACCTTCCCGTTTTGACGACATACTCTATCTAGTCTCCTCTCATTACATTCCCAAAGAAAGTGGATTGTCTTCTTCAGATGCGAGCAAGTTAGCTTCTTTCAAGATATCTTCAAAGCTCTGTTTTTATGTCCTTGGTACTCTCATCATTCTTCTACAAAACCACAACCCAGCAGGTGCCACATAATTGTCCACACGCCTGTTTACGGTCCATAATTCGCCCCAGTGCATCAAAATTGACTCCCTACAGCTCTTAAGAACTGTATCCCTCACTTTGACTGACCAAGATATATTGCAGAGAATATTCTCCATCTTGTGAAATGCTGTATATGCATGCGATATTCTACATTTTAATTCTTTAATTCATATTCCACCTGCAGTTATTAACGTACCCAAATACGTAAACACATTCACACCTGTTTCATTCTCTTTCATGTTGCATTTGGACAGACATTTGTTCTTTATAGTAACCATTATTTCATGTCATACAACCAATGCATACTTTATAATAACATTACTTGACGCTATACAATCAATTCAGACTAGGTTTAGCGGTTTTATGCTGCGATCGGGATTTTGACTGTCAGATATGATTTTCTATTTACCCTCCCATCTTTCCTACCGTCTTTCTTTGCTCGTTGATAAAATGTGTGTGCTAAAGCTCTATCATTCCTTTATCGAAAGCACCCTTTTTTCACGCCTTAAAGCGCATTGGGTATATTGTTCTAGCCTCATATTAGCTCAGGTGATATAGTTAATAAAGGATGATGCAGGTCAATATCACGTTGGCCCTTTACGTCCCGTGAATATTTCCTAGCGCCGATAATAATTAATATGCTATGTCGACCTGGAAACCCACTTCAAGTTGAAATAAATCCAAATCTCCTTGGGGATTCGAACTCGTTACCTCCGGACCAGTGCTAGACACGGGGCATCTGAACTGCTGTAGCTTGCTGCATTTACTATACTTGTCTTAAAATACATTTATTTATGAATGCTTAAAGGCCACAGTTTGAGGCCCTTATATGCAAGCGTTCAAGATGGGATAACATAAACATAATTATTTGTTCCATTTTTCCTGGTTTTATAGGTGAAATGCCTCTTTTATTACAACATACGGCACACATATACCTGTGGAAACTGGAAATAATGAACCCTTCATTCAACTTTAACATAACATATAAACAAAGTAAGATAAACCCTGCAAGAAGCAGCTAGAATTAATTAACAACTACTTGGATAGCAATCGTTCACCTAACAGGCACTTGGAATCCATCCAAAGGCCTGTCCTATGTAGAACCTTCCTTTAAAAGCGTCTTTCGAAATGTCTCTTTATCAAGAACCAGATGGCCTGTCTCTGTTGCTGTCATGTCTAAATTATCTACAACATCCAGAATCCATCTATAGGGTGGCTTCTTGCTCTTTACCTCCCCAGTAAACTTCCCTCCATAAATGTCTTTTCTAGACTTTAATGTCGATTATTAGTTGCATATCCTTTACAGGACGTGGCAGTCAACGCCCAGCCTTCTTTGCTGTTCATGATCTCTTGGTAAGTAGTTTGCCTTTACCTTCTGAACGACCGGCACCCATACCACTACATTAAAATCCAATGCAACGCGATCTGCTGCCAAATCGCCCGCAGCGGTGTTTCGAATGCAGTATGCGGGATTATGAACTGCGTCCGTAATCCCTTTGCCACGGAGCCGGCCTAATGTGATTTACATGTCCAAAATACTTCATTTTATTCATTTGATTCTGTGTTAATACCCAGTGTTCTTTAACAATGATGTCTTGTTGGCGAGATCTGTTAGTGTGTCTTTCCGTCCAATGCGTTTCTATGATAATTCTTTTACAGAACAGAAACATCTTCATGGCTTGGGGAAAATGGTGAGACCAGGAGTGATCAGAGGTTCTGGCTGACGCTCAGTACTTCGAGGCAAGGCCAGGCGGACACAAAATCATACTGCAAGTGGGACCATTTTTTCTGGGGTTCTTCGCTGGCTGTTGATGAGGACGTGGCGCGTATGGGCATGTTCCGAGTGATGTGAGGTCTACTGAACTAAATAACACTTATGATAGACAGCATAAAGTAACAACTGTCTATAGCAGAAGGAAATAATGTTTTAATTACGCATATGTGGTGAACTCCAATCAACGAATCCTAAACAGTAACAGAAAACAGAAAATAGAAGTAGGCGGTGACCATTACTAGAACACGATTACACTTATCCTAAAGCGACTGGACGGGAAATGTGGTTATGATGGAAACGCAGGGGTCAAGGGTCTAAAGGTCAATAACGATAGGAGGACTAGCACTATGTACTCAATACGCGTAAAAAGAGACCTTTACTATTTAAAAATAACCGTAGTCTCAAATCAGATACTGCCGTTAGAGTGTGAACAAACAGTCTTTCACATAGTGTAGGTCATGCCTTATGAGGTGGGTTGGTCAGTTCCCTTTAATGTTTACTTACCTTTGAAGATGAAACAGTGGACATTGACATGATAGTGAATATGCTGGCCACGTTGCCAGGCACGCCCAGCACCAGGTACAACCACAGGTACTCCGACATATACAATGTCACATTGTATAGGATGTAAGACTCGTAGTTGTAGCTGGGGAGACCAGAGGTAGAGGAGAATCAGCATTTGTACAGTTAGCAAGTGATTTACATCACATAAACAATCAGTGTTTGTGCAAGTGGAATATAATAAACTTCACGGTCATAAATCAGTCTATCATTCAAGCTGTCAGTTAGCCCGCCGGTTATTCCGTGCACCCGCCAACCCACTCAGCCTTTTGATCAGTTCATCATCCATTTAGCCATCCACCCACCAATCCATCCATCGATCCGTGCTTCTAGCCATCCATCACTCTTCTTTAATATTCCGTCTGCATGTCTGTCTGTTTGTCAGTCAGTCTGCTGCATGCATCTCTAAGTCCATGATTTCCTCTCTCATTCCCTTCCTGCACAAATCACGTACGTACCTACCTACTTAACTAACTAATTGCCTGCCTGGCCACTTGCCTACATACCTATTTATTTTCCAGTCTATTTGTTTATCTGCCTGCTTGTCTGTTTATCTGTATATTCAACCACGCGTCTGTATATCTGTCTAAATTGACAAATGACTATCTTTTGATCTAGATCGATTGACTAATTCATTCATGGTTAGAGTACTTCAAAGGCAATCACGATACACATTTGCCCATAACTGCTACTGGAGACAGATGGCCCGTGAGCTTACCAAAAGTGCATTGACGTTAGTCATTCATTCATTCAGTAGCATGTCCTTTGCAGAACCTCACTCCCATAACAACCTTCCGGAAATCTTCTCGAACACAAGCAAGATGTCCAGCGCCCGATAAACCAATATGAAGATCATCTGCCACATCCTGCACCCATCTTCGCTTTGGCCTTCCTCTTCCTCTCTTCCCACGCATAAGCCCCTCCATTATTGTTCTCTCCAAACTGTCATGACGTTTCAAGTGACCAAAATATTTTGATTTTCATTGTTTTATCGTCTTTAACAGTCAACCTTCTTCAATATTTAGCTCTTGAAGTGTAGATGCATTTGTTCTTTTCTTTACCCAAGATATTCTTAGAACCCGTCTATAACATTTGTATTCACAGGCATTTATGCGCTGTTCATCTTGTTTAGTAAGTGTCCAGGTCTCACAAGCGTATGTTGCAATGGGAAAGATGCAAGCTCTTAAAAATTTAATTTTTGTAGTTTTATCTGTCCCTCTCCATAATTTATTCAGTTGTTTTAGTCTTTGAAGAGCAATTGATAGTCGTCGTTTAATTTCTTTCATTGTGTCACTGTTGTTGGTAATCAATGACCCAAGGTATTCAAAATCTTTCACCGAACACAACAGCAACCACACATGCTGAGAAAAATTCACTCAAGGATTGCTCCGCTCGATGCACGAAACTCCGTAGCATCAGCGCAGATCTTGAGTAGAAACTCCTGGTTTTACATCCTGGCACACAAATTACACGCAAGAGATGAATAAATCCATCTCCTACGCGAGAAAGTTAACGATCACAAAACAACTCGACCGTCCGTCGCCATCTTGAAACCGTTAAAAGATTCAAAATCTTTCACCATCCTGGCCTAGCACAGGGATCACCATTATCTCCGGTACTGTTCAACGCCTACACAGTGAGAATCACTAGTGAGCAGATCACTGGACCTGGCAGGACATTGTCATATGCCGATGATGTTTTAGTGTATCGTCAGGGTAAGGATAGAGAGCAGGTTGCTGTGGAACTACAAACTAAACTCAATCGCATAAGTACTGGTGTGATGAAGCTGGGGCAATGGTCAACCCTTCAAAGGCAACAGTGACTTGGTTCTCGTTGAATAATCATATTGTCAACACTCCAACACCAACTGTAACGCTGTGTTCAGAGACGGTGGAAAGAACGCAGGCATTGAATTACCTGAGGATACGGTTTGATCGAAGCCTTGCTTATAATGAGCACATAGACCAGGTGATAACAAAGGCCGAGCGGGGTTTGGCTGCGATGCGGGTGATGGCGGCAGCAAACTGTGAGCAGCGCCATCTATGTCTTCTGTACGAGGGGCTGGTCATGTCTGTTTTTGAGTATGCAATGGTAATCCTGACTCTCAGCCCTAAGCAGATAGAAAGGATGGAAAGGATACAGAATGAAGCTATGCGCATTATTCTTGGATGTACAAGAGATACAGCATGCAGGGCGATGCGCTACTTTCTTGATTTTCCAACCATTGAAGAGAGAATACAAGTTTGCAGAGCACGCGCCTACCTCAGAGTTAACGCAAACACACAACATGCCATTGCATAGTGAAATTATGAAGGTGAAGGGCAGCAGGATTAAAAAGAGGACGGTCGTGGATGGGTCAAGCCGAAAACATTCTTCAACAGGTGTGTTCACTTGATGACTTAGAATCTGCCGAGGAGTGGGTACAAGTGCCAACAGATTTCTGCACATCCTTTTCAGTTTGCATCCAACTAGATAGAAAATGCAGACAAGAAAATCCTGGCTGTTGTGGAGGCTGAAGTACAAGCGTTGATTTTCGAGAATTCGCTAGACGGTGACGCGGTCATCTACACAGATGGGTCGGTCGTCCGACATGTGAGAAGCTCATGGGCCTTTACGGCTCGGGCCAGAGGGAGAATTGTGAAGGAGGACTCTGGTGCTTTCACTGAAACCACAAGAAGCCTGACTATGGAAGTCATGTCAGTAAGTAAAGCAATAACATGGCTCGAGACACAGACATTCACTAGGGCATGTTTCCTTAGCGACTCAATGAAGCATGATCAAGAGGATAGAGGAGGGGTCGATCCGAAGAGAGTGGTTGCTGCCTCTGGAGCGGTCTCGGCTGGCAAAGATTAGTTTCATCTTCGTGCCAGGGCATGCGGGAGTACAAGGAAATGAGCGGGCTGACAAGCTCGCAGGTGAGGCTACGGTGGAGGGCGGACGCACCATGGACCAGGCTGACATTCTGAATGCTCTACGAGAAGTAAGACTTTTGAGTGATCCAAGTGATGACTGTGAATCTACAACCATGGCCAGACTGCGAGAACAGCAAATTAAAAGAGGTGTGGCCAAACAAGAACATTACGCAGCAAGCCAAAGAAGCTTGATAAACCAACACAGAACTGGTGTCGTTAGCCGCTACACGCTGCGGGATTTGCTGAGGAGGGGATCCGAGCACTTATGGACTGAATGGTTCGATGTGCAATGAGGATGACCTTTCGACTAACTAACTAACTAACTAAAATCTTTCACCACCTCCAATCTTTCCTTATTTACATATGTTTCTTTCTGCATATTAGTTTTATCTGTATGCATTATCTTTGTGTTTGCTATGTTAAGATATAAATTGTGATTTTCACTATTTCTTTGGGTTGAGGTTATTAAGTTTTCTATATCATTCTGTGATGTGGATAGCAATACTGTATCATCAGCTATCGAATCTCTGGTATTTCATGACCATCGATATTTAGGGCATCATATTGCTCTCTGGTTATATCGTATCTGACATTTCTCATTATATTTTTCGCGTACAGATTAAACAAATAGGGTGACAGCACACAACCCTGACGGACTCCTTGCTTGATGTCAAACCAGTCTGATATATCGCCATCTATTCTAACCGCTGCTTGTTGATCTAGATAGAGCATTTTCATGAGTTGTACTACATGTGATGGAAAGCCCATATTCCTCATGATTTCCCAAAGTTTCTGATGTCGTACACTATCAAATGCCTTTGAATAATCCACAAAATATGAGAATAGGTTTACATTAAATTCTCTGCGTTTCTCTATTATTAAACGCATGCTGAGTATGTGATCTCTTGTTCCTCTTCCTTGTCTAAATCCAGCTTGAACCACGTTAATCTCTTCTTCCATTTTCTTACGAAGTCTTCCCATTATGATTTTTAGTAGAATTTATTTTCATGACTGATCAGGGCATCAGCTCTATAGATGGTTCATAACTTCAGGTTGCTCTTTTTTGGTATTGGAATGAAGATAATTCTCTTTCAATCTTTTGGTCATATACCATATTTCCAAATTTTTTTACATTATGCGTGATAGATTTGTACGTTTTCTTCTCCTCCCGCTTTAATTAGTTCAGCTGGTATCTCATCACATCCTGTGATTTACCATTCTTCAGGTTCTTTATTGCCCATGCAATTTCATCTAATAAGGGTTCACGTTCTGATCTGCTGTCATTGGTTCATGTATATCATTCATATCCTCACAGTCATTCATATCATACATTCCATTGCAGTATTCCTGCCATCTTTATAGAATTCGTCTAGATTCTGTTAAGGTATTTCCCAACTTGTCACAGATACTATTTAATTGAGGTTGAACATTTATTGTCAATAACTTCATTTCTTTGAATCATTTCATAATCTCTTTCATTCTTATGATATTGCTCTATTTTAATATAACAATCTTGTATATATTGGTTGTTGTCCTGTCTTGTGTTCTTTCTTATTTTTCGAGTTAAAGATTTATACTTCTTCTTGCTGTTATCAGATTCACCTCCTTTCTTTTTCAGTTCCCTTCGTTGGTTTATTAATTCTAACGTGTCTGATATAATCCATGGCTTAAGTTGCTTAGTCCTGGTCGGAATTAAATCTTTGGCTGCTGTTATCAAGATATCTCTAGCTTATACTGCCAGATCATCAGGTGTCATTTCCTGTTGTTCAGACATCAAGACCAGGGTGACCAGATTGGCGTTTTTAAAGCCAAATTTGACAAATTTGGCCTTTTAAAAACAGGTTTGGCGTCAGAAAACCAGTTTGGCTTTTTGGCGTTTTTTTTGGCTTTTAAAATAATTATAATGGCATATGCCTCTTTTTGAATTTTTCAAGTTAATTGGTGTCTTGTTTTACTATTTTTTTTAGCTAAAACAAATGCAAAACGATAAGCTTAGCGTATGGTTTTCGTACTGTACTTGTACCTGGTCCAGTTCTATGCGCACTGACGCATAGCGCAGATTACTTAGTTCAGTAAATAGCCCATGGATGTGGCAGCACTCTTGGTCAGATAAAATTGCACCGAACGAAGTGCATATCACTACTAAAAAATGTTATTTCACCGTCTTTAAGATCTGACCTAATTCTAGGTCTGCAAAACAAGAAGTATGCACTCATCAACTGATGTCTCGACCCAAACGTATTTGTGCATTTTAGTTAGATACCTCAGCGATAAAAGAAATGAAATTACTACTAGTTTTCTAGGTTTGATTCCAGTTCAGGAGGCTACAGGAGAGAATATATTTAATTTGATTAACACTGAAATTGGAAAATGTAATCAATCATTAAAAAATTGCATTGGTTTTGCATCTGATGGTGCTTCCAGTATTGTTGGATGCAACAATTCAGTTTGGTCCAGAATGTTAGAGTATCTCCTTTATGTGTTCAGTATAAGTGTGATTGCCATTCATTAGCATTATGCATCAAATATGCAGTGTCAAAACTACCTTCAAACATTGGATTTTTGCTGACAGAAATACCAAATTGGTTCAGACATAGCAATCTAAGACGAGAAGCATTTAAAGATTTATTCAAAATTATGAACTCATCGACAGAATTTCAGCAAGCTAGAAATGCACCACTTCCTTTTGAGAAAATTTCTCCTACTCGCTGGCTTGTCCGGGGAAATGTAATGTTCAACATTATAATGAATTGGGAAGAACTCAAGGCTTATTTTATTTCTGCTGAATTAGTAAATTATGACACTAAATTTAAGTCACGACTTATAAAGGAAATGCTTCTAGATCAAAGAAACTACCTTTATTTTCATTTTGCAACCCCTATTGTGCAGGAATTCGAAAGGTTAAATAGCATTAAAAAAAAAGTAAGGCAGATCCTCACGAATTACATGAAGAACTATTTTTGCATTATAAGAGTCTTAATAGCAGGATTTATGATACCAATACTAAGAAAAAAGATGTTTCTAATGCTGATTTTGGCATCAAATTCCTGTCAGAGTGTGATAACTACATTCAGAAAAGTTCTGATACAAAAATTAATTGCCAACAAGAGGTCTTAGATCTCAAAGAGAGATGCTTATCAATGCTAGAAGAAGCACTTGATCAAGTTAAAAAAGCGGCTTTCTTCAGCAAGAAATATATTTAAAGATCTAACCAATTTTAGCCCTGGAATAATCTTAAACCAGGCTTCTAGACCACTATTTTCGAAATTGCCCTTATTGAATTTGGCTGAAGAAAACCACCGCACTATTATTGAAGAACACTACAGAAATTTGCCTTTTAGAGATTGGAAGGAAGAAGAACAATTTAAAGAAAATGGACTGCCTAAAAATGCAGAGCAGCTCTGGCAAGGAGTCATGAAACATCCCCAATTTAAAGAGCTTACTTCTTTTGCTCTTACTTGCTTAATAACACCTATTAGCAATGCTGCAGTGGAGAGGATGTTCTATCTTTTAACATGCATAAAAACCAAAGCAAGGAATAGACTTCAGCTGTCTCTCTTAGAAGCAATTATTAGAATTAGAGCAGAACTATCATCTTCAAACAAGTGCTGTAATGAATTTGTTCCTTCATCCGAAATGTTGAATGATTTCAAAGCTGGAATTGTATATTCTAATGAATCCTGTACTGAATGTCTCAACAATGAAGAGGAATACTTATTTGAAGAAGAGGTCTTCATGTGATGTAAGTATATTTTTAATATATCTTTTTACTGGGCAATGTGTGGCTCTATTTTGGCTTTTTATTTAGTGACTTGGCTTTTTTTATAGCCGCGATCTGGTCACCCTGATCAAGACCCCAAAACAATTCCTCACTTCTACGGTATATGCATCTGGTATTTTTGTGAGATCAAAACGAAGTGGCCTTGATCCTCGGGTCAGCTTTTTGACTTTTAATTTCAGATCTCCTTCTAAGAACTGATGATCTGTATCACAAGCTGCACTACGTAGGGTTTTTGCAGATGTTATGTTTGATCTCCATCTTCTTTGTAATAAAATATAATCTATCTGATTTTTGGTAGTACTTTCAATAAGCCCAACATTAAACCTGTCTTTTAAACATTAATATAAATTAAAACAGAAAATTAAAAAAAAAAAATCATTAGTATTTTCACTCTTATGTCAATTTGTCAGAGCACGAAGTTTGGCATATTTTCTTGGCTACAAGTGCGTTTATGTTAGGAATAATAATTTGAGTCATTAAGATTCTCGTGATGGACTGCAAGTGTTCATCAGTGAGACGACTCCTGTGTGATTTTTGTTAATCTTCATCAACATGCTCAAGGTTCGAGCCGCATGTAGACGAAGCCGGGGCATCGCTTCAGGAATGAAACGAGTGTACTGTGCAGGCCCCACAGTGTCGTTTTGCCTTTAGTGTCCCTTTACACTGCAGCTCTATTAACTCCATCTGCAAATTTACAGGTGCAGTTTCCACTTCTATGGCAAATGGATTACGAAACAGCTCTAAATTACTTTTCTGTGCTAGAAGTCACTAAAGCGAACTCGGCGCGAAGTAAGCTAAATTTTTCAGCAAAGTGTGCATTGGGAAACACCATAACGTTGACTTGGTTTAACATTGCTTGGCAACAAGACAAGTGAGACAAGTTGCATTGGTGCATCTGTGTCTCCCATAAGCGCAGCTTCATTTGAAATGCATGACTGCATCATGCATATCAGTGATAAAGTGATCCCGCTCCCGGAGCTGCAGGTTCAAGTCATTGAGATGAGTGGTTATATCAGACAGAAACGCCAACTCACATTTCCTCTTTTTATCCCGAAAAGAGAGTGGGTTGAAGTTCCTGAAGACATCACGGACTGGCACAATGTAATAATAACACTGGGTCGTGAGTGCAGAGGCAGCAGGCCGCACTGAGTTTGAAGTGCAACAGCTGATCCAGAGCAACACACATCAAGGCGACATAGTCATCTACACCGATGGGTCAGTGGTGAGAAACAGACGTAGTGGCTGGGGCTTTATTGCAAAGGCTAATGGACGAGTCTTGAAAAAGGAGAGTCTGGCATATGCGACTACGACCTCCAGCATGAGAATGGAGGTGGAGGCAGTAACAGCGGCATTCCGGTGGCTAGATGAGACCACTGCAACACACGTTGTATTCATTACGGATTCAAAGAGTATGCTTGGTAAGGTGGAGAAAGGAATGTTTCGTGTGGAATGGCTCTCGGCCCTTCAGAGGTCACAGATTGTGAGAATTGTATAGATATTTTGCCCTGGCCTAGAGGGGTGCGGGGGAATGAACAGGCTGATAGGCTAACAGGGAATGCACCTCTTGGTGGCAGTTTGCTTATGGACTCGGGGGAGGTGGTCGTACGCTTGTGGGACCAGTTGGAGAAGGCGGAGGAACAGATTGAGAACCCATATGTGGAAAGAATGAGATTACGGGATATCGGCAGGGGTTCTGGAAGAAACTAAAAACTGAGAGGGAAGACCAGGAGAACTTTTAATCAGATAGCGATGGGAACGATTAGTAGTATGACTCTTCGCTAACTGTGGAACGAGGGGACGGAGCACGTATGGGAATGTCCTGACTGCAGTAATGTCGGTCCTTAACTCAACTCAACTCAACTCCCGAAAAACTGTGGAATCTTTTCCTTTAGTGTGCATGAATTGACAGATTTCCCCGATCAGCTGTAAACATCTACTGAGAACGTTTCCCTGACTTAGCCACCGCACCTCTGTATGATAAGGCATGTCACTGAACGCCGATTCTATTTCCTGCAAAAAAATAAAAAAAAGACTGAAATTGGCGAGGATTTAAACCTTTGGCTCCGATAAAGTGGACGGTTTGTGTTACAGTGCTCATTACATCTTCCATGTTGAGGACTTTACCACACAGCGATCATTAGTGTATCATGCAGTGATATGCTATCAATTCATCAGTACAATTCTCCTGCATCTTTGACCGCATCCTTCCAACTAATTCACTTTTTTCGCCACGCATCGCCGGTACTCCATCTGTCAGTCCAACGAGTTTGGTCCAATGCAAGTTCATGTTGGTTAAACTTTGACATAAGTTGTCAAAATGTCTTTTTCCTGTCGTTGTCCCATGCATGGATTTCATGACCAATATTTCTTCTGTAACATTCAAAATGGAGTCCACTCCATGGATGAAGATGGCGAGCTGTGCAGTGTCGGTCGTGTCATTGCTTTCATCGACAGCAAGGGGGAATGCAACACAGTCTTTGCCTTTTTCGATCAGCAATGTTTTCACATCATTGGCCACTTCACAAGCCCGATCAACAACCGTATATATGCTAAGGCTTATCTTTGAAACATCTATTTTTTGTCTGAACACAAGACGTCATACACTTTCATCATGCAGCACTTCAAAAACTTCCCTTCTGTAAATGGTCGGCCTGATTTTGCGATCTCCTCCTCCACAATAAAACTTGCTTTCACAGCAGCTTCAGTATGTGATTTTGCTTTGGTGAAAAACATCTGTTGTGATGTTAGATGCCTCTTCAATTCTTCTACCTTCTGTAGCTTCTGCTCTGCATTCGGGCTGTTTAACTTGTATTGATGTTTAGTCTCGCAGTGCCGTCTCAGATTATATTCTTTGATCACAGCCACAATATCTTCACAATTAGACACCACGGGTTTACCGCCAATATCAGTAAACATATATTCAGCCTTCCAGCGGATTTGAAAGGCTCTATTTTCAGAATCAACTTTTCTCTTGATCATAAAAAAAAGAAAGATTGTGCAGCTACCGACATACGCTTGATTGATATCAGGTTAGCCGTAGCGGGAAAAGGTGATGTAATATCCGGGCACTACGCTACTTTCATTTCTTATGCGCCAATTCAAAACGAGCAACTGAACGTTGCTAAGTCACTATAACGACGAATATAATATTGTATTAACACGATCTTGAAATAATTTTAATCCCCCCTCCCCTCCCCTGGAAACCCCAAAATTCCCCCCTGGGGGGGGGGGGGGATTCCCCACCGGTTGAGAACCACTGGTGCAGAAAAACAAGTAGATCATCACGACCTGGAGAGAACGGTGCTGTAGGGAACGAAAGAACCAACGAACGAACTTTATTTTTAAAGGGTCACAAATTGGGCACGGGATGACCATAAGATCTTGCCAGCACTCAGAACTCCGAGGAGAGACTAGACGGACACATACTCAGACTGCTACTGGTACTGTTAGTATTGGGACTCTTCGCTGGCTGTTGAAGATAAGACCAGAGCATGGGAATATCCCGAGTGCTGTGATGTTGGTTCTTGACTCAACTCAACTTCTCCCTTCAAATAACGTGAATCGGGTAACGTGAAATATGTGAGGATGTTGGGGAATAAGCTTGAGAGCAGCCGACAAGTAGTTGTTTGTTATGGTCTCAAGATCGCGACGGCAAGAAGAGGATCTGTTTATAGCGACAGTGACTACTGTCACCGACCACTGTGGTCGATGCCAAGAAGGAAAGCAATGAAAGCATACCTTATTTATAGATACCTAGAAACTTATATTCATTCATGTTGTGCCATGCCAGTAAGCGTGGGCGGCTATGCTTCACCATCTCACTCGATCACCAGAGTCGTGGATCAGCTCAGTTTTCTTGTCTCGACCATACCACGTGACCAAGCCATCCAGGTATTTACTTATCTGCCTACCCCTTGTACTCTAACCCTCGATCTTAGATATTGTCACCGAGTTCTCCAATTTATGTTTTTTCTCATAACGTGACCAAACAATTTGAGACTGCCTACATCTAATTTTGTACAACTGATATTAAGAGCAGAATAGAGCAAGTAAAAGCTTCATGTCAGAAAATGAAGAGTATCTTATGCAATAAGTCATTATCATTGAATGTAAGAATGAGAGTTCTAAAGGCTATATAGAACCTGCTTTGCTGTATGGCAGTGAATCTTGGAATGTAAACGAACAAATTAGGAAGAACTTGGAAGCAACAGAGATGTGGTTTTTGAGACGAATGTTGCGAATTCCATGGACTGCCAAAGTAACTAACAACGATTGCCTGAAACAGGCTAATGAGACTAGAACACTATATACAACAATAAGACAGAGGCAAACGACTTGCTTGGGTCATGTGATGAGAAGAGGGCCATTGAAGAACATCGTAACAAATGGAAAGATCAAGGTGAAGAGAGCAGACCAAGAGTAATGATGCTGAATTGATTGCTACGGTGGCATGGAGAAATATCAACAGCGGAATTGATCCAGAAAACCAAAGACAGAGATCTGTGGAGAGTCAAGAACGCCTATGCCAGCTGGCAGGGCACTTGATGATGATTATAGAATAAGGCATTTGGGTGAAAGATTCTGCATAGGACAAGCCAGTTGATAATGATGATCTTACTTACTTCTCCTCGTCAAAGTCCATGTCTTTGCTGGTTACATTTCCGCTTACGTTGAACGTCGTGTTAGCTACCCCCTTATTATCTGCCCCTGGTGTCATGTACAGGAATACGGGATTAGCCGCCAGCCTGGACTCGTTTGTGGTATTCATCTTTGGGGGTGTTCTCAAGCTTTGAAACCTGTGAGATCTGTAACAAAACAAAATATCACATGTAACAAAAGAAAGTGCAAATTGTAAAATAATAAGCGGCATATCTAATAGAAAAAAACATGTCAAATGTGACAAAACAATTTCTCAAATGTCACAAAACAAAATGTAGGATTTAACAAAAGAAAGTGTCAAATGTAACAAAATAAAGTGTCAAATAAAACTAAACAAAATGTCAAGTTTAACAAAACATAGTGTTAAATGTAACAAAACAAAGCGTCAAATGTAACCACGCCAAGCGATATAACATTATAGAACTTCACATCGTTCTTTTCTAAATTATAAATGCATTACTAGAAATCCCATCATTGCTATTTCACCAGCTCACCTTAAATCTGCTCATGTTCAATAAAAAGCAAAGGCAACATTCTTTCCAATGAGTACGTCACTTTGAACGCCCAAGAACCTCATAACAGTCATCTGTTGTAATTGCCTTATTTGAGTTGAGTTTTGTCGACATTCGACATCCCAGTACTCAGGACATTCCCATACGTGCTCCGTCCTCATTTGCAACAGCAAGTAAAGACTTTGTCTTATTTAGACATTACAGACATATTGAGCGTGAGACTACATGAGGAGAGAGAACTGGCAAAGGGTCGACACATTACTTCAAAGCCCTAATGAGAGTAACGCTCTCCAACTATTTTTTCCATGAGAATGACAAGTTATTGTGGAGAGTATCTTAGCAGGTTTACTAGTTTTACAAACCTTCCGGAATAAAGGGCAATTGATGTTATCTTCGAATTTGGATACACCAATCAGCTGTCAAAAGACAACGTAGTCAATATCTCCAGATTTGGATACACCAATCAGCTGGCAAGAGACAATGTGGTCAATATCAAGACATTTCCTGACACCCACATTAGTCTAGTTACACCTGTTAGCCCATGGTAAGTTTTAACGTCCGGCTCGATGCGAATTCGAACCCATAACAGCAAGGTGGGGCAGGCAAGCTGTCTAACCACGGGTTGACGGCTACCTCAGGCGATGAGTTTGCTGAGGTATAATGTATTTGGCCACCATCACGCCATGTGCTAATCGTGGCTATTTTATTTTGCTTAAAATCAATCAATCAATCAATCAATCAATCAATCAATCAATCAATCAATCAATCAATCAAAGCCAATATTAGAAATATGTATCATACAAATTGATTTGACCAAATATCACAACCAAATAACGACAGTGCCCTTCAAAAAGCAGTATCACTGAAACAGAATGGGGAAATCAGAAACCAACAGGCTCTCCCGCGAAATATGGATGAACTGTAAAACTGAGGAATCAAACATACCCCGGTTTATGAAGCAAAGGCCCATATTATACGCGTCTTTATAAATTAGGTACATGTGTGTGTGTGTGTGTGTGTGTGTGTGTGTGTGTGTGTGTGTACGTGTGTGCCCGTATATGCGGATGTATATGTGACTATGTGTGTGCGTGTGTGTATGTGCGTGTGTATATGTGCGTGTCCACGCGCGTGTGTGCGTGTGTGTGGATATGTGTGCGCGCATTAGTGTATGCGAATGCTTTTGTGTGAATGTATGTGTGTGGATGCGCGTGTGCCGATGTGTGTGTAAATATGCGTGAGCGTGTGTGTGGATGTGTATGCGTGCGTTTATATGTGTGGTTGTGTGTGTGTGTGTGTGGATGTGTGTCTGGATGTATGTGTAGATTTGTGTGTGCACATGTGAGGATGTGTGTGATTTTTTTCACGTACGAATGTGTATGTGTGTAGACGTGTGTGTGGATTTGTGCATGCGCGCGTGTGTGTGTGTGTGTGTGTGTGTGTGTGTGCATAGTGCATGCGTTCATCCGCTTGAATATGCGTGTAAAATTCGTTCAACAACGCTATATTTACCCTATGGCCGCGAAGTAAACAAAAAAAAATGAAAAGAAAAAATGCAGATAAAAATCGTTTGCTTACCGATAATTAGAACCCCAGTCTCCAGACTAAAGAAACCATTACCCCAACAGCTCGACCATTCAGCATATTGTGCAGTAATGCGGGGCATATTTCAGTTTAAACACGTAATGATTGAGTGTGACACTCAAACGACTGGGCATTGATTTTTGCAATATTTCCTGTGTTTCGTCAAACGCAGTCATGTTTGCCGTAATTCGTCAACGTGTTTGCTCGATAGTTCCCCAACGTTTGTCAAGTATTTGTGACTGCGTCCATTAAAAGAAAGCGTGGTAAAGGACAAGCTAAAGCTGATTCATTTAAAAATTCTTTTTCAACTCATTGGATCAAATATCACTCTCTTTCATCAGAATTGCAAATGAGAAAGGAATGAAGTACGACATAATAAGATTACTTCTGTATCCCATTGTATGCCTGCCCAGGAGAAATAAATCCTGCCCTGATAACTTGAAAGAATGAGACGGCTGTGGAGTTCCCACACGTATATATTTGACTGGCTTCAAGAGTGTCTTGCCCGAAGTAGGAATCGTTGAGACCACTTAACGAAACATCCTTAGCCATCAAACAGGGACCACGCCGCCCAGAGCTTGGGAGCGCTAATATAGAAGCCGCGGGAGTAGTTGCCATATGTTCATAGCGATATGACCTGTTGTAAAATTATTAAGTTCAGCCTCCTAGTTGACGACAGTGCGACATAATAAATGTATCTCCAAAAACTAGTCATGGCCAGAGACAAGACATCGCCTTGTATTTTCATGGAGCATGCTCGTCTTGAAAACTTATCAAATTGTTAATTCTTTGTGTTGGGGTCTGGTGGGAA